>LR749523.1:1537510-1577588 GCA_902729485.2 Mus minutoides
GGGAGGAGGGGGAGGGGAGAGGGGAGGGGGAGGGGGAGAACACAGAAACAGTCAAATTGCAAAATTGAATAGAAAGAAGAATATTGCCCTAGCATAGTCAAGCTCTCCTTTTGTTACTCATCAATGTCTCCAGTGAAAAGTCACAGGCAACAAGCAGAAAGGGAAAATGTAACATGTTGTCTGAAATTAGAAACTATTTTTTAATCTAAAAAACTAAGTACAAAAGGTCAGAAGTCACAATCCTTCATATTTGCTGATAGCTAGAAAACATGCAAATGTTTTCCCACTCATGAGTAGGTGAATGGACCGATATGCAAACTTGGAGGGAATTCTAGGGCATGTAAGGGCAGACATGGGCATCAGAACTACTGTTTATAGTCACTCTACAGAGCACCTTCCCCCATCCTTGAATAGGAGAGGCTTTTAGAATCTGTTTAGTTGTTAAGAGGCAGAACCCTCTATCCGCAAAGCAATGTTCCTATAAGTGCCTATGTACAAGTATCTACTGTCCTCTCTGACAAGGGACTCAGAATGGATGCTGTGGAGCATGTGAGGAATTTGTAACAACATTTCTTAAATGATCTCTGCTTATTTCTCTATCACAGCTTCTTTCGGTACCAGCAAATCAAGAACCATCTTGGAGGAAACTTTCCAAGTGTCCTGTGTCTTGCACAAGTCTGACTCCTGTCCCTGAACGTGTATCCCCCACCCCAGCTCGGAATTTGACCTTTATAAGGGAAGGAATCACACATTTTCTTTTGAATTGTTTTCTTAGCCAAAAAGGCTCAGTCAAGTAAAAAATCTGTGTAACTACTAGCTAAATTTGAGGAGTTCTTTAACTGAATTTTGGGAGACACATAAACATTTTATGGAACAACTTACCTGAAGACCCTCAGCTATTCTCTTTAATTGTAATTATATATAATACCTATATCTCTGGTAAGATGAATTCTGCGAATAGCTTCTAATTTCTTTCTATTTGGTCAGCTGTGATTTTGTTTCTGTAACCACAGGGTGTTTGCAAAGGGGTTGGAGACTATCACTATAAGTGAAAAAAATGTTGGTGTTTAGAGGCCAGAGGAACTGCTATGATCCTGATGACAAGCCAAATTTCTACACCAGAGTTATCCAGTCCAAGGCACCTGACAATCCTGAGAAACCATAAGCAATCATTGCTGTGTCTTCATGTCTGTCCTCTTACCCCACAAATGCTCTGCTTCAATGACTCTTGGCCTTGATCTCTAGTCATGTGTTGTTTCCTGTTTCCCCTTACACCCACACCCACACACACCCACACCCACACGGGGGTGGGATAGGGGGAGGGGAATGGAGAAGAAGGGGATACATGGAGAGGAAGTGGGAGAGGGAGAGGGAGAGGGAGAGGGAGAGGGAGAGATTTGGTGATTATGCAACCAAGCAGAAGCATTCAGGTTATTGCTGGTCCTGGCCTTATTCTTTAGAACCAGGACGACCTTTCTCTTTGTAATGGAAACAACATTATTTGTGAAATCTTGCCAATTATTTTCCCAATCTTTCCTCCCACATCATCCACTACAATCTTATTTGCTTTTAGCATGCTAACCCCTCACTTATTTTCAGTCCTCTAGTTTATTGTTCATTCTGTGGACTTGGCGTTACTATTTGATTTCCTCATCTATACATTATTAGAGTGACTTAATATGATATATCTAGGCAATCTACTCTTCTCTGATGAAATTCATTGCCTATAGTCTCTTCACACTCCATTCTTACATGTGTGGCTAGTAATCGGCCTCCAGTAATCAGTGAGCCCAATCACATAGAGATGGCAGCAAGAGTGTTAGTGCTCACAGGCCAGAAGCACACTAACGCAGATGCCTCAGAGAAAGTCTGGTCGCGTGGGTCACATGAAACGGCACAACTTATGTACAATTATGGGGCACAGGTAGATTCTAAGAGTCAATGAAACCTTTATTTAGATTCATTTTCTTTTTCCTTGACACCATCCACAGTGACTGAAGTTTGTGATTTAGCTGTAAGTTTACTGTGTAAGTTAAAGAGTTGAGCTAGGTAGATCTGCCCCATACCTGCTAAGTGTGACAACTTTCAAAGCCCGGGATAAGGGAACCAACCTTCTTGGTCTATCTGCCATCCCATACTAAACAATTTGCTAAACTGTTTATTAGCTTATCAACAGTGAGGAATTCCTAGAAGGAAGGGTGGGAGACACAAACTACAATTGTCCTGCATAAATCCTACAATTGTGATCAGTTATGCAATTGTATACATTTTTATTTCAGATCTATACATGCATGGCAGTGACTCTAAAGACAAGGGACCTTGTGAGACTCCAGCTGTACCAATATCGCTCTTGAATATCTTATATGTAAATGACAGTCTTCTGAGTCATATAAAGTCATATATTGACTCATATACATATAGACAGTCTTATGGTCCATTCTATATACAAAAAGCTTTATATGGCTTTACGTTGACATATTACAGTCTAAGACAAATATTTACATACATCCATCATCCAACCAGTATAAAATATTATGTGGAACCCCCAAATCACCTTTTTTTATGCTCTGAGGCATTGCCACCACAAAAATGACAGAGGCCTTTCTGATCTTTGGAATCACAGGTTAGTTGCGATTCCCTTAAACTTTTCATAAATATAAATGATCTCGTTCCTGTTACTGTATCGTTTATAATACCATTTATTCACATTGCGGGACCAGAGCTCATTCTTCAGAAGATAGTCATAGTAACCCTCCTTTCTTGGCACCTTGTATATTTCACTGAATTTTGTGTTGTTTCTTTTCTTGGATGCTTTGAAATAACATTTAATGCATTCTAGGATAGACTTTTGTTATAAGCAAGCAAGGAATTTTTGTTTATTATGATCATAACCAACTAACTAACCAACTAACAAGATACTGGCTATTCAAAGGTTCAGTAAGTACATCCAAATAGTGTTCATCATGGTTGTACTGATCTTTACTATAACAAACATTACTATATTTTCTTATGTTTTTTATTGCTTTCCTGGCATCATTTAGATGTGTATACTGAGTCCTCTTTTTTCTATATATTATATGATTGTATTAGCCATATATATATATATATATATATATATATATATATATATATATATATCTTCAAGTGGCTCTTGGTTTTACTTATACTTAATTTATTGTCTTTGCAAAACTGTGAGTAAATGCAGTTATTAATTCATAGCTATTATATTCCATAACTACTTAGGCATTCTATTTGTCCTCTTACATCCCATGTATTATCCATCTGGCATTTGTTTCTTTGTAGAGAATAAAGCCTAAGACAGGTTTTATTAAATGTGGCTATAGAGTTAACAAACTCCCTATTTAAAAATAAATCTTTTCTGGTGTCAGAATCCAAGGTTCTTTGGTCATTAATTAGTCACTGAAAGTGTGTTAGCTTATGTCGTCCGAGCTCTCTTTTCTATTCCATTGCTCTCTTAGTCAGCTCATAATCCATGTGCTGCATTGATTAATTACAGCAGCTGTGTAAAACTATCAACATCTGGTAATGCACCAGGTTGATCTTTCTGACCTTTTTGCTCATCAATATTTTGTGTTCATCGTCATTTACATTTCCTTATAACATTGGAGTTAGCTCATTCCTTTTCACAAGTTTCTCCAGGTAATTTGTTTGGAACTGTGTTGCGTCCAAGGGTCGGTGATATGTATTTGAAATAGCATTGTAAGTGAGTCTATTTTAAAATTCTATTGCCCAGTTTTGGAGCTGAAATAGGGAACTGGCTCCATTTTGGGTCTTCTACCCCCAGCTCTTCCCATTGTCTCCTCCTCAGTCTCCCCATCTTCTCCTCTCTTTATTTTCTTCCAGTTTTCTCCCCCTCAGCCTTGAATTAGAAACTAGGGCTTCGGGGATTGATCATGCTGCTTGCCACTGAGCTACATCCCAGTCCCAGACACTATCCTTTGTTATTAAACTGCAATCCATAAAATCAGTGTGAGTCAATGACTCTTTATAGTGATTTAATAATTGTTCTGTTCAGGTTCATATATCAGGAAGATGGGAGTATCCTTATTTCCTCATTTTTAATCTTTAATTTTCATTATTTTGGTTTCCTTTTATATCTGCATAAGATCTACAAATTTGATTTTATTTAATTCATACTGTGGCTCAGTCTGGGCTGTGACTCTCTATGGAGACCAGGCTGGTCTCAAACTTACTGGAATCCTCCTGTTTTAGTCTATAGTGTGTTGAGATGACAGGTATGAGGCGCCATGCCCAGTTTCCAGTTTTAATGTGATATGAACATTTTACATTGGCTTTGGCATTGTCCTAACAAGAGGGATGCATGCAGTAACCCATGCCTACTTTCTTTCCTGTCTTTCTGCTCGTTCTTCCTCTCCTCCTTCCTTCCTCTCCTCTCTTCGTTCCTTCTATACTTTCTGTTCCTCATCTTTCCCTTCCTTTCTATTTTACTTTTTTATTTTATTTATTTATTTTTTTCGTTTAGTGTCTTGGGACTGAATCTGTGTCCTGCCATGTTAGAGAGTAGGTATACTTTCCCTCTTTCTATAACTCAGCACATAAGACTTAAAATAAAGTATGAGCTATCTGTTACAAAAAAAAAAAAAAAAAAAAAACACCCAGAAAGCTGTACAGAGGCATGAGGGAATTAAAAATACTTAAACTAACTTTGAATTCTACCTGAGCAGGCTCTCTAGTCTAACTTATAAGCCCCAAGCAGCAAACACTTTGGCTTGTTTCACTTTTCAAGGAGGTTCTTTTGTTTGTTTGTTTGTTTGTTTGTTTTGTTTTGTGTTTTAGTTTGGTTTGGTTTGGTTTGGTTTAGTTTGGTTTGGTTTGGTTTTAGAGATAGGATTTCTCTGTATAGCCCTGGCTGTCCTGGAACTCACTTTGTAGACCAGGCTGGCCTCGAACTCAGAAATCCACCTGCATCTGCCACCCGAGTGCTGGGATTAAAAGTGTGTGCCACCACCCCCTGCTCAAGGAGGTTCTTAATATGCACCCCTCACTGGCCTGGAATTCAGTATGTAGTCCATTTAAGACTCAAACTTGAAGTGATTCTCTGATCTCCCTCTTCTAAGTGTTATGGTTGCAGACATAGATGCCCATATCCAGGGATTTTTCTACTTTCGACATTATATTGTATCCAGCAAAGGTAACTACACAAGATGAGAGAGAAAAATTTAGATGGAATCCAACAGTTTAAAGCTCGTTTGATGCTCTAGTTGGATGAGCACTAAGCCCACTTCACAGGTGGAACAGAATGGAAGCAAAGGAAGTTGGAAAATAAAGCATAGTACAGTAGGTTAAACTTATAGGTTCCCATTAAATTACCCAACTGCCAGTAGGTAAGTGATATTATTATGATTAAAAAAACGCAAAGAGCGGTTATATAATTTGCCCATCTTTGGATGGTTCTGTGTAGTAGAGTAAAAGTTTTTATCCAAGCCTCTCAGACTAAAAAGCCATTGTTGCTCTACTTTCTTGTATGCTCTCCAAAAATTGTGCGGAGGATTGTCAGTCAATTCAGAGGTCCAAGATATGGTGGTCATTCATGATAATTCTTCAAGACCAGTGATCATGTGGTTTTAGTGTGAGATGCCATCTTGGTTTGCACAAAGTGAAGTTATCCATAGCCTCATCAATGGAGAAAGTAGATTTAATTCTTCTTGATCCAACAGGACTCAATTCAATATAAGATAGAATTACTTTTCAAGCATCATTTATATAGGCAATTATTTTCTGAGACTCTGCTGAAGCTAGAGAGGTACAGGTCTGTATTGTTCCTTTCAGAATCTCTAGGGTAGCTAGAGATACAATTAACGGCAACAGAACAGTTCACAGGCAATTTCACATTAGCCTGATAGCTGATGACAGCAGCGAACAACTCTAAATCAAATCGCTAAGGCCCTGGATACATGCTTTAACCTCCTCCACCTCAATAGCTGTGGAGAATTCTCTCATGTATAAAATGTGGTTTTAAAAATTCCTCAGGAGATTATTTTCAGGATCAAAGAAAAAGTTGCCATAAGAGGCCATTTTAATTGCATGTGAACCTTGGAGCTTGGACTATGCTAGAGGATTAAATTCAATGCGAAGGTCTTTTCCTCCTCCATGATATGATTTTCACTCATATGTCTCCAGAGAATAAAAAGAGCTGTAACCTTGATTTCTGATGCCCCAAAGCAAAGTGAGGAGGCTGCACTGTATTGCTACTGTATAATTCATAAATCCCCAGAAAGGAAAACTCAGAGAAGGCAAGCAGAAGATGACTGGGATAATCTGAGATCCAGCAATGTTGTGATACTCCCTGAAGGAAATGGCTAGCTTGTTCTGAGGCTGTTTTTTGTTTGTTTGTTTGTTTGTTTGTTTGTTTTTCGTTTTGTTTTTCAAGACAGGGTTTCTCTGTATAGCTCTGGCTGTTTGGAACTCACTCTGTAGACCAGGCTGGCCTTGAACTCACAAATCCACCTGCCTCTGCCTCCCAAGTGCTGGGATTAAAGGCGTGTGCCACCACTGCCCAACATGCTCAGGCCATTTTAATCCAGAGATTAAACTCTTAACATCTGGGTCATGAAAGAATTGAATATTTTCTATCCAACTGTGAGGAGCCATAAGGACCTTGATCATGTAGGGTCTTTGCACTCTGTCTTCCAACAGAAAAAAAAAGTTGGCTTAGTAATCCCCATGACCAATGCAGGAGAGAGGAAAGACCCAGAACTGGGAATTGATGGTGAGACAAGGCTTTATTTGGATGTTGTTGTTGTTGTTGTTGTTGTTTTGTTTTTTTCATCTTTATTATCAGTTCTATTAGATTGCAAAGTCCACTACTAACGATGGTGACCACAATCTCAGAGTTCCACCACCGGCAAGGCAGTAATGCCAAGGTCATTACAGTTTTATGTTTGTTAGCAGCCAGGTGCTCCAAAGGATCAAGGGTTCTGCTCCAAAGGATCAAGTAGGCTGATGACATCTTTTTCTTGTCACTCTTAGATCTCCTGGAGCCTGTGAAAAGTTGTATTAAGACATCCTTTGAAACTTAGGAAATTTTTAAAAAATAAAATAGACAAAAATCACAATTTTTGTGATTGTTAATATCAGTAAGACAGAAGTAAAAATAAAATAGAAGTAAAATAATATACATTAAGGGATTGCAGTTAGGGGAGTCAGGTTATAATGAAACTCAAGAAGAAGAAAGACCAAAGTGTGGATACTTCTTTCCTTCTTAGAATGGGGAACAACAGAGCAGAACCTGAAGGAATGATCATTCAGAGACTGCCCCACTTGGAGATCCACCCCGTAAACAACTACCAAACCCAGACACTAGGCAAATGCCAACAAGAGCCTGCTGACAGGAGCCTGATATAGTTTTCTCCTGTGAGGCTCTGCCAGTGCCTAGCAAACACTGAAGTGGATGCTCACAGTCATCCATTGGACAGAGCACAGGACCCCAATGAATGAGCCAGAGAAATACCCAGGGAGCTGAAGGGGACTGAAGCCCCATAGAAGGAACATTAATATGAACTAACCAGTACCCTCAGAGATCCTTGGCACTATACCAACAATCAAAGAAAACACATGGTGGAACTTGTAGCTCTAGCTATATATGTAGCAAAGGATGGCCTAGTCGGTCATCAATGGGAGGAGAGGCCCTTGGTCCCGTGAAGGCTCTAGGACCCAGTATAGGGGAATGCCAGGACCAGGAATGGGAGTGGGTGGGTTTGGGAGCAGGGGGAAGGGGGAGGGGATAGGGGGTTTTCAGAGGGGAAAGTAGGAAAGGGGATAACATTTGAAATGTAAATAAAGAAAATATCTAATTAAAATTTTTTTTTAAAGTAAAAGAAAGTAGAATATACTGACTTCCCTTTGGAATCACTGTAACCATGAGCCAGGTGGACTCCATCTCCCAAGAGCATTTCCTCAGGTTACAAACAAATCACCAACAAATAGCAGTCATCTCTTTTCTGTCCAAGAGAATGGGGTGAATGCCAGGTTTTCTTCCCTCCCATTGACTGACTGACTGACTGACTGACTGTTGACAGAACATACTGCCTTGGGTTGCAGAGACTCCCCATGAGTGAAAGTGATCATGTTTGTTTGCTGTGGGCATTTTATTGTTATTTAAACACAAATCATGTGTTTGGAAACCAGACATGGGAATCTCCCTTTGAGAGCACAGAGCGCTTTTCTTGCAGGTGCGTGGCTCAGTTAGACATTGAGGAAGTAGGTTTCTCTCCTTTTTTATTTTCTCCTCTCTACACATTTCTTTTCTCTCTGCCTTCTTTTCTTGACTATATTTTTTCTCTAATTCTCTCCTCATTTTAGATTGAAATCTTGAGTTTTATTTTCTCTTTTAAATTATCTTCTGCTGCCTTACCTGAGTTAGTCTTTTGGTCCTAGGCACTCATTTTCCAAATCAAGTGTTAACACCTTCTTCCTACTCAGGCATGACCTTGGAGGGTAATCTGCACTGCACTTGACCCTAGACCTGTCTTGGTTTAAAAGCTCAAGTGATCTTGAGAGGCTGAAATTTATGTTAACAAGAGTGATGCTAAAATATCCTTGGAAGATATGTGTATTATTCACTATGTCACGACTTCTAGTGGTAGAGATAATTTTCTTAAATGAAATTAAGTTTTAGGGGGAACATTGGGGTTTCAGCAGTCGGACATCTCCTGTATTAATCTTCCTTTCATCCTACTGGTCTGTTCATCCTTTTATATGCACACCCACCACTGTGTCTCATGCTGGATAGACTCTGTATGAGAGCTGCTGCTGCCTTCATCTTCCAGAGTAGGCTTAGTCCAGTGGGTCTGTGCTGAATTTGTGGTGATCACTTGAAGACTCGCTGTTTCTGTAACCCTGCTGTGTTGTTTTGTTTTCAATCTTGGAGATGTAAGATGGAAAACTGCTGTGCAGATTCTGACCTTATTATAATGATTTTTAATGTCTTATGTGGAAATAGACCTGACTAACACATGTGTCTCAAAATTAATATTTTCTACTTACTGTTTTGCTTGTGAAAAATATGTTTCCATTCCTGCAGAACATGAAGATTGCGCTAGGTAGTATTCTTGCTGGATAGACACAGTTGAAAATAAATATGAAAAATAATGAATAAACATTAGAATAAAGAATAAGCATTTGAAGTATAATTCAGTGGGCTGAATGGAAGTTTACAAGGTAGGGCTTCATATGTTACCACAGACTAGACAATCTCTCTAAATAGTGAAAAGGAAGTTGAAACTTAAATATAATAATCCAATGCAAATCATACCACAGCAAATCATGCATTGCTCCAGTGCCAGGCAGATCACACTTTCCAAAACCATTTAACAGCTCCCAGGGAGTTGTGTGCTTCTGAGTGATTTACCTAATTAGAGATTTGATAGTTCTACAGCAGCCAACTCTTGCTTTGCACAGACTTTATATAAACCCAGGCTCTATATCAGGAACAGATGTACACTTCAGACTCCAATAGCCAAGGAGGGAGAGTGCTTTGTCTAAGGCACTTGCAGAATTACAGTTGTAGATTGTACTCTCCATGTTCTTCAAAGACAGACTTCCAGCTGGTCAATGCTGAAACATGGAGCCTGAGAATATGTATCAGCCATGGATCTTTCGACACTTTATGCTTCATTTTGTTTTGGGATTAAATTTTTGTATAAAGATGGTCAAGTTGTGGTACTAGAATGAGTTGGTGCAGTTAAGCCCACCCAGGGATCAGACAGGGCTCATTCTTGTCTTACATGGGCTGATCATGATTAAGCATGGGGTTCTGAAGTTACGGGTTTCACTGCGTCTTTAGTAGTATCATTAGTTCACAGCATTGTCTTAAATCCCTACTTAACTGCTGATACTTAGGTGAGGCTTATTCTTTGCATGAGGAAGTACTCTGTCTCTGTGTGTCTGTGTGTCTGTGTGTCTGTGTGTCTGTCTGTGTGTGTGTGTGTGTCTGTCTGTCTGTCTGTGTCTTCCTATGTGTATGTCTCTGTCTCTCTGTACTTGTCTCCCTCATCCACTCGCCTCTCTTTCTTGTTCTCTTCCCGACAAAGTTTTCATTCTTCTAAAGGACTCGGAGGAATATTTTTAAAATAATTATTGAAGAAAAGGATCACTTTAGAATGTATCCTAGATTACAAACATGTGGATTGCAGCACACTTCCTTTATAGTACTATTAAATCAACCAAGCAGAGGCAGTTTGAGTCCTTTGAGGGTGTTCCTCGTTAGTACTCCATGCTTGGTGTCATCTGGGCTACATTGGTAACATTCGAAGACCCCGGTCAATGGCTGCCTCCCATGGCTCTCTGGCCGTCTTTAGGCTGGATGTCGTTACTGGCTTATCTAAATCTTATGTGGTACTGATGCAAACGAAGCATCTGTGAACTGTAAGATTCCAGATGATACAGATGTTTGCCCTGCACAAATACAGGAGTTACGATCAAGAAGGAATTCCAACTTCAGCTTTGTAGCCACAACACTAAATGCAAACACAGTGACTGACTGAGGCCTTGGGTGGGAAGCCTGGCCCTTACCATATGAAGCAGCGCCAAGTGTGCTGAAGGGACAGATGGGACCGCTTAAGCTTGGGAGATAGCTGAATCACACAGACACTTCTTACTCACACTTAAGCCAATTGCTCAAGTTAGGGGACTAAATGACTGCTCCTCTAGCATTTTTTTTTTCCTACAAGAGTAAATATCACTGAACTAGAACCAAAGATGGTCTAGTAACTGCCCCTGATAGTTAGTACTGTCAGCTTGACAGGTACAATAAGATAAGCTTCTAAGCATTCCATGGGTGATTCTCTTGATTATGTCAATTGTGCTGGGAAAACTCATTCTAAAAGTGGGTGGTACCATTTCCTGGTCACAGGTCCTGAAGCACCTAAAGACCAGAACTCCAGTCTGGCATGCTCAGTTGTAGCTCTCTCTTCTCATTTATGACCGCATGTGATCAGTGGCTTCAAGATCCTCTGATTTCTACTGTAACCTTTCCATTTCCAGAATTTAGCTCTTCCATTTTTCCTCTTTCATCTTGAGAGAGGTGAGACATGATGTGAACTGGTAGGGAGAACATCAATTTGGTGCACATTAGCCATTTATTCAAATCTTAGTGCCTCAATATACTGCACAGTGTCAAATTATTTGTACATTTTAGCCTCAGCTTTTTCTACTCCAGAATGGTAAGCTACTCGCACTTAAGTATTGTGACAGCTATCAACTGAGATAAAATATTAAGGGCTGACTGCAAGTACATATTTCTTCTTTCCATTTCCCTTTTCTTCCAATGTACCCCACTGGAGATATGATCTAAGGTTATATCTAAGCTTTGCTGTCTTCTGGCTTTCAGGTACTCTCCCCACCTCCCACACACACTGCTACAGATCTTCCTGAAAAGGGAGATTCCATTCATTCAGAGATTTATTCACTGATTCTGTAAGCAAATGGATATTGATTCCCTGAGAAGCATGGGTAAAGAAGGGGATTCGGCCTATGTGGGCAGATCTAGCAGAGAAAAAAAGTCAGGAGTTTAGAATACTGTGGTAAATAATGGACCATAGAAGCCATGGGTTCTTCTGAACCATCAATCCACAGCTTTAGAAATGGGGACTTGCTTTACTTCATCTCTCTGTGCTTTCTTTTTTAATAGTGAAAAATTTGAGCTACTCTATAAAGGACTTTCTCTACTGATGGTAATAGCTCAGAACACACTGATCACATCTCTAGTTTCTTGGAACAATGTAAATGAGTAGCCAAGCTAAGATGGCATAATAGATGGGCTTCTTTGTCAGTGGTAAATGGATGAACAGTGAAGAGAGAGAGAGAGAGAGAGAAAGAGTACTGGGTGCATAGACCTACAATGAAATCCCTGGGTTGCAAAATACCAGCTGCAGGGACTATAAATAAGATGTCATGCCCCCTTCAGAAATAAGTGTCCTTTGTACAGTGAGTTGGTTAAACTACACCAACGATTGTTGTATTAATTAAAATAACGTAAGTACCAGGGTGGTATGTACATATAATATCAGCACTTGGAAGAATGAAGTGGGCATATGTGTTATTAATTCATAAGAAGTCTGGGTTACATGCACTTAATATGTACTAAGACCTGTCTCAAAAAAATGTAAGTTAGATAAACAGAGTGAGTGCTAAAATTTGTCAGCTGACCATGGCCCCTGTCTTTCTTATGGGAATCTACAGAAGTAGCAGATATGGCAGCTCATGCTGCCTAGAATCTAACTCGAACCATTTACTCTCTCCTTTAATCCTCCCTACCCTAATGCTGTGACTGGGCAAGAAAATGGCATACAGTTGTACTTCTCCAGGGCAGATGCAAGACAAATCAGCAGATATCAATGGGTCCCCAGCCCAAGCAAGAGTCAAACTCATTTGTCTGAGAGCTTTGCCTACCAAAGACCTTAGTGCTTAGAAACCAAAAATCAGAAAGTATGTGAAATACAGCTATCATTTCAAAAGTATGTGGACCTCTGGTCTAATTATACACAGAATTACTAAAGCAGGTATGTGTGTGACCTTCTTGTGTTCACTCTTCACTTTGTTTGAATCCTTCCTATAAAATATTGGACAAGGACATTTTTCTCAACCCAAGTGCATATATCATTTGGCATATTTGTTCTATTTGTTCTGATTTCATTGCAATGTTAACTTTGCCTCAGGCTCTCAAAAAAAAAAAAAAAAAAAAAAAAAAGAAAAACTTAAAAAAGTTAACCTATTTTTTTTTTTTTTTTTTTTTTTTTTTTTTTTTTTTTTTTTTTTGCCTAGACAAGCAGGGGGGAAAAAAGGCTTGTTTCCAATACCAGGGAACTATGCTTTGTATTCCTGAGCTGAAATGTAATTTCAAGTCACAGGGTATCATCGTGACATTTGAGATGTGCATGTGAGGATGGAGGACTTTGTGATCAGGTCATTGGTCTTACTTCTTGTTGTGGAAGTAATTTAACATTTCCACAGTATCTACAAGGGTTTTGAGGCCCTTGGAAACTCTCTACCAAATAGCTTTCTTACAATTAAAAGCATATGTCTAAACTGCAGGCTCCGGAAATATATATCTTATATTTTATATTTTTCAAATATTAAGGCTATAAATTTTCAAAGAGTGTCAGAACGAGAGCTGTGGCTGGAAGTAAGTAGATGGCCACATGGCTGGAACCTGATCTTCTCTGATGCCTGAACTATCAGTGTGGGGTGTTTGATGTGTGGCTGAAAGAAAAGGTAGGCCAAGGTGAAAGCTATGCAATTGACATTTGGGACTATATCGGTCTTAGTGTCAGTATGGGTATCTTAGAAGACATGATTTGAGTCTCTCTTTGTTTGTATCTTTATTTGGATTTATTTCCTTTTTTTTCTCCATCCAAGTTGAATTGGTACTACAAAAGGATAATAATCAGATGCTCTGCTACTGGTACATCAGGTGATTGGCCCACAAAACACCTGTGTCCATTTCCACTAGTACAAGAAAGGGTCACCCCAGCCCCAACCCTGAAGGGAAGATGTATCTTGAATCACATCACATTTTGTGTTTAAGCACAAAGTACATAGGATGTTCTTTTACTGCCTGGGCTGCCCAATATAGTCTGTCATAAAAATAGCCATTCTCACTTCTGCTAAGAAAAATATTCTTTGCTCTTCTTGACATCAGGCTTGATGTTATCACTGCTAGATTTCCAGCCAGCTTGGCATCCTTCATCATGTGTGTCAGGGAGTTGGAAGGCTTGAACTAATCTCTTCATCTCTTGTACACTTTTAGTGATTTTGGGAAGGATAACTTTATTGTCAATAATAGAGCAACCCCTGAAATGGAGACCTCCCCTTGCCTTTAATCCTCTGTAATCCTGAACAATGGCATGCTCAGATCTGATACCAGAGGATTATCCAAGAGCCTCTTGTTTCTTGGCTATATTGATCCATACCAGATGACAGAAGTGAGAATCTACAGAAGTACCAATCACTGGGACATTGAGTTTCTTAACTTCTCTTGTCCTGTCACTGAAAGCAATGGTACCTGTGAACCCTCAAAAGAGAGCCAATAGAGCAAGTGAAGAACGCTTTTCACTGTACCCGATAGCTTAGAGTTGACCATCTGGTCACAGCTGTGGTTTTCAAGTTAGAGTCAGAATGTCCAATTGTGGCATTTCTTAAAGTCTTCTTGCTATCAACAATTCATGGGTCTCTGAGACAAGACCACAGGAAGATAGGAAGAGCAACCTATTAGGATTTGTTTTTAATTTGCTGACATTTAAATTCTTGTGCATATTAACCATGGAATCTATCATTGAGCTACAACACAATTCTCAATTTTATTGTTTGTTTTCCTTCTTTCCTTCCTTCTTTTCTTCCTCCCACCTACTTTCTATTTTGTTCTTTATTGGAATGCAGAGTAACTATAGCACAGGCTAGCCTCATGATTTGGCCCACACTGATTTCTAATTTATGAGCTTTCTGCTTTAACCTCAAGAGTCCTAGGACTGCAACAATAAGCTAGAACTAAGGCTATTCCATTTCCCATCCTTTAAAAGTGTTTTCAATCAGTTCCTTAGAACTGAATGAATCCTATGTGACAAACACTCTGAAATGAGAGAACTCTCACAATGATGTCATGGGAAAATGGAAAAGGAGTGATTCTCCCAAGCCTCTGACGAGCTGCTGGAAGACAAATATATCGTTTTTCTACTCTTTATATTTGTAGTTGCTACAGGGATTCAGATATGCACTTAAGTCTAAGTTAAAGCCTAAAACCTCATAAAAAGAAAAGTTTAAATACCACCAAAGAAAACAAAGCTTACTAAGAAAAGTAAAAGTGAGAATATTATGGTTACTTCAGTATGGAAAGATCTAATGTAGGTCACTGAAAGATGTCTCTGTGAGTAGATGAGCAAATTTGAAGGAGAGAGTGGGGGAGGGGGAGAGACTAGAGACTGAGACTCCTTTCTCCTTTTTCTGGGAGCTTTGGTAGTGCTACTTTCTGATGCTCCTTGCAAAGAAATCATTGAAGGCAGAAGCCAAGACCTGTGTCTGGAGGGAGTTTTGTGATGGGTATGAGTAGTCCATATTGTATATGAAAGAAGATCCAGGTACCAGCATGATCTCTAGTCATATTGACTGCTAAGTAGGTCTGTTTGAGAGGGATCTGCCCTGGGATTAGGGTCTGCCTTCAGTTGCAGGTCTTTTCACTTGAACCATCACATTACCTGTGCCCAGAATGTCTGAATTATACACTTACTGTTTTCACTTTGGGGAAACTCATAAGTACCCCTCTTTTGGGGGAATTTTTTGTGTGTGTGTGAAAGCCACATATGATTTGAATAAGCCATATTCCTCTAGAGCAAAGAATTCTGGCCCAGAAATGGACTCCTCACTAATCTGAAAGTTATTAGATTCAGTGGATTTGATTTTCTAGTCATGAAGGGTCTCAATTCCAGAATCATAATTACCAAATGTTCACAAGCTCTCTGACACATGAAGAAAGACTTTCTGAAGTGTAGTGCAAGAGAAGAAACACAAAGAGAACAGAGACACAAAGTCTCTGTAGTCTGGTTCTGTCCAAGTTCAATACCAAACTGAAATTTGTTAATATTTCTGTAAGCTTCCATTTTAATTTACTTTTTATATGTATTTGAGCTCACTCATTGTCACTCAAATTTGAGACATTTCTGACTCCTGTGGAGATGATCCTGTGGATGATATTGAATACAATTGTAGTTCACTAGACTACATTGTTAACAGTTCACACTTAGGATATTGCTTGTTTTCATACAACTTATATCCTTACTTATATTCTATTCATTAGAATATGATCAAGGGACCACATCTAGCTGCAAAGAGGGATGAACAATATAGTAGTTATTTTGTACTCAGTGAAACAGTGGAGATATCATGTGGAAGTAAGGGAGAAAACTAGAGTTTTGTTAAATGTTCAAAGATAGAGTAGTAAAATATACTTTCCCTCTCCAAAGCTTATATGATTCTACAACATTGTAGAACAGTAAGGAATAAGCAAGTAAGTGCAAACACACAGAGAATGCAAAGAGCATCCATCACAACCACAGTGGAATCATTTCTATTATTATGCAAACTTCATCGAATATTCAAACCCATTTAGGTTGGACAATGGACAATGACATAGTAAAAGAGAAAGTTATATTGATTTCAGTAGCAACTTTTTTGGGAGGTGGGGGATGATGAGATCTCATGTAGCCCAGGTTGGCCTCAAAATCCATCCAGAGAGAAGCTGTTAAAGATGATCATGAATTTCTGATCTTCCTGCCTCCAGATGAGAAGTGCTAAGATTACAAGAATGGACCATTACACCAAATTTATGTGGCCCCAGAAATTGAACTCAGACCTTTGTTCATGCTAGACTGAGCTGCATCTCCAGCACAGTAGTTTTTTTTTGAAAGGACAAATTCATAGCAGAACTAAGCGTAGGAGAGAGTGAGCTTAACCTTGAGAGTGATTAGCAATGGAGGTCATCCCAACCATATACTTGATGGGAACAGACTGAGTGTCCTCATTTGCTTGGTTCTGAAGGTCAATAGCCCTTAGCGGAAAGTGAGAAAACAGCAAAACCAAAAATGATTAAGCAAAGCTTTTATGATATAGTTGTATCATAAAAAAACACTGATCCCATGGATCAATCTCAAGGATCAATACAAGTTGAACAGAGTTGCTTGAAACAAACTCTCCAAATGCAGTTAATTTCAAAATCAATAGTCAGTTAGGGAAAAAACTGGTATTTACCAAAGAACATAAAGTATCTAGAACTGAAATCAGACGGAGATAAAGTATGGGTTATTTCTAATTTGGGGTTTGACATTTGGTTCTCTTAATGAGATCTCTAAATAAACAGAATTCTTTTGCTAAAGCAATTAATTAAATTTCCTTTTCCCTAAAGTAAATGCCTTTCAGTCCTTGTTTATAAAATCCTTTCTTACTTGTAGCCATGGAAATGTTTTCAATTTTATTTGAAAAAAATGAGAACAATTTGCTCACTTCTTATTAAACCACATTTTGAACACTTTGGCTTTCCTCGATCATCAGCTCCTTCTCAATGCTTCCCTGACATACTTCTTTCTTGAGTGATTTCTCTGGGGAAAGTCCCCAGTATCTTATTCAAAAAAATTGCTCTGCTTCTCACACAAAACTGCCACGCGATTTTTGATATTCTCTCTTATTCTCTTTCCTCAGCTGTCACGTTCACTCTTCACAAAACTACCTAAAAGTTCACCATCATTCACTGCTGACTTGGCTAGAAAAGACTGCAGAAGAATAAATATTGTGAGCATCTGCCAAAATGACTGTTTTGTTTTCATAATACATTGCTTGTAATGATTAATGTCTAAGAAATATAAAGAAATTGCTAAGGTATCTACACACAAACGAAATTAAACATGTTATGATCAGGAAAGGTCTGGTGCTACACAGGAACTTAGAAGGTACAGGAGAACAGGCAGCAATCTCTGTGGTCAGAAACTCAAAGGTCTAAGGTGACTTATGGTTCTCCAGAGTCTCAGAATCAATAGAATGAATGAATGAAGGAAGGAATGAATGAATGAGTGTGTGTGTGTGTGAGTGTGTGTGTTGTGTACTGAGTATATATTGACTGAATATATATTATAAATACAGTCTTTATTAGAATAGTTTAAATGTTAGGGACCTGGTAGTCCCTAACAGAGGTCAACTGCACCCTGAGAATCTAGAAACAGTAGCTGCTCATTTCATGAGGCTGGATGCCTCAGCTGTCCTACTCAGAAGCTGGTCTTGAGAGTGTGTTGGAAGAATAACCCATCTGGACTCTTGAAGGTAGCAAAAGATGCAGCAGCAGCAGCAGCAGCAGCAGCAGCAGCAGCAGCAGCAGCAGCAGCAGCAGCAGCAGCAGCAGCAGGGTAGATGTGCTTATTGGCAAGAGCAAAGCCCAGGCAAACCAGCTGCATTGCTTTTCCTGTGGACATCTTTATATCTGGTCTGCCTCTGAAATGTACCACCCTTTCAGGGGGGGGGGGGGGATCTGCTCTCCTCTGTTAATCCTTTCTGGAAATGTCTTCAAAGGCCCTACAGAAAGGTCTGGATTATAGAACCAGTCGGATTAGTAGTCAAGGTTATCATCACAGACGCCTTCTCTATGAAAACCGAGAAAGATAAAGGTGGGCCTCACCAGTCTTTGCAAACTTTCCAAATTTTCATCCAGAGCCCTCCTTGTGTTTCATACAATCTACTAAGCGCCGGTTTACCCTGAAAACAGAGAGAAGTTGTCTGTTTCCAGTGGGCAATGGAAATAGTTGTCCTAATATGTCCAGTGTTCTTCACTCAGTTCTAAGAAAGATCATTTTTCCAAGGAACAATTCTTTCTTTGATAAAATACAATTCAAATTTTGCCTGGAAAAATACACACATTTTAAAAAATCTCAATTACTTCTAATTTTTTAAGATGTGAAATTGAACTCTCCTTTAGAAAATATTTCATGTGCTTCTGTGTTTTGGATTCATTCATATCTATGCATCACATAGATGCTGAGGCCAGAAAAGTCCTTTAGATTTTCATGCCTAAAGTTATAGAATGCTGTCAGCTGCTTTGTGGGTGCTCGGAGCCAAACCCAGGTCTCCTGGAAGAACAGTCAGTGTTCCTAACCACTGATCAATCTCTTTAAGCCCTGGAAAATATCTTCTTTTTGGCTGTTGGTACCTGGAGATAATCTTGTATTTTCCTTATATGTACAGTTCCACCTGAACTATGGTTTCAACTTTGTTTGTTTATTTGTTTGCAAAGGAATCCGTTTCCCAGAAAAATATTCTTTCTTTATTTGTCCAATAGAAACACTTTCTGTGATTAAATATCACCAATGATTTCCTTTCCCACTTTACACACATGAACTTCAAAAAGTCAGAAATTGTCAATTCAGCCTAAAGACTCCATCTTTCTGGTTGCTATTTTTCAGGTGCCTTTTGTGGTTTCTTCCTAGATATAACCTGAAAATATGTTCAGCTACTTGGTATAGAGCCTTCTGTTGTTCTATGTAGACAGATCATATATACAAGCTTTGGATACATCATGACTGGGGAATAAATGAAAGAGAAAATGAAGATAGTTTTCGTCATTTCTACAGGAAAATGCAGAATCTAAGAATAGAGAGGAAAGAGTGGAGAAAGGAAGGGGGAAGAGGAGGAGGGGCAAGGGAGGAAGAAGGGGAAGAGATAAGACAAAGAGGGAGGAGGAGGAAGAAGAGGAAGAGGAAAAGGGAGAAAGAAGGAAAAAAGAAGAAGAAGAAGAAGAAGAAGAAGAAGAAGAAGAAGAAGAAGAAGAAGAAGAAGAAGAAGAAGAAGAAGAAGAAGAAGAAGAAGAAGAATTTGTAGTAGTGTAGGACTGTCAAAGGCAGTTTGTGTTCTGGTCTGGGGGGGGGGGGTAACAGGGAACTTTCAGGATAGCATTTGAAATGGTCATCATTGGGAAGAGAGGCTCTTGGTCTTGCAAACTTTATATGCCCCAATACAGGGGAACACCAGGGCCAAGAAGTGGGAGTGGGTGGGTAGGGCAGCAGTGCAGGGGGTGGGGGAGGGTATAGGGGACTCTCAGGATCACATTTGAAATGTAGATAAAGAAAATATGTAATAAAAATTGTAAAAAAAAGAAAACTCAAAAAACAACAACAAAAAGAAAATATCTTTAAAAAAAAAAGGATGATTAAAAAAAAAAAGAAATCCTACAAGGGACAGAACACTGAGTTACGCCCCCAGACAAAACACACAGGTCTGACACCAAGGTCCTCAACTCCATCATTCTGTGGTCTTAAGTCATGTAGGCTGTCCAGACTCCACACTCCCAGGTACCTGACAATAGCCAGGTATGCTCCTCCCCACAGTTACCCCGCAACAGCAAGGTAGCCCAGCCCACTATAAAAAGGGCTGCTTGGCTCCTCCTCCCTCTCTTACCTCCTGCCCTCCTTCCCACCCCCCCTTCTTCCATCTCTCCATGTGGCCATGGATGGCCTCTATTTTTCTTTTCTCTCTCTCTCTCTCTCTCTCTCTCTCTCTCTCTCTCTCTCTCTCCCTCCCTCCCTCCCTCCCTTCCCCCCACCTCTCTTTTCTAAAGTAAAGCTCTAAAATCAAGGATGTCTCTGGTCATCAAGACCAGCTGTGCTAGAACAATAGAATAGATCTTCCCCTAAAGAGCTGCATCTAACCTCCCGCCAGGAGGCCAGACTCTTGCCTCTGTGGGAATGATCCAGAGCCTTCTCCCCCTACACCATTTCTCTTTGGCCCTGCCACAGACCAAGACCCCCCCCGCCCCCCCCCGCAGAGCCCCTCCGCAGAACCCCCTACCCTTTCTCAGATCTTTGGAGTTGTCCAGTCACATCCAAGAGCTAGAACCTGTTGTCCCTTACTTCTGTGAGGCCCAAGGACTCCAGACTGCTCTCTCTTCATCCCCACCCCTCAGATTGGGGTTCCATGGCTTCCCACAGCCAGACACCCAACTGGGTGGTGTGGAGAGCATGTGGCAGTCCCCCACAGCTGCCTGCCCAGAGCTCTGACAGGATGTGGGTCATTTCTCCCACCCCCTTTATTTCCCCATGACCGGTGCCCCACGTAGTAGTAGTAGTAGTAGTAGTAGTAGTAGTAGTAGTAGTAGTAGTAGTAGTAGTAATAATAGTAGTAGTAGTAGTAGTAGTAGTAGTAGAAGTAGAGGTAGTAGTAGTAGTAGTAGTTTGGCTTTTTTAGCCCAAGAAATCTTGGCTAAATCTCAAATACATCCCCTTAAAAGTAAGCCTGACCCATTCATAATTAAATCAAATCACTGGAAAATTCTTTATATTACAAAGTTTTTTAAAATATGAGAATTGTGTGCTGGTTTTCTCTATGGAGAAGAGAATGTCATGGTATTTTGCATTTTACATACTATTTTTAATCTAACACTTCTGTTAGCACATACACTGTTCAAATAAAACATATTTACTACTTCTTAACATTAAAATTGATGTTAAGATCTATCTTAAGATATCTTATATCCAACTAGAGTTTAATTCATTAATTTTGTTTTCCAAAAATCATGCATGTGGGCAGACCATACATACAAGACTTGGATGCATTATAACCTGGGAATGAAAGAACTAGGAAGCACCAAAGTAAAGACAGCCTTCTTCACTTCTGCAGGAAAACGCAGAATTTAAGAATAAAAAAGAGAGAGGGTGAGCAAGAGAGACAGGAGAGAAGGGAGCGGGGGAGAAAGAGGAATGTGTATAAGGTGTGTATGTGTGTGTGTGTGTGTACACATATGTATACATCTGTGTAGAAGGTGTGTGTCTGTGCATGTGTGTGGAAGGTGTATGTGTGTAGGTGTGTATGTATCTGTGTAAAAGGTGTGTGTTTGTGTCTGTGTGTGTGCATGTGTGTATAAGGTGTGTTTGCATCTGTGTGTAAGGTGTATGTGTGCATGTGTGTAAGCATCTCTGTGTAAGGTGTATGTGTGCATGTGTGTGTACATGTGTGTATAAGGTGTGTGTGCATGTGTGTGTACATATTTGTGAAAGGTGTATGTGTGCATGTGTGTATGTATCTGTGTGGAAGGTGTGTGTCTGTGCATGTGTGTATGCATGTGTGTGCAAAGTGTGTATGCATATGTGTGTGCATTTGTGTGTACATGTGTGTGTGAGGTGTATGTGTGCATGTGTTTGTAAGGTGTATGTCTGTGCATGTGTATGTGCATCTGTGGTGTGCCATAGGAGGGGGTTGGGCATCTTGCTTTGTCACCATCCACTATATTAATATTCATCAGTTTTTCAAAAATACAGACTCGTTTTTCTTCAAGTACTTCTTCTAGAATTTTCTCTGTGTCACCTTTTGGAATAAAAGTTACTTGCATTTTAGATCATTTGAAATTATTCCTTAAAATTTGGATATTCAGTTCTCCTTCCCCCTTCCCTTCATACTTTCTCTTCTCTTTAAAACCTTCTAGGATTCAGCATGAGTCATTTTTATTCTTCCAACTTTAAGTTCCTTATAGAATTTCAATCTCATTGTTTCTTTATCCATTCTCTCTCTTGGCTGAAATCCTCCATCTAGTTTTTATAGCCTCTACTGCTTCCACTGTAGCCTGAAATATATTAGCCAGTCTTGCTCTTCCATTACCTCTCTGAGGGCTCTGAAACTTCATGTCCTGTTTCTATTGTCTGCTCTGGGACTTACAACTGCTGTGTTATTTTTCTTCTTTTTATTGTGTAGTGTGCAGTTTCTTTCCCCCCTGAGAGCCAGAAATATTGAATTGAAGAGTGGAGTGAATTCTTTTTGGCCTTGAAGTTGACATTTTCTTTAGACATGCTTTCTCTA
This sequence comes from Mus minutoides, assembly GCA_902729485.2. Lineage (NCBI taxonomy): Eukaryota > Metazoa > Chordata > Mammalia > Rodentia > Muridae > Mus > Mus minutoides. The sequence continues at coordinate 1,559,867 of LR749523.1, forward strand.
CACCCATGTAATTGTACATAAACAAGACTCAGACATGGGTTAGATTTAAAGTTTTGATTTTGCGTGTCTCATAGACCTCATGTCTGTTATAATACCTTGTATTCATGGTTTTAGAACAGAACCTAATTTTATGCTGTTTTTGTTTTTCATTCTTTTGTTTTTTCTCCACGTGCACTTCACCCTTTGCTTTCAAAATTCTCTCCTTGCTCTTCCGGGAGAGGGTCTGTAAGCTGGAGTGTCTCACGAGTCCTTGTGGAAATGTTCTGTCTTTACCTATGCTCAGGGCTGGAGTCATTTCTGTTCTGATTGATCTCTGGCAAGAATTGTATCGCTCAGTCTCATAGTGTAGACTTCTCAATACTCTAGCATAGAGAATCTGCCATGAGCTGCCAATAATAAACCTGTTGCCATTGTGTGTTTCTGCCCTGACAGCCATCAGAATGATTTATCTGGACTCCGCACTAGCTGTCACAGATCTTCCCAGTGCTTCAAAGCAACAGTATTTGGGGCGTTTCTTTTTAATGGAAGGTTTCTGCTCTGCAGAAAAGATGGGATGAAAGTTTTGGGTGATTATTTATACCTGCCTCGGAGAGAAGGCTCTTTCCCCTTTCATGTTTATACTATGAGAGGCATGCTTTTTAAAAATAGTCCCTGATCTCTTCCATAAGGGACTCATATAAAGAGGAGAGAGCAGGAAGCAAGTCACTGCAGCACTGTGTAGACTCCACTCCACTTTGGAGCCCTCAGATAGATTCCAGGAATGGGGAGCCTCTGTCACTGCTTTCTTGCTGGTACCCTGTAAACTTGTATACGTTGCCTTTCTCTGCATGCCAGATTTCCTATGGAGACTTCAGGGTGACTGATTACATATGACTTCAGGTTAAACAACCAAACAACATCATCATTTACATAGCTTCCCTTACCCTCCCTTGAGGGTGGTAAATTCTGTGCATATCTCTGTGCTCGTTTTTTGATTGGCAGCAATGAGTACTGATTAATAAATTATGGAGGTCAGAAAATAAAGAAGTTTTAACAAGCTTTCATTTCAGCCATGACTCCACATGTTATTATTCCTTTTGCTTCTTGTACAACTGTAGAATAAATTTTATCATTTGTTTTTCATCATGATGAAACTATGGAATCATGGTAGTCTATATTTTATAATTCTGAGACAGAAACTCAGTGTCTAAATGCATTTTCTAGGTCACCTAACTGGTAAATACTGTAGCTGGAGGATAAAATCAAGTCTTGCTCATTAGGAAGACAAGACGCTTGGTCATTAGCATTGGAGTGGATGATTGAATTTCAAATGGAAGGGCTAAATGTCATCCTGACCCAATCAGGGACCTTTTGTTCTGATGCTATCCTTGACTTTCAACTTCAGCCAAGATATAATTACAATTTTTATCTCTTCAAGAGTTTCTAATTTCCTGGGAAGAAGACAAGTCACCTAAAGACCTTCTTTTCTTTTCTTTTCTTTTTCTTTTTTAAATAGTTTATACACTTAGAAAAATACCACAAATATAGAATGCGGGCTTCTATTATTACCCTCACTAACCTCATTACACCCACCTCACCCCCATCACCATAACTATGACCACTCTACCACCTCCACCCCACCATCCTTACCATTACCACCACCTTACCACTATTATCATTACCATGATCACTCACTCCTACCACTCCATCCCTGCCTTCCTCCACCCCCACCACCCTTATCACCACCATCACACATTCTAGCCTGCAGGCTTAACTTTTGGTTAAGAATTTAAGGAATACAGAGTGGAAAAAGATAGATTACCTTTTCTACAGCTACAGCGTATGCCAGAACAGGACCTCTTTGGAGAAGGGAGAACCTCAGATTTCCACAGCTTCAGAAGTGTACTCCATCTAGTCTGCTTATAACTCTACCTCAGCCTTACCTTCCTGTGTGATAGTGCCCCAAAGTGAGTCAACCCTGGCATCTTAGCATTTTCTCAGGTCTTCTCTGAGCATGCATGTAAATGTGACCATCCCTGTGGGCCTTATGATTCCTGCTATGCCTTTGAGCACTGTGTGGAAAGCCTTACCCTCGCATGTGAATGTCTTACAAGGCCCTTCAGAGGAATAGGTCATGAGAGTAGCATCTTAGAAATGGGGTCACAGCCCTCACATAACACAAGCACTTTCTTTCCCTCACCAAATGCGGTGCGCCTCCCTGCCTTCGTCGACCAGCAAGAAAGACACGCCACCACCGGAATCTTCTCAGTCAGCTTTATTCTGGAGCACCTTGCTTGTAGATTCCCAGGACCCAGAACTGCAGCAGAGCTGCTGCTTTTATACACTCCCAGGGAAGGGGGAGGGGTGTCTATCACCAACGACTAACCACGTGGTTCGGTATGGAGTAAACGTACACCGGGTAAGTAACCACGGTGTTCGGTGTCGGTAATCGTATAAAAGGGAAGTAACCATGATGTTCGTCACGGAGTAATCGTATAAAAGGGAAGTCCTCCCCGATGACGGACTCCTCCCGGACTCCTCTCTCGACGCGTACGCGTGATCCGAGAGTTCCCTGACAGCCGGCCGGTCCTCCGCCATCTTGTAATGGTGGGGGGCCGGAGGGCTATCACTGAATGGAAGGCTTTATGGAGCCAGGGCTTCTTGGAGCCCAGGGCTTCTCAGAGCCAGGACTTCTCAGAGCCCAGGGCTTCTCAGAGCCAGGACTTCTCAGAGCCCAGGGCTTCTCAGAGCCAGGGCTTCTCAGAGCCCAGGGCTTCTCAGAGCCGGGGCTTCTCAGAGCCCAGGGCTTCTTGGAGCCCGGGGATTCTTGGAGCCTGGGGATTCTCGGAGGCGGAGCCTCTCGGAACCCGGGGATCCCCGGAGGCGGAGCCTCTCGGAGCCCGGGGATCCCCGGAGGCGGGGCCTCTCAGAGCCCGGGGCTTCTTGGAGGCGGGGCCTCTCAGAGCCGGGCGGCTTTTCCGGTCAGAGTGCGGACAAGCGCTGGAGCCTGGTCACGGAGGCGTTCGCTGGGGAGGCCCGGTTGCAGCGGCATTCGCTGCTGCGGGGAAGCCCAGGTGCGGCTTCCTACAACCAAATGAGGTATGTCTATTGAAAAAGGACATTCTTCCTGCATACTGCCTCTGCCTTGCTCTTACATGTCCCAGCTACAGTTAGTTATTCTGGAAAATACTTTTATATTACATAGACCACACAGTTAATGGTCCACTATTCTCTCATCCTGAACCCACTGAGGTGAGACTTCATTAAATGCAACACTGTTTTTAATCCTATCTATTTCCTTCCTTAGACATTTTCCTGAAGTCTTCACATACTATTCTTTGTTTACTGCTACAAATTGCCCCTTGTCCAAAAGAAAGGTCTTAACTAGTCTATGTCTTTAAATGTATTCAGCAGAAATGACTGAAGAGACTGTTCCATCCACTCTCTTGTGAGATGGACAGAACAAAGACTAGCACCCAAGGGAATTCCTGTTGGCTAAAAACAGACAGCCACTGTTCCTAACTCAAGATCATGTCCATATTGCTTTTTCTGCAACCAGCTGTACCAGGAAGGTGGGCTGCTATCCTTATGTTAGCCTCCCCAAAATATTATAGACCACGGTATATAAATGTAGCAGATTTCTTCCTTCATTAAGTATGTTTCTTGGTTGTATTTTTACATTAAGTTCTACATTTTTTTTAAAAAGTTGATTTTTGAGGGTTTTAAAATCTCTTGAAGTAAGAAATGTCCTATTTCTAACAGACAGAAGTTTAAATGAGAAAAGCTAAACTGTTGAGGACATATGGGACTGAGAACCATAGGCAGCTCTTACAATGGGGAAAACAATATGACACTATGGTTAAGTACTTATAGCACAGGTTAATTTGTGATATATATTTTGAAATGATACCTTAAGGAGATTATTAAATAAAGTAAGGTCTGGTGAATGAGCATTTACCCATATTTTCTGGATTCCTGCTAGAAATCAGTAAGATATACCATGGAAGAAATGCCCTGGGAAGGCAAGGTGAGAAGTTTTACCAAACAAGGCTAAGACAACAAGGACAGTAAACCCACAAAGTTACAAAACCCAAAACAACAACAAAAAGCCTACAAGTAAACAAAATAATCTTCTGGTATCTTGATCTTGAATTTTCATACTGTACGAAAATAGCCTTTTTATCATTTAAATGATCAAGACTTCGGTTCTTTGTCATGGAAGAGGTAGGAGACTTGACTAACCAAAGACATGGACTGAGTGACTGATTACATATTTAACTTCCTAAACCACCTAGGAAAACTGTATAAACAATAGTAAATGAATGTGTTCAAAGGGAATGTGGGAGGCAGAGGCAGGAGAATCTTTAGTTCAAGGTCAGATTGAGTTACATATGTAAGATCTTGTCTCAAAAGCCACCCAAAAGAGAATGATAAGAGTAAGAAGGTGAGAGAGTCACAAAAAGCAATGAGGAAGGCTCTAAAACTATTATAGGAATTAAGGAAGTTCAGAGGCCCAGAAGCACCCAAATCTATCTCTACTGTATTGGTCAGAGGACTCAGAATTTTTGACTTCAGCATTGTCTCAGAAGATGAGAGTGATTTGAGCCTGAAATCTGGCATAAGCTCATGGGTCCAATAACTGGTGCCATGGAGTGGTGGTATGTTTGAAGGTTATGGGAAACTTTAAGATATATTGTTTGCTGCAGGAAACATCTTTGGCAGTTGTACCTGGTCTCTGTTCCCTCATTCTCTGTTTCCCATCTGCATGGGGGAAAGCTTTCCGATTATAGGTCTCTGTCACTATGGCATTCTGCCCAAGTTGGGTCAAGCAACTATAAAACAGACCCTCTAAAAATATGAGTCACATCAATCTTTCCAACCTTGTATGACAAAATCAGGTAGCAAAACCAGCTTTAAAAACTAAGTCCCCATTCCTGTGTTTAGAACACAATCCAACATGCAGTACCCATCCCATTGCCTGAATTCCAGCTACCCCTATCCCAGAGCACAGAGATTCACCGTAAAAGTAAAACAATGAGACTTGTGCCTCGTAGACAGATTAGAACGATAGATAATGTGAGGATGCAAGGCTCATCATCTGCAATGCTGGGGTAGAGTCCAAGATCTTTGTGGTGATATTATCTCAGCCTGAAGAATCTATGACGAAGAAGGTGAGCATCCATGGATGATAATGATGTGGGCGGTGATAATGATTTTTTAAATATACAAGAATCAGAATTTCTCCTCAATTATCTTAGGTATTAAAGTACAGAGTATAAGTGAAAGTGTCCCAAGTTCTTTTTCATTATGGAATTTATATACAAGCAAATTATCATCTAAGTGTGAAGAGTTAAGCCACTTACTCTATGAGTTGTGCTATCTTATAGAGGATCCTTTAGCAGAACTGTAAAATGAAAATCTGAGCTGAAAACTGAAAAGTATGAATAATTATCATATTCTGGAGCAGTGAAAGCAGACACAGAAGAGAATAAGCTGAGACTGGTTCAGTGGTTAAGAATACTGGCAGTTCTTCCAGAGGAACAGGGGTTAATTCCCAGCACCCACAGATCAGCTAACAACCATTTTATCTCCAATTTCAGGGTATCTGATTCTATCTTCTGTTCTTCAGGTATGCATTGCATGTACATGGTGCCCAGACATGCATACATGCAGCACATTGATACACATAAAATATATACAAATAAATCATTTTCCCAAAGAATCAAATAACCTTATAATGGTTATTTATCCCTGTGAACTGAAAAGGGTTTTAAAAATTCACCTGAATGGAACTGCTTTATAATTTCCCAGATTTATAATATAAATTTTTAGAAAATCTATTTTATCTTTAATTATGTATAAGTAAGTGTCTAACTGTAAGTATGTACAAGCGAGTACGGGGGTTTACCAGAAATCAGAAGAGATTATCTGATTCTTTGAAACTAGAGTTCCAGGAGATTGTGAGCCATCATTCTTTGTGGATGTTGGGAACTGAGCTCTACTCCTCTGGAAGAACAGCAATCACTCCTAACTGCTGAGCTATCTTTCTATCCCCTGAGATACATTTTATAAAAATAAAACTAATTCTGTGTATTTACCAAAATCGGATGTTACATTGTTAGTCTTGGCAGGAAGAGAATTTGCCAAGTCTATTTGAAACAGTTGTCCCATGACATGAATATAATCAAGATACATACCTTGCATATAGCATTCCTAGTGTTGGTATCAGGACCTCTGAAACCAGTGACATCACATAGGTGTAACCTGCAGACCTTTAGCCAAGGCAACAGCCACCATATTCCCAGAATCCAGTTGGCTCACCCCTTTACCTGTGATTACGTCGTCACCCATATATAAAGGAAGCCCCCCCAACATCTCTCTCTCTTCTCCCCTTCTCTTTCTTCTGCCACCATGTCCCCCTCTCTCCCAATAAACCTCACATGTAACTGTTTGGCCTGATGGGGTCCTTCAGAAGCTGCAGGACCTTCAAGATCATAACATCGTTGCTGAAACCAAGGGCCGTCTATAACTCTGGGACCTTGGATAAGTCATTGTCCTTGCTGTGTTTGAGGTTCCTAGTTTAAGAAACTGGGGGTTGGGAAGATGGGCTGAGGATGAAGCATGCACAAGTCCCTGGGTTTGTCAACCTTCAAATTTGAAAAGCTCTGGTTGGATCCCCTACATTGTAAAACAACAACAAAAGAAAGAGAAGGAAGGGAAATTTTACCCAGGTTGAAATCCTTTTAGAGAACTCTAAGATGGGGCTGGAGGAACACATCCAGTTCTTTTTGAAAACCTGAATTTCTTTCCCAGGAGCCAGGCAAGTGACTCACAGCAACTGTACCTTCAGCTCTAGCGTATCTGAAATGCTCTTCTGTCCTCTGTGGGCAGCTGTACACATATGCCAGATACTTACATAGACAAAGACATAGATTTAAATAAAAATAATACAAATACATATTTTCAAATCACTTAAAAGCCCCCTTTCACCATGTTCCTCTAGGCGGTACTAATTAAATTAGTGATTATGTATGAAAATATGAAATTTATCAGTTTCCATTTTTGTAGAGATGGAAACTAGAGCAAGAAGGAGAGCCTAGATATGGTCATATTCGATTGCCTATATCTATGAAATTCTCTGAAATAAAATATTTTAAATCTTAAGATTATACTAATACATTTAATACCTGCTACAGCTTCAGAGACAAGCTATAGGGACACTCTTTTCGGATATGGTTAGAATTTGAGCTCTAATTTTAGGCCGTCACCACCAGCCTGCTGTGAAAGCAAACAAGCCTGCAGTAGGATTCCAAGCTGTTTTCTTGCTATGATGAATCTGATGAAATGGAGCTTCAAGGAAAATGTACCTTTTACATTTCCCTACTCTTGATAAAAGTTCACCATGACCTCTATTTTTCTTCTTAGTGTCTGATAAAGTGGCACAACTTTGCAGAACAGGTAAAACCACAGTGATCAGCAGAAAGAGTCTTTCAGTACATGGCAATCAGGTGCCCCTTAGGCATTATGGCAATTTTGCATCCATAAATCTCCACAGCACCTGTTCTGTAGTAGACTTTTCAGTAAACGCTGTGTTATAGGGTCATAAAACCACAGTATAAAGTTTGGAGCGATTAAGAAGAAAAAGCTTTCCCAGCAATGCCTACCACACTCCACTTAGCAACAGACATTTGTCCTGGAGAGAAGCATGAATGTCCCCTTCAGACCCCTCCTCATGGGGTCTGATGCAGCTGCAGATGCCTCTGGCTGTTCCCTGTCCCTTCTTACAGTGCTGCATTGCTCTGAACTAGGCCTTTGTTCTTGCAAGGAAATCAAAGAGAACTTGGAATTGAACTCTCAGATGCTTGCTGGCAGGAGGGAGAAACAGGAGAGCCTAGGATTTGGGATGGTTTATATGACCCTTATTTCCTACCCTACCCTCCACACTCAACTCAATTAATCTCAAGTTGAAACAGATTTATTTATATTTTCCAGAACATTCTAGCGATGTTGTCTTGATTTGGGCCAGTTTCTAAGTGTTTTCTTTCCTTTTGTTTGAAAAGAAACATGAGACTCTGGTCCCTATTAAAGAGGAAGAAAGCATCATGGATATCCAGCTTCCCTCCAGCTACCCTGAATCTGAGCAGACTGCATGACTCATCTTTCCTAGAAACACAACAATGAGGTCATCCTGTCTGCTTCCTTCCCACTCTGAGTACAGTTGAATTGGGTTCCTCTGTTCTCAGAGATTTTTTTTTGAAAAGCCCTCTGCTTGTTAAAATGCCTGAGTTTTGTTATATAATTGGAGTGCAGCAAGAAAGAACACTAGCAGTGATTGGCATTTTTTTTTTTCACTCATCTCGATTCTCATCTACAAAACTAAAGTTGTGTAAGTGGTAGGAAAAAAAAAAGGTTGTGTCTCAATGTTGTTTTGTTATTTTCTCTTGTCGTAGAAGCTCAGCACCTTCACAGGCAGCTACGTCTACATTCAAAAACTCCCCTAGACTAGGTTCATTTGCAGAAAACTAAATTCTGATGCTTGCTGCCAGCCACAGTTTTGCCTTCTACCTTGCCCTTCTCTTTGTAGATCATTACCATGTGACAGACCGTCCTCCACTCTGGGTCTGCGTCTTTCAGACATGGATCATGACACTTTAAATGCTTAGTTGTGCTGATTGATTAATAAGTTGGGCTGAACTCCAAATACATTTAAATATCTGGCTACATATTCCTGTAAGAAGATATTCACTAAGCTGACAAGTTACCATCATAGAGCAAAGAAAATACTTGGACAAATACACTTTCTGGAAATCATCAGATAGTCTGGTATTGTTATTATACAACCAGAATCTAGGCTATGCTTTTTTTTTTTTTTTAAGTAATTATAGTTTTCAAGATTTCTGACTCTGTTGCAGGAAATGTTGTTAAAGTCAAGTTAAGAGACTAATTCATGCACAATTAAAATATGCAATCACCATGTCCCCAATTTTGCATTGATTGTCTGCAAATAGAATAGTCTAGGAGAAGAGAACGTACTACCTGGAGGCAGAAGAGACAGGGAAGCAGAGGAGAGTACTGGTCTACTTAGGGAATATACTCAACTCGCAGTATGTCCTTGTATTAAAAAGTAGCAAACTGTATTTGTATTAAACCTGTAAAAAATTGAAGGAGAATATTATAAAAATTTGTATTTTTGTCTATTTTACAATTTGTATATGTCTAAGATATTAATGTTCAAAGATTATCTTATAAGACTTTCTCAACTTCCTTTGAAATAGAATAAAATGTATTTCCCATTGCATCAAAAACAAATTTAAGAAACAAACAGATGAAAGGAAAATGCAGAGACTTAAGGAAATAATGGAGGATCCCAAGTACTACCCAGCTACATTACCATGCATCAAACAGCATAAAATACCATAGGAGTTCTAAGTATTTTATATGGAATAGACTTATAGTTTTCCATTTGGGTTGAAGGGTACTATAGGTACTTTCCAGACAGACATTAAAAGCACACATCCCAGAATTTACAGCTGAAATGACACTCTAGATGTGTAAAGAATCTTGTTCTCACAGCTAGCAATGCTTGGGTTGTAAGTAGGTCTTGTCTGTCATTAGCTGGACCCTGGTCTGAGCAGGTTAACAATGGAGAATGATTGCTTGGATTGAAGTCAAGAGACAAAACTAACAGGGGGTTAATTGAAACAGCCTGGAGAAATGTAAATAAATATGACAGACTACACGGGAAGTTCTGTGGTGTAAAGCATATATATATATATATATATATATATATATATATATATATATATATATTTCAATTTTTATTAGATCTTTTCTTAATTTACATTTCAATTGCTATCCCGAAAGTTTTCTCCCCCCTTCCCCCTCCCCCCTCCCTGCTCCCCTGCCCACCCACTCCCACTTCTTGGCCCTGGTGTTCCCCTGTATTGGGGCATATAAGGATTGCAGTACCAAGGGGCCTCTCCTCCCAATGATGGCCGACTAGGCCATCTTCTGCTATATATGGAGCTAGAGACACGAGTTATGGGGGTTCTGGTTAGTTCATATTGTTGTTTCTCTTCTAGGGTTGCAGACCCCTTCAGCTCTTGGGGTTCTATCTCTAGCTTCTCCAATGTGGGCCCTGTGTTCCATCTTATAGATGACCGTGAGCATCCACTTCTGTATGAGACAGCTATATCAGGGTCCCTTCAGTAAACACTTGCTGTCCTATGCAATAGTGTCTGAGTTTAGTGACTGATTATGGGATGGATCCCCGGTGGGTTAGTCTCTGTATGGTCCATCCTTTCATCTTAGCTCTAAACTTTGTCTCTGTAACTCCTTTCATGGGTATTTTGTTTTCTCTTCAAAGGAACATATATATTTTAAAAGGTTGACATATACAGGACCAAATAATCTTATTATTAAAAGGCAGCTTGCGAAACCCAGATACTTTCTTAAATTTCCAATAGGGTGACATATCTCTATTGTGCCCTAATACCTGCAACCTATGTATGAACCATCACTTTACACTAAAATCTCATGCCATTCCTTAACTAGTCTTTTTGGTCCTGTTTCTTCCTTCTTAAAATAGATTTCTTTATTTACATGTGTGTGCATATGCATGCGGGTGCCATGGAGGCCAGCAGGCTTTAAATATTCTGGAACTGGAGTTATAGGTAGTTTGAAACTCCCTGATGGGTAGTGAGACTAAACCTTAGTTTCTGGCAAAAGCAATAACTGCTCTTAACCACCGAGCCACCCCTCTAGCCTCTATTTCTTCCTTTGAGATGTTTCCTTCTAGATTTTTCTGTGCAGACCCCAATGTATGGACACCAATTGTCAAGTCATATTTGGAATAACTGTCCATTTGCCCTCCAGCTATAAGACCTATATGAAAAGTCCTCTGGACACATTTGGGACACATTCTGTTTTGACTTCCAATCTTGTTATCTTCTACAGGAAGAAAAAGTAGCCATGTCTTCCTGATTCTAAATTAATTACCATCACACCTCTGAGACATTTCCCAAGCTACTTCCACAACACTTGCTCAGCATAGATTCATTGTTAGCTTATCACTTGTCAAAATGGTCTTCACATCCAAGGGCTCATTCAAAGATGTCACCAATTCAAATTCAATGCTGAGCTCATAGGCAAAATATGATGGATGGTCAGAGTCAGCAAAATGGACTTTGACCCATGCTAAGATTGGACTGCTGAAATTTTCAATGGTCATTATGTGAGTTGAAAATTCTTTCTTGCATCGTCAGAGAACAGCTGCTTCTTTTCAACCTGCTCCAGAGGAGCAGAATCCTCAGGACCAATTGCTCTGACTTCTGGCCTTAGTGGATCAGAAATCTTGAGACTGAAGAAGATTCAGTGCTGGGCTGACACTTCCCCATTATTCTTTGCAGCAATGGCTGGAGACTCACCCTATCTCCTCCTGCATTCATATAACTTGCAGTTCTCTATAACTCCAACACTCCAGCATTTCACAGGGCCACTTCTTCCAGGCCGAGTAAATGCCACAGACTCATGATAGACACTGAAGGTTTTTTTGACCATGGCTTCTTTTAACTCTACTCATACGCCTGTAATGATGCCATTCATTAAACACCCTTGGCTTTTTCCTCTAAATGAAGATATCACAATGGATCAAAGGGCACGTGAACGTTTTAGAGATGAACATATCTGACATTTTTGGAGTTGTGCTTCATATGGGACAGAATACTTCTCCTCTGTTCCCACTACAGCTGCAAACTAGTTTTAAGATGTTACTATGCCTACTTATTCTGCTAGAAACTCATCTGGAAAATGGGGAGAATACTTAGCTTGACCTTACTGTAGAAATTGAAGAAAATATTTGATTTAATTGTCTGCTGCTTTTTCTTGAATTATTATCTCATTAGTTTCAAAAGCATTGTGCAAGTAAATAATGAATATACGAAATGTTCTCCTGGGAGACGATCTTTCCCAGGCAACTTCCCGACATCTCCTGGATTTACTATTTCTTTTCGTCCTTCACCTTCAGACACCAGAGGATTCTGTAAACAACAGCATTTGTCCCCACAATCTGAGTTCAATGAGTTCAATGCCTGTGCTTGCAAAGACCACCCAAGCTGGGGTGGCCTTCTCTGTGGAGACTATCTGTTTCCATCCACCCACCCTCAGTGCCCACACAAAAACCCTTTCTTTATACGTACATTTTTGAGAAGCAGTTAACTGGATTGGACTGAGAGCCTTGTTTAACTTTGAAACTTGCCTAACTATTTTCTGAACTTTTATGAGAAGGCCTTTTCTGGCTGGCCCCAGGTTGGATTGCAAAAGGGTTGTACTTATAAGATCTCCATTTCCACTGCTCCATAAGTATGCTCCCTCTAATGTGTTTGGAAAGGGCAAGAAAAGAAAGCCTAATGATGCTTTACTGAAAAATGGGAAGCAGAAAATTTACTAAAAGATTAAACTCCAACATGTACCAAATGCCATTTTTTAAGACTCCCTAGATTGAAGCCAAATTAGAGTGGATAAGATCAGGATTTTCCTAGTTGGATTGACTTGAATGGCTTCAGAACTCAAGATCCCAAAGCAGGCTGACTGTTTTTCTCATTTGAAAGGTGCAAACAATAATGGGGACCTCAATGGGGAAGTCACTGTGATGAAGCACATTAGAACCATATGCAGGGCCACCATGCATGGAAAAGCACACAACAGTGACCACTAGCAAGCCCTTTGGATAGAGTTCAATCCACTTAAAATTGTTTTGTTTCCTAAAGTATGCTTAAATATGCTCTTTTTATTTGCTCCTGCTCTACATTGGAGCAATCACAACCAACACTCTTAATAGACAGTATTTCTGAATACTTCATTGGGTTTTCCATGAATAAATGAATTCATGAGTCAGATGCATGAAAATCATTACTTTCAAAGCTGAAAGATTTGTTCAGAATTCATGTGTGCCAGTAGACTGACTTTGAATGTTCTTTCTCTATTCAGGAAGCTACAAAACATTATACAGATGATGAGGATGAGGATGGTGATAGAAAGAGACAGACAGACAGACAGACAGACAGACAGACAGACAGATAGACAGACAGAAGTCGCTACTAACATTTAACCCCTAGGGTCCTCATGACACAGATGTAATACAGTTGTTAAAACTCCCATTACCAAATGAGCAAGGGAAGGCCTGGGGTTTGCCTTCTCCCATTGACACAGGATGAATGATATTTCCAAACACATTCATACTCTGATTCTTAAAAGCTGTGAACATGTCACGTTGAGTAGCCAAAAGGAGGCTTTGGTGATGTGATGACACTAAGTAGTTTGAATAGGGGAGATTAGATTATCTAGAAAGCTCAAATCTAACACAAATGTCCTTAGGAAAGGGAGACAGAAAGACTAGAGAAGATACTGAAGGCTGAGGTCAGCAACATGACACTAGTAAAAGATAGGAAAGTGATTTTTCTGCCGTGCCTTCTGGAAGAACATGGCTCTGTAGAGAGTCTGAGTCTATCTTTTCAAGCTGATGTTAAACTTGAGGCCTCCACAAAAAGACGATTTTGTGTTTTGTTTTGTTTTTTTTTAACTTTATGGTAGAGCAACATAAAGAAACTCATAAAGCAAGGGACACACTCAAGACCACAAAATTAGCTTAGGAATAAAAATGGCCAAAGCTAGAATTCTCTTGAAGGAAACTATTTCTTCTGGAATCATCACATTAAATTATTAAACATTACTTTTTTCTAAATTTGCTACCATATATCCACCTAATATGAATAAATGATGCCTATTTCATAAAATACTAGAGATAACAAATTATCTTGAGTCCTAAAACATGATAGCATAAAAAAAAAAGTCCTTAAAAAGACAGCATGGGCTTCCCTATTTCTTGAACTGGGATTCCTTGTGATTCACAGAGAATATACAAAGATGATACTGTGAATTCCTCCTAGTTGTTCCATGTCTATCTTGAAGTGCCTTTTCAGTCACATGACCATGCTCAATCTGGTCAACTGAAAGCTAAAGGTTGTCTAGAGAGAACCAAAGACCAAGCATGAAAATCAGAATGTTTTGAGTATCTTTTAAATTTCATTTCATTTTATGTTATTTTGAAGTTGCATCTCATTCTATATCTCAGGCTAGCCTTGGACTTAAGGTAATCAGAGTGTCTCAGCCTTTTAAGTGTTGAGATTGCCTGTGATTGAAACACCATGTTCAACCCACTATAGATAGTTCTGCTATAGCTGAATGATTGCCTCACTGCAGGCATACTGTTAAGCAAGGGAATGGGATAAGTAAGTAGCTTAATTGGTAGAGGGCTTGCCTAACATGAAGGAAACCATGGACTGATTCCCCATCAATGTATAATTGGGTTGTTCATGCCTCTAATCCTACTACTTAGGAGGTGAAGAAAGAGGAATTAGGAATTTCAAGGTCATCCTTGGCTACATAACAGGCTTAAGATTAGCCTGAAGTACATGAGAGCCTGCCACAAAACAAAACAAACCCAACCAAACAGGAACAAACCAAGTAGTAGTGAACTGGTAATCTAGCCTGAATAATTATCAGAAATAACCACCTTATTGCTAGAATCCACTAGTTCCCCAGTTTAGTAATAAAGCAACAGATGACAGATATGCTGTTGTATAACACATCATCTAAGATAAAACAATAGTCAATTCTGAAAAAAAAATTTTTCTAGAAAATCAGCAAACGGATTTTAAGCTGACTGAAACAAATCTCAGCTCCCTGTCTCAGTATTTGGAAATTTATGAGTGTTATTATCTTAATGTCTATAAGGATGTCAGGTGTCCATGTGTTAAATTTTTTCAACAAATGATTCAGAGTTCCCATTTTGAGATAAAAAACAACAAAACCAAACAAAAACCAAACCAAACCAAACCAAACCATCCAACCAACCAACCAACCAACCAACCAACCAACCAACCAAACAGCAAAATGCAACCATACTAGAGGCAGTCACTGATCTGAAGTTAAAGAGTTAAAAAGAATCAGAGAAGAACTCTTAACCCAGATCTTGCACAAAAGAACATTCTTTTCCAAACCTTGTCTGAAAATGTTCCTAGCAGTCTCTGTAGACACAATTTTGCTCTTGTGAATATGTCCAGCTAGTTCTCATCATTTAGTAAGAAATGGCCAGGACTTGATATTCTCTGAATTCTCTCTTAACATTCAAAATCCACTGGTAACTGTTGCCAGGCAAATGTCTTCTGCTAAAATTGCCTTTCTTATTCAAAGTTAAAATAGTTTTAAAGAGCCTTCTCCTCTCTTGATGCATTTTATCATTAGCCTTATTCTTCCATCTCCTTCTCAAAGACAATGTGAAAAAAAACCCAACAAGTCTGTCTTAAAATAAGAAGCGCTGGTAGTGTAAATGAAACAAGAGACTCTTAAGAAGCAGAGAGGGAGAAGGGCTATATGCTGGGATGGTTTGTTATTCTAGAAAATTCCATTTGGAAATATGAACACACACACACACACACACACACACACACACACACACACACACACACACAGGACCTAAGGAAGGGAAGACCTTCTGTTTTCTGTCATTTTAGCTGCCTCTTATGTTTTTCTTGTCACCACTTTCTATGGATGAAACATAGACTCCTTTCACAGAGGAATGACAGCATCTTAAAAAACAAAGAAACAAACAAACCAACGAAAACAAAGCCCCCCTCTCAAGGAGAAGGTTTTCACAGCCTAGTACTGTAACTTGTCTGGTATTCTTTATCCCCAAATTTAGAGTCTAAATTAGCAATAGCATTTTGAAACGTTGCTTTATAAACTTTAACATTTTCTGGATACTTCTAAATTCATTCAGGAGACAATATTCCATTTTTATTTTAATTGGAAATTACTTAACCAATGAATTAGACTCCTTGGGAACCTAAAGATGAGCTTGAACCTATGACTTTGCCTCTGCCTCTGAAGTGCTGAGATCTCATGCATGTACCACCATTTATAAAGTTCTGGGAACTGAGCCTAGAGTCTTGAACACTCTAAGCAATAACTCCCCAATTGAGCTGCAGCCTGAGCCTTATAGGTGAGCTTTTAACATGGAGTTTTAACATGTACCCTTCCATGTGCTTGGGGATTTATTACTATAACTATGGGTGACTACCTATTATAATGAAAACTGAAGAATCTACTGGCTTTTAGCAGCAGAAGCCCAAGAATGTGAATTCTCTTTAATGTTCAAGAATGTCCTAAGATTCAGTGAATTTCTTCAAGTATATGAATGCCTGGAAAAATGATATAGAGCATGTAATATTGCTTCTATTGTACAACTCATTCATTGCCAATGAGAATTCAATATGGTACATCATGTCTTGAAGACATGATATATATATATATATATATATATATATAATATCAATATATCTCAATATATCTCAATATATCAATCTATATCTATATCTATATCTATAAATAATGAAAGCACTCTGTAAGACATGCTTGTAATAGAAAAACGAAGCCATATATTCATCAAACTAGTAAAACTTCCTTCACTGAGCTCAACGTGTGGCACATGACAACATAGAGATGTAAAAGAGTAATCCAGGAGAGGAGCACAGAGTGTGGTGGGATGTAGAGATACAGAGTGTGGATGCAGATGAGGGTGGAAAAGTTGTGGCAATGAGCAGAGCCCATGAGAGTGAAACCAAAGGACCTGGATAGAAGCTTTGTAGTTCAGTTGGTCATGTCAACTAAGCAAAGAGCTGGGGAATAGGTGAAAACAGTTTCTCACTGCTTGAGTGACAGCTTACAGGTGAACCAGAGAAGAACATGAAACCGCCTCACACTAAACTACACTAGCATGGCCAACATCAGTAAGAGCTTGGGGTCAGAGGTACATAGACAGTATCACTAAGAAATTAAGATATGCATACATGAGTAGTGTTAACACATACACACACACAGAGCCAATATTACACACCTATATACATACATACATACACTCTATACTTACCATACACCACACACACAGCCCTATACCACCTGTATGCCCACACACCCATACATACCACAAATCTCACATGTGAGTTAAAATGTTATGCCTATTGTACCACACATTCATCATATATAACTTACACACCCCATATATTATACACTCCATTCTCCCACTCACATGCCATACATTTATAGCTCACACTACAAACATACACCAGACCCCCATAGCCAATACCATATATACAAATGTATAGATCCTTACACACACACACACACACACACACACACACACACACACACACACACACCACATATAACCTATATCAAATAGCCCACACCACATAGCAGTTACATCATACACATTACATACTATAGGCTCTATACTACCAAAGTATGGATACTATAATATGCCCCTCTGTTACCCGCCATGCACACACATGTCTTTAGACTCTCATTAGGGTATTGAATTCTAGGAGATCATTTCTTATATGGATCATTAACAGAAAGAACTGAATTCATTCAAGAAATGGCAGATTCCAAGAATGGGTCAGAACATACACAGTCTAGAATATCTTGTATCAGCAAGTAAGGAAGGACAGGAGGGGAAATGGAATGGAGAGAAGATAGAGGAGAAGAAGGGAGGGGTGTAAGAGGAGGGGCAGATTATCAATTTTACAGTCTAGAATATCTTGTATCAGCAAGTAAGGAAGGACAGGAGGGGAAATGGAATGGAGAGAAGATAGAGGAGAAGAAGGGAGGGGTGTAAGAGGAGGGG
>LR749523.1:1577688-1703988 GCA_902729485.2 Mus minutoides
TAAGGAAGGACAGAAGGGGAAATGGAATGGAGAGAAGATAGAGGAGAAGAAGGGAGGGGTGTAAGAGGAGGGGCAGATTATCAATTTTACAGTCTAGAATATCTTGTATCAGCAAGTAAGGAAGGACAGGAGGGGAAATGGAATGGAGAGAAGATAGAGGAGAAGAAGGGAGAGGTGTAAGAGGAGGGGCAGATTATCAATTTTGGAGGGCAATTCTGTTGTCATAGTGACTTGAACTTAGTAAGAAAAGACAAGGTCTAGTCTCAGATGGCCTCTGATGTGGAAGACAGTCTCCAACAACCACTAGTCCTTAAAAATCTGCAAACCTTCCATCCCCACATGGCTAGATACTAACAGAGGCTCTGAAACTAACAACTACTTACAATTATTTGGGCAGATATTTTCAAAACAAAATAATGTTTCCATGAGTTTGATGAACAGTATACGAGTGTATTTCTGGTTTATATTTAGGGAGGATTTATTCTTTTGTTCAGAACTTTATTAAGACTTGTCTACTCTATTGGAAATTTATGTGCCCAAAGGCATTTGTGCTAATGGAATTTAGATGTGTAATACCAAATGCAGAAGTTGTTTTGTGTCTGCAGTCATTTCATACACAACAATGCTACATATAAATGCAAAATATGAAACAGTATTTCCTCTATGTAGTTGTTTCTTGGTATGCATGTCTTGAATTTCTGTTGCTTCTTTTAAATTTACACCTTACATTATATAAAGCGCAAATAAAAAAACCATGTTTTATTTAAAACTTTTGTGCAGGTAGATGACATATAACATTTTCCCTGATGGTAGAATGAACGTTCATTTGTTTATGTTACAAATGAAGCATTTGCATCAGATTGGGCTCAGTATAAGTAATTTAAAAACTGGACATCATGCAGAAACTCTTGAGGTCACAACTATGCAATTAAAATTTTGGAATTTTCTATCCATAGTACAGTGTGTTTTCTGGAAAGTCGGTGCCCCAGAGTTAAGATCATGTGACAGTTTACAGCCTGTCACACAGACAGGGGATCTGCCCTTTCCTCCTTTCAAATACAGAAATAGGAAGGCCAGACTTAGGTGGATGAGATATAATCCAGAGAACTCTAAATTCTATAACATCCATATAGGGTCAAGAAGAGAGAAATTATCATCTGTCCTGATAAGTCATTGGCATTTACAGGACTTTTGTTATAGCAGCTATCATTATCAAATGCATATAAGGATCCAAGTCAGTCCTTACTAACTGGAATGAATCCTTTAACAGTCTGAGTCTCTTTTTTCCCATCATCTCTAAGGAAAGATTAAAATAAAAATAGTAAAAATTGTAGTCTTTTGCAAAAGTTAAATAAGACCAATTTAGGAAAACCACATGTATTGTTTAAGTCCTAACTAAGTTATTTTGGATACTTTTTTCTTACCCCAATTTGTCTATTAATTATCCAACAAATTAACTTCTATGAGCCCACTAGACTAAAGCACTCGACTTCACATTCATTTACTTATAGCATGTTGCACTAAATGCTTTACAGTGAGTCTTGTGAATTCACTGGTTGTCATACTCTCTGTTTCTACCAGCTGCCATCTTAAAAATAGCCATTATTTCTCTTTGAACCAAATCTTGCATAACAATCACTTTGTTGTATAATTTGCTTCATCCATTCTTCATAAAAATACAGTGTTCATCTCACAATCAAAATTCTAATTATTCTTAATGTTCATTCACATTTCTCCCATTTGTGGAGAGTTTGCATCATTGACGTGGAGTGGACGTAAGAGAAGTTCATGGTTCAAATCCTGTTTAACCCCTGAATAAGTTTCCAATGGGACTTCCAGATGTTGTAGTTTTGCCCTCTGTGAAAATATGAGCATTTTTAAAAGTTCACATAGACATATAAATATGTAAATGCTGCAAGCTGGTGATGCCAATGTGCCAGTCAGTCAGTGTTTAATCTCAGGCTACTGCCCACAGACCCAGTACACTGGCCACACGCCACTTCACGAAATGCCACGCTGCCAGCCAGCCCAGTCAGCAAGCATTTGCAAACAGAGTACTTTGTTTTCAAATAATACCTTCTTCAAGACTTCTCAGATTACCAATTTTTTGAAGTAAACACCCAACTTGCCAAAATTTAATGAGCCTGCACATGCAGCCAAAAGTCTTTAAATTTTTCTAGCTTATCACAGAGTACTTTTTTGTACACCATTAAAACAGAAATTGCATTTAGTCCTATTAATGACATGAAAGCAAATGATTTAATTGCATGTGAAGAATTTCCAAGGCTCTGCCTTGCTGGCTTTCTCATCTGAGAACGTACAAATGGTACATTGTGGCCTCTGAAAAGGGATACAAAATATTCGAGGCAAAGAATGGCTTTAAAAAGCCCATCATAGTTTATTCTAACATTTACCTCCACCAATAATTATACACCTCTATATTTGTAGCATGAAGGGTATTTTAGGTGGCTATGGGCATGTATATGCATATGTATCTACGATAAGATCCATTAGGCTTTGGGATAAGCCACATGCTCTGCTCCTTCATCTACTCCTCAGTTCCTCATCTCTGCTCATTTGGCTTATTACGTGTTATTATTTCTCATCCATTGTAACTTTTACTATGGCAGGGGCTATATACAATCAGAACTTTTACAATATTTTTTTATATTTTATTTAAAACATTTAAAATACTTCATGCTTTTAAAATGCTTTTATATCTCTTTTCACTTGATTTGAAAAACCATCTTCCCCAAACTCCCCATTCCCTAAACTTAGGTACCCCCTAAATGCTAATGACTTATCAGGACAGGTGATAATTTCTCTCTTCTTGGTCCTATGTGGATGTTATAGGATTTAGATCAGATTTCACTAGGCCCATTTTCTGGCTTCCTTCTATGGCCCTAATTAGGTGTTTGCCCACTTTTTTTTTTTTTTTTTTTCTTTTTTTGGCAGGTGGATTTCTGAGTTCGAGGCCAGCCTGGTCCACTTCTTTATCATATCACTATGCTACATTCATTCTTCTTCTTCCTGACCCAAGGCTCAGGCTCCACAAGTAGTTACCTTAAAATATCTATCATATTTTATGATAAAAGTAGAAATGCTCACTAGAATGCTGCATGTTTGTGAGCAAATGAAAGTTCTCACTTCTGCACCAAAGGCAGAGGGAGGGCCAGTGTAAGTCACAGTCACTGAAAACAAAATTAAGTCTGTTGGGGGTTGGTTTTGCACACTGTTGGGGGTTGGTTTTGCACACTGTTGGGGGTTGGTTTTGCACACTGTTGGGGGTTGGTTTTGCACACTGTTGGGGGTTGGTTTTGCACACTGTTGGGGGTTGGTTTTGCACACTGTTGGGGGTTGGTTTTGCACACTGTGTGTTCAGATGCTGATTGTTATGCCCAGAGATCTGGTTGCAGTCCAGATGTTGGCATTGCCGTGATATTTGGAACATCTCCCGTATCAATGTTTTATAAAGATTGTTTTCTCACTGATCGGTTAATAAAGAGTTGATTCAGAGTATGGCTGGGCAGAAAAGAATAAGGCGGGGTTTTCCATCTCAGTTAGGAAAAAATAAAAAAAGAGAGAGGGGATCAGAGAAAGAAAGACCAGGAAGAGAAAGAGCTGGGGGATTTGCCTGCTGTGAGGTTGCAATAGGAGAGCAGCCAAGAGGACAGGCATGAAACAGAACAAGCCAGGGTAAGACTCAGATTGCAGGCAAAGGACCATGTGGCTCAGAGGTAGGCAGCCGTAGAGGGTTAGAATAGATGAGTATCTCCCCAGCACAGTGTCTGCTGCTTGTTAATAAATCTATTAGATTTCCATGTAATTAATTCAGGAGCCAACACGGGCCAGAGTGTATGTAAAAACACCCTGTTGTTATTTGAGAGTAAAGGGGCAAAGACATGCCCCTCCCAAGAATGACATTTACATGAGTCTTAAAGTCAAAAAGAAGCTTCGGCGCACATTGTCACAGCACATGAGCTAAACTATTCAGTTCACTTTCAATCAAATAAGCAGCTGAGCCTATAGGACATGAACAAAGTGTCTGGGCCAGATGGGGACAGCCAGCCAATAAGGACTCAGGTGATAAATGGACACCAATTTCTGTGGTGCTCAGCAGTCTTTAAGGGATAAAGCCGTGCTACATTCAAACTTGTTGAAAAATAAATTAAAAAAACAAACAAACCCAATAAGCAGAAAGGCTGCGAGGAGGCCCCAGGGAAGAGTGGGTGGGTTGTTTTCCTCATTAGGTGTGGGTAATAGAGCTTATTCTTCACAGATCTCAGAATAGTGAATAATATAAACTTCAGAATAAGTCTGTACAGTGCAACCTTTAGATCAAGCAGATCTTGCTGTCTCCTCCCCTACAACAAGCCCATAACCCCTCCAGCCTCTAGATCTCCTCTCCATTATCAAATTGTGATAAAGAAGGTTAGAAATAAAAAAGTAGACAAAATGCAGAACACGTATCTTCCGGCTTCCAGTGGGTACACCAAATAGAATGCTGGGTATATTTCACTAGCTGTCTTCAGTTCTCCATCTACTGTGCTACCCTCTCGCTGGACTGAACGTGGGAGAACATGGGAAGCTCTGGGCATAACAGTGATGGTGTTCATAGTGAATACATCTTATGCCATTAGTTAAGTCTGTGCACATGTTTGCCATGACCTATGAGTTCCTTGCACACAGTACCTTATGTTTGCTTAAGTTAACTTCCTGACAATTGATATAGTTGATAATGAACGTCCTCAGAGAAACAGGAAGGTTTTACTGCACATTTAATGTAAACATGATTCGAAGCTATTTCTGTCAATAATAGAGTATAAATTAAGCTCGTTGCTTTCTTGGAAGGCTGTTATCTCCTCATGCAGATACCAACTACAAGTAATTACTTAGCAAGCAATATAAGGTGAAATGTCACTATATCCTGGTATTAAATTGGGTTGTTCTAAAAAAATGCCATAGGATAAATGACTTTAATGATGGTTTTTTTTTTTTTTTTTTTCCTTATGGTTAGGAGCAGAGATTCTCAAGCTTCCGAACGCTGTGACTTTTTAATATACAGTTCCTCTTGTTGTGGTGATCCCAACCATAAAATTATTTTTGTTGCTACTTCATAAGTGTAGTTTTGCCACTGTTATGAATCATAATGTAAAGATCTGATAAGCAGTATATCTGATATGTGACACCTATGAAAGGCTTGTTCAACCTCCAAAGGGGTTGTAACCTCCAGATTGAGAGCCACTGGTCTGAAGAGCAGAGTCCAAGGTCAATGCCATTGTTTCTGGGACCTGGTTGAGTTCCCTGCTTCTGGTGTACAGACGGTTGTCTTGTGTATGGGAGGAGATGTAACGACTTCATGGTTTTATCTTCTAAGGCAATAACCTCATTCTTGGGGGCCCCCTTCATAGTGTAAATATTACCACGTGAAATTCCCAGCTACTATTACTGTCACATTGGCCTTAATGCTCTGTACTGATTACATCAGCATCAATTTGACCACAGCCAGTGACAGAAAAAACTTAACACAGAAATTTATCGTTGCTTTCAGAGGGTTCAGTCCATCACAGTGGGATGGCTTGATGGAAAAGCTCAGTTGATGGTGTCAGCAGCATGTGGGGGATGTTGTTCACATGCAGGAGCTGGCCTCTTGCCGGTCCTTAGTGACTTACTTCTGCCAGCAAGCACCCATTGCTTAAGGGTTCACTACCTCTCAGAACGATTTCACTAACTGAGAAACACACACACACACACACACACACACACACACACACACACACACACACATCATGAGCCTATGGGGGACATCTGAGATCCAAACCATAACAGATTCTAAGTTTCAATCCTTGTGAAGATTTAGTGTGTAGCAGTCTTGGAAGAATAGAGCATGATAGATCTGCCTCAATCATCAGGCAACATGGAATTTCAGTTCTCGGTTCATGCACATCATATTATATACACCATTAAGTAAGTAAATAGTTGCTTTTCATGGCAAAATGATTCTGAGCTTATCAAAGGCTATTATAGGTCCTCTTGGTTAGGCACACCTTGTGTGCTTCCTTATCTCCAACCCACTGGACAGAAGTTCTTTGGAGCTTTAGCGCAAATACAGAAGCACCGTGATTAGTTCAACTGAAACATCTGGTTTTCACTTCCTGAAAGGAGCAGGAGAGGTTGCCAATGCATATGCATATTAGAAGCGGGGCTTGTGCAGCACACATGGATGCAATACTCATTTGTAGAAAGTTCCAAGTGGCTGACTGTCTCATTGGCATAGAGAAGTAAGAAGAGAGAATGTGTGGTGGAGGAAAATGAACAAGAGCCACAAGACGTCCCTCCCAAGAATTGTAACCCCTAAGAAAGAAAGCCAAGAACACCATTAATAGTCATTACAAGCCAGGTTCTGGCTATACGAGCTGATGAAAGAAAGCATATGACTCCTTGGAGGACATTGTCTCTCAGAAAGGAAAGAGGAGGTGTAGTCGGCAGGGCTGAGGGATGAGTTTGAATATAAGGTTGAGTTCTGAATTTTGGACCACTTACATTTCTAATCTTCTGATGTGTTACTAATCCCTATTCTCCACCCCTGTTCCTTTACAAACAACACACAGAGCACTGGCCATGGCTGGATCCAGAGGGCTGATTTGCAGACTTCCAGAAAATATAACTTTTTGTTCCTTTGAATATTATATTTTTTTATTTTTGAAGTCACAGTATAATTCCATAATTTTCCCCTTCCTTTAACTCTCCCATATACCTTCCTTGCTTTCTTTCAAGTACATGTTCTCTTGTTTTATGAGTTGTTAAATGATAATTTTAAAAAACCAACATATAGATAATCAGTCTCTCGAGGCTGAAAAACACAACTCGCATTCCCTAAACAATATCTTAGTTATCTTTGGTGCATGTGTGCATGTGTGTGTATATACATCCTCATGTGTAGGTACATATGTAAATCTGTGTGCATGCAAATGAAGCCCAGAGGTTGATGTCAGCATCTTCCTCGGTCACTTTTCTAATTTGTGTTTTTGAGACTGGGTCCATACACGAAAGCTCCATTGAAGATGTCTTATCCTATAAAACATAAGATACAACAAAAAATCATTTAATAATCTTTCAAATTACCTTTCTTACATGTTGCTCAGCATGTATACATACATACATGTATACACACATAGGTTAGCACATTTGTGCTACATTGGCTCAAAGTTGAGTTGATGCATACATATTAAAGTAGTAATTTGGGTTACCAATTAAGTAAATAAGTTACTAAGTCAACAATATGCCATCCACATATGGTATTCAGATGAGGAAGTAGCCAAGAAAAGTTAAATGCAAGCTTCTGAAAACACACGATGGAATTCCTGGAAAATCCAATGCATATTGAAATTTCACAAAATAAAATATGCATTTACATGAAAAAATAAATGTGTATTTATGTGAATAAATTAATTAGATACTGTGCTCAATACATTCAGTTTCTGTCTCATCGAAGTAAAACCGAAAAGGTAATTTTTTATATTGTCTGAGGAAAGTTAATATTAGGAAAATTATCAAAATTGTCGTTATAGTTACAAGCTTCTAGACTAACATTAGTACTGGAAAAATAGAACAAGTCAGGTAATTCATGAATCCAATAGATGACAGTGTGTTTATTTTAGATAATTTTTTGTAAAAAAAAAAAGTAACATTTCAGAATGAAAAATTACATGCCCACAGATGATTCATTAATAAATACAATTTTAATAAATACAATTTTATTTAAAACTTTCAAAAAAATTTTTGTCAGCAAATGAAAATTCTCTCTCTATATATGAACACTTATGTTTTATTTCTATGTATTTATCATATGCAACATGATGTTTTGAAATATGTATACATTGCATAATAATTAAATCCAACTAATTAACCTGATTTGTCTTTTATATCAAATGTTTTGTGGTGAGGTATCTTAAGTCTACTCTTGGAAAGTCTGAAGAATGCAATGGATTATGATTAATGATGGTTTCTATGCTGTGCTATAGGTTGGAAAAGGAACTCTCAAAGTTCTATCATCCACAGTCTCTAGTAACACATTTCTCCATGCCGTGATCATGGGAGAGTGGAGTTAGTGCACTGCCTTCCTCCCTTCTGCACCAGTGACAACGAAGCATTAAGAGCCACGTGAGTCTTGGCCCACAGAAAGGAAAATGCCGAGTACTCCAGAAATGGTAGCCCACAACTTCTTCCTGCTTTCCCTGTTCCTTTTATCTATTGCCTCCTTTCCACTTTATTATTACTGAAATTTAGAATTCTGTTAAGAAAAAACAGAAAGCGTACACAGAGTAGGATTGGCCTATCAAATACTCTGTAAACTAGTGATTCTTACCGTTCTTAATACTTCCATCCTTCAACATTGTTCCTCAAGTTGTGGTGATCCAGACCATAAAATTATTTTTATTGCTACCTTGTACCTTTAATTTTGTTATTATTATGAATCATAATGCAAATATCTTGGTTTTTCGATGTCCCTAGGTAACCTGTGAATAGATTCTTTGACCACACCCCCCCCAAAGGAGTTATGGCCCACAGATTGAGAATCATTACTTTAAACAACAGAGATCATGGTTGTAAAGAGCTCCCATTTTTTCTGAAGTTTTCATTGTTATTCTTACTTTAAGCCAAAGTAATATCACTCACAGAAGCACAGAAGAGAATAAGTATGTTATTCTCTTATCTCCTGTTAGATAACAGTGGTATCCTTACTGTGATCTGCTGTTGCTTCTTCATTGGTTTAGTTTCATATCCTCAGAAATTGCATCACACAACACTATGATACTCTTGAGGCTTTACGGTGGTTATATTTCACAAATTGAACTTCCATAGACTTAAAGGAAAACCTGTGTGCATGTGTGAGCGCACACATACATGTTGGTGTGTGTTTGTGTATGTGAATGCTAAGGAAATGGTGCCTTCATATCTTCTTTTCAAAACAGTCATAATGCATTCGATTATTTGTGCTATTCTGCTAACAGTATTTTCTATTCAGTTGTTTTTTTTTCTTTCTTAATAAGAGATGAAAGTTTTCTCTACTTAATTTTGAGATATAATTTCTAACTCAATTTTCTGACAGTTAAATGATATCACTTTTTTTGGAAATATAAAGATCACATTTCTCATTTACAGTCAAAATCGACTAAAACTGAAAAACATAACACTCC
Source organism: Mus minutoides (assembly GCA_902729485.2). Taxonomy (NCBI): domain Eukaryota; kingdom Metazoa; phylum Chordata; class Mammalia; order Rodentia; family Muridae; genus Mus; species Mus minutoides. Next base: position 1,586,889 of record LR749523.1, read on the forward strand.
ACTACTGAGTAAATATCGCTTTTATTGTGCTTCACTAAATTACTCTCCTGGTTTCCTTTGCTTCACTAAATTACTCTCCTGGTTTCCTTTACTCCTATCATGATGTTATCATGGAGAATCACTTTCACTTACTGTAAGAGTCAGCTTTCATGCCCTGTGACAGTATACCTGTTGGGACTGCTCTGGTGCTACTATGCATTCAAATGCAAAATTCTGTACCCCTAAATATGGTTGCCCCAAGACGACCAAATTTTTATGTCTACCACCAGTTTTGTCATGCAAAACTTGTCCCTAAGTTAATTGGTCAATTAAAAGGTCAACCCTTTGATTGGGTAGTAGAGAGAGATAGGCAGAACTGTTGGGAAGGAGAAGTCTATCAAGAAGAAAGAGGAAGGCTTTTTTTTTTGGCCAGGAGACATTAGGCGAGAGGGAAGTGACTACAGGCTTGGAAAGTATAGCTAGTCACATGGCTGGATGGGACTAGGTGGTCAGGTTAACTTAGATGAGCTAGATGATAGTCTTCCTGGCTAGTACCTAACCTTTAAAATATTAAAAGGTCTCTGTATGATTATTTCAGGAACTAGTTGGATAAGGGATAAATGTTACCATATTAAGTAATATATTAATTCATTAGTTAATATATACAGATTATATAAAAACAATCTTTTTATAGATACCCAAAGTTATAAAGTGAAAGAACGAGAAGTTTATCTAGGTTCAAGACTTTGGAGGTTTCAATCTATGGTTGCTTTGCCCTGTTGGTCTCATGTTGCGGTAGACAATTAAGGCTACTGAAAATCAGACCCAAGGCAGCAGTTCGAGTTCCTCACTACCCGTCCAATGTTCTGGATTCTTGAATGAAGGACACACACACACACACACACACACACACACACACACACACATACCGATACTCCTGAGTTATTACTTACTAAAATTTATATTCCATCTTTGCTACCCTAGACCCAATCAGGGGCCCCCTGGGGTCACTGTCCCCCAGTGCTTATATGATTGCTGTGCTCCCCCTTCTGCAGCTCTCAAGCCTGCATCTTATTTCTTTTCTCACAATAGGATTCTAACTCCTTCTTCTCTTTGTCCCCTTGCCCCAGAATCCTAAAGTCACACCTCTGTTTCCCTTCCCAGTCATTGGCCACAGGTTTCTCTACTTACCAATCGAAACTAACTGGCATTAGGGAGCCTCAGCTTCTTACATGTGGGATTCTTGGTCAATTTGGGGACCCAAATAACGTAAAAGAAGCACTAAACCAAATCCACAACATTCTCATGACAGCACACATAGTGTTGGAAGCAAAAGACCTTCTCCAAAGGAACCAGACAGTGTGAGAAGAAGGGGCCAGAGTCCTAAAGATTCTGCCATCTCTCAGAAGGGTAAAAGTCTGGGGTCAAGTCATTCATGAACCTTTAGGTAATACTCAAGAACTGGATAATAGAATTTATTGTGCATCTAGGGAAACTGAAAGTCTAACTAACCTGTGCAGAGTTACACTGTGTGTGGCTGACCTGAAGCTCATTAGAAACAATTCTAGTGGTTAGGCTTTGAGGTAGAGACTAAAACCTTCACTGCAGGGTCCTATACTAGGTTTGTTTGCAAAGGTTACTCTTGTTATTGGCAGAGAAGTAATATCATCTTTTGCAGGATGCATGCAGACACCACAGCTCATGTTATGATGAATATTACAGCAACTATAATATCTGAACAAGAAAACACTCCAACTCTAAAAACAGGGTAACATAACAGTAATTTTTTTTCCCACAATTTTGACAGAGTAGTTCATTTTGGAGTCTATCAATCACTGTCTTTTGCATGTGGAGAATGAAATTGTAGGAGAACTCTGGGGAACTTTAATGGCTGAATCCTGGAAGTAATATGATTCACCCATAATGAGCTGAACTTGGACACCATTGCCTAGAACTTAGTCACAAGATACATCTGTAAGGAGGCTGGGGAAGGGGGTACCTCAGCTCAGCAAGCAGGGCCATGAGGGAGTTTTCACAATTTGGGGTTCTGAACTTGTGTTGATGCACCTTTAAATTGTGTTTTGAAACTTAATATTCCATGTGATATGATACAAAGAGATGGGCTTTGAGGAGATAATTCAAGTTCTTTTGTAAGCTGTTTTGATGGTACTGGATAGCATATAAAAGTGACCCAGAATGATAGCTAAACTTTCCCACTGTGCATGGTGACACTGAGACTTCTCCATTTGGAAGAAAGTGGTGCTATACCAGATACTGAATTGGATTATAAATAAAGGTCTACTATCTATAAGCCACTCAGTTCATGATATGAAAGTTTGAATGGACTAGAGCCCTGGGAGTCAATTCCATCTTCTCATACATTAATGAATACATCCCTATCCTAAGAGACTAGCTCAAGGTCACACCCAGTCACTACCATCACAATTCAGGAATTTGGGATAATCTGTCAGATCTGAACAAATCTTTGTATTCTAGATTTACAATGTGTGAAAAGCCAAAACTTCTTTCCACATATGAATACCCCCATCCTTCTAGACACATACACGCCCCTCCCCCACACATGAATACCCCCATCCTTGCCCCTCCCCCACACAGTACAATGCAGGGGATTATTGACCATCAAACCATGATATAATCTCTTTGGAAAAAGGAAAAAAAAGAAAATGTTCTTGGCCTCAGCAGTCCTGATTATTACTGAAGAGAAACTGTCTGTCTTTGCAGTAGATGAATGTCTATGAAAACCAAGTGCATTAGGGATGGCAGTGTCTCCCATCTATTCCTTTTTGTCTGTCTTCTCTGATCATAGTTGAACTGCGTTTTGGGGTAAGCTGTGTTGGCAGGTAAATCAGATTCCATACTCACTTTCCCACTTCTTCAAGTTACTTAAAGCTTTAGCAGCTGAAGACACATTCTCCACCCCACTGTAAACCTCATGAATATTCATGCCTCCTAGAACTTGTCCATGATTGCTCTATTATAGTCTAGGCATTCTGTGTCACTTATCACTTACTTTCCATCTTTATTTTTATTCTCAAGTTGTCACTTTGATGTTACTGGAAAAGATATCCAGGAAGTCCATGCAGATACTTAGATCTGCCTCTGAATTGTGCAATTTATTAAAGCCGAGATGGCTTATTATTTGTCTTACGTATTGACAGATGCTGGAGAAACCAGGACTGGTGTGTAGGAATGACTCCAGAAATAAGAGAAACACGATTGAAGACTAAGAGACAACTTTATCATATTTGCCAAAAGGTAAACTACCCAAAGCATTACTGTTAAAAAGAAGTGCAGTAAATTCATTAGCTCATGCAAGGCTTTATTTTTCTGTGCACCTGTCAAAACCTTCCTCTTAGAACGGAAGATGTTGGGGGTGAGTAAGCCGGAGCTGAGGGGTCTGACCTGAGCTTGGTGTTGGCAGAAGTTCATAGGAAGGCTAGAGGGTGTTCCAAAGCTGGTTTCAAGAACAAAAAATATCTTTTATTTCTAATTAACCAGTTAACATTAATCAATCCCATTGGCCTCTAATCTAAAATAGTTAGGAAAGAACTGAAAACCAATTAATAAAATCTGAGGGATTCTTAAGAACATTTAAAACAAACAAGAGGGTTGCAAATGGAGAGGAAATAAAGCCCAAGTGTGCTGGGATGCTGGTGCGGTAGCAAAGACTGTTTTTCCTACCGATTCTTTTCTCAGGTGCAGGTAGGGTAAGAGCTGTCCAGAGTTCTGTGTTGTCCAGGATGATGGCTGTTGTCAGGGAAATTTGTATCTTCCTTGTAAACACCTAAGTCCACAGATCTAAAATCTTCTCAAGGATTAACAGCCTTTACAAGCTCATTTTCCATGGTTTTGCAGAGGTTAAAGAGATCATGGCCAAGCAGCTTCCAAGCATGGAAAAAGGAGGTAATCAAATTGGCTCATATCCCAGGAAATGGTGAGGTCTATTTACTGAACAATATGAGCTGGCAGAGAGGAGCAGTTTTATATCCACACTTATGTGTGTGTGTGAGAGAGAGTGTGTATATGTGTGTGTGTGTGTGTGTGTGTGTGTGTGTGTGTGTGTGTGTGTTGGGTAATCCAGATATTCCATGGAAACAGGAACTTAATTGGTTTTCCTGAGACACTTCCTTGGTCAGTGACTCCTTCCACTGGGAAAGCTTAGCTCCTGGCCTCTTCCCTGTTACATGGTAGAAGCCCGTCGCATGGAGTAAGCATGGATGTCATGTGCTTTCACTTCCACACTGCCATCCTTGGGGACAGTCTCCTTAAATGTGCCAAGAAGCAGCACAAGGATATGAACAATGTGGGTGGCAATGGTCCAAGGGCCTTCAGTAGAGTCTAGCCAACAAGGTTTTGATAAGTCGCCAGTTATCTGACTTTGATGAACATCAGCTGCCCTGTCTCTACATGAATCTGGCTTTTGGCAATATCAGCAAAATGACCACCATCTTTGTGAGTCTTTAAATGTTGTGCAAGTGCTCAGTGAGTATACATATTAACAAACAAAAACTTATCACATATTAATTGATATTCAAATGCAAACTATTTATGAACATATTTTGGATATAATCATCAAATACACACTGTGAATCCATTCCATATTGAATGGTTCTTTACAAAGTGAGACTCTGTAAGGAAAATTTTATATGTTCTATATAATCAACAACTTGTTTCCCTCTATGCCTCATCCTCCCTTAGACTGACTGAAAGCAGTGACTCTTGCTATGAAATATGTGATATGACATGACACACTCAGAAGAATCATTTCACCAGGACTTGCACATGCTAGTGGAGAATGAAGCTGTTAATTGGTTATGGTCTGATGAATAGTTCTTGCCCATATGGCAAGCTTCTCTATTTCCTTTCATGGCCTATATCAGGGGTTCTTAATCTTCCTAATGCTGTGAACCTGTAATAGAGTTTCTCATGTTGTAGTGCCCCACAACCATTTTCAGTGATACTTCATAACTAATTTTGCTGGTACTATGAATTGTAATGTAAATATTTTAGGAAGTAGAGGTTTACCCAGGGGGTCCACTAGACTACACAGTTCTGAGAGGACAATATAGTATAGGAGATGAATCCTAAAAATCACTCTTTGCAACCACAACCAACATAGTGATCTATTGGGAGGATTTCAATTACTAGTGAAAAAAAAATAATCCCGTTAACAAAACTGCATACTTACTAGCAAGAAATTCCAGTAAGAGGGTGATGGCAAACTGACATAAGAAGGCTATGTGCACCTGTGTTTAGACTTGTCAGTGAATGCTCTTTTAGATAGTCACCTTTGACAGCATGGGTCTTGAGGACTGCTTGATTTGAGAGAAGAATGATACTTTATGACTATTCTATGGAGAGCTAGGACAGATGAAAAGCCAGGCATATGGCCTGTGAATAGGTTGTGTTACTGAGGGCACTTCAATGCTCAGAGTTTGTGAGTTGGAAGGGAGATGGCACTTTGGTGGTGGCTATGAATTGGTGACTGATGGCTTATAAACAGAGGAATGAAGTGATTGGATTAGTGTCATATAAATTGTATTTTAGTAATATTATTAGGAAAATGAGTACGTGGGGAAAGTGTAAAAAGAGGAAGTGAGTACAATCGTGACTTCTCACCCACCTCAGCTCTGGAATTCATGCCCAAGCCAAAACATCTTTAAAGTGGAAATGGTCAGGTCAAGGGCATGAACAAAACATTCTCCTCATGTTATTCAATAGCTGCTTGGAAATTCAGATCATGAGTCACGTTCATTACTGGAAGGACTTTCCGCAGTTATGTTTAGGAACATTTATACATAATTTGTTTAGGAGTTCAAAGGGTGCAATAGCTGGAACAATGGCTGCCATCTACAAATTTGTCCTAATGAGTGAATTTCAGCATCTTGGAAATGTTATAACTCGAGAATGAATCACCAGGGTTAACTGATCATTTGCTGGATCAATCTGGTATGCTGTGGACAGGCAGATGCAGCCAGTGGTGCCTGGTTTCTATGAGTTGACTGACAGGCAGATGCAGCCAGTGGTGCCTGGTTTCTGTGAGTTGACTGACAGGCAGATGCAGCCAGTGGTGCCTGGTTTCTGTGAGTTGACAGGCAGATGCAGCCAGTGGTGCCTGGTTTCTGTGAGTTGACAGGCAGATGCAGCCAGTGGTGTCTGGTTTCTGTGAGTTGACAGGCAGATGCAGCCAGTGGTGCCTGGTTTCTGTGAGTTGACTGACAGGCAGATGCAGCCAGCGGTGCCTGGTTTCTGTGAATATGTGGGTTTGCTATCTTGCTACTTCTCAAATATCATTTTGGGTTCTGGTATCTTTTGAATGACTAAATGAATGAACTGGATCAAGTGAAAGATACATTACTACAATCGGTTAAAGGAAAGCCAACCCCAGGGCCAAGACCAGAAGAAAAGTCTCCCAGGGAATGAGCCAAAGTCACCATCTTTGCTTGGGAAAATGTGGCCAATAATTATATCTGAACTGTGAAGTAGAAGGGTTTTTTTTTTCTTTCTTTCTTTCTTTCTTTCTTTCTTTCTTTCTTTCTTTCTTTCTTTTTTTTTTTTCTGTCTCATGTTGGCAGAGAGATTTCGACCACATGTGTTGTATATTGGTTAGTGGTAGACTAAGTTAATCTTGCTTTTATTTTCTTGCACTGATCACAAGGATTTTTATTTCACTGTACCAGAAAGTTATGAGAGGGGTACCAGTGTCCTCAGAAAGACTAATGTGAATTGTGGGATGGATGATAACAAAACCCTGATCTTTGAGCAGGAGAGACGTAGACAGTGAGTGCATTGAAGCGGTGGTGTTGGTATGTGGTTGTTTTATTTTGTTTTTTTACCTTCAGGTGATGGGGTTGGATATTTTGTGGCCTACTGAATTTCTAAGACTTCAACAGGGTGACTTTAGCAAAACATTCCATAGGATTAAAGGTTATGTCCCATGGTCTGAGGCTGTGGCTTGAGAGCTGTGGTTTCTGATGAGAGAAACACTCATCATCCTTGAGTTATTTTATGCTTGAGTCTACATAGAACTGCTTATGTTTATGTTTTCACACATAAAACCGCCATACTTATCTATTTGATTTTGATTAAAAAAACTCCATTCTCTTGATTTCTGACAAAAACAGGAAATATAAAAGGGACAACATTTTAAAAAACCTGTCCAACTAAATGTGCCATCCAATCAACTTTCCTTCCTGCCAGCATTTTCCCTACCAGGGGACTGTACTAACATGGACAGTTTTGCCAATCAACAATTTGATGTTTTCTATGTGATCCAGTTATGTAGTTGAATAAAAAATGTCCTCACATTTATTGCTTCTTAGGGAGACAGAAGTCAATGTTGACTCTTCAAACTGCAGTTATTTTCTTTAAGAACACTAGTAATTTCATTTTGGTCCCATTTTTGTGAATAAATGCAGGGATGTGTTAGGTTCTTTGAGTTGTAGAATCTTCATTGTGGACCCAGGCAAACCTTTTATCTATAAAAATGTCAGAAATCAATTTTTCTCTGCTGAGTTAAGATGACCGGACATTAAGACAATTGGTTGTTAAGTGCAAAGGTAAACTTTTCCATCGTGCAAATGTAGAGAACAACTTGGAGAAATAGCTTTTTAATATAATAGTCAGTCCTGCAGATCTCTCCAGAACAACCCCTCCTCCCTCCTGCTCTGTTGATTCCTGTCGGATTTTGAGTTGATCATCCTAGCATACCACTGATAATCCTAGGTATCATATTTGCCAAAAGTTTTAAAACATGTGGGCAAATAATAAATCAAAAACAAAAAACAATCCCAAACAAAGAAAAAATCCAAACAGGTTCATCAAGGAAGAGAACTATGGCCACATAATGTTGCAAGAGACATTTATCTCTCTTATAAAGGTCATATAATTGAATGTTTGTGTGTGGGAACGGGTGGGTGTCACAAAAGTTGGACATCAGCAAAATATTTCTGTATATGTACTAAACAAAATGAATTCCAAATGAAATGCATAATTTGACAAGGTTGTGGCAGTGATCCTCCATGTTTAATAGTGTGAAATCACTCCACACAGCATGTACACTTTGCATGACATATGTTGTCATACTGATAAGTGGATATTAGCCCAGAAACTTGGAATACCCAAGATACAATTCACAAAACACATGAAACTCAAGAAAAAGATATACCAAAGTGTGGATACTTCAATTCTTCTTATAATGGGAAACAAAATACCCATGGAAGGAGTTACAAAGACAAAGTTTGGAGCAGAGACTGAAGGAATGATGATCCAGAGACTGCCCCACCTGGAAGTACCAAACACAGACACTATTGTGGATGCCAAGAAGAGCTTGCTGACAGGAGCCTGCTATAGCTGTCTCCTGAGAGGCTCTGCCAGTGCCTGACCAATACAGAAGTGGACTGAGCCATCCATTGGACTGAGCACAGGGTCCCCAATGAAGGAGCTAGACAAAGTACCCAAGGAGCTAAAGGGGTTTGCAGCCCCAGAGGAGGAACAACCAGTACCCCCAGAGCTCCAAGGGACTAAACTACCAACCAAAGAGTACAGATGGTGGAACTCATGGCTCTAGCTGAATATGTAGCACAGGATGGCTTAGTCGGTCATTAATGAGAGGAGAAGCCCTTAGTCCTGTGAAGGCTCTGTAACCAAGTATAGAGGAATGCCATGGCCAGAAAGAGGGAGTGGGTGGTTTGGTGATCAGGGGGAGGGGAGAAGGGATAGAGGGTTTTCAGAGCGGAAGCTAGGAAAGGGAATAACATTTGAAATGTAAATAAAGAAAATATCTAATAAAAAATGAAAAAGAAGATGCTCTGAGTCCTACAATATTAACTATTCAGCCAAGATTTATTCCTTATGTGGAAATAAACAATCACATACATTTCATTAGTGTGAAAAAATTCTTTTGTCTTTAAAAATTTTGCATCAATTTTTGTGTATATGAAGAGTAACTTTAAAATAAATTTTTATGAACTTTCATCAGTTAGTATTTAATTTGGGTACCTATCTTACCTATTTGTAACTCCAGCATTATTGAAAAACATTGAGTAAAATGAAATTGTGCATAGAAAAATGCATGAGAAATTCTGTTGTCAATCCTGCCAACCTGACCATCTCTGTGCCATAGTCTTGATCTTTCTGCCCTGTACCTTTAATTCCCAATGTCTTGACCATCCCATGAGTCTCTGGGTGCTACTTCTGTATACTGAAGGCCTTCCTTTACTGTCAAATGTATCCCAAATGCTCTTTTTTCTCTCAATACCTCCTTGAGCCCACCCACCTTTAAGTGTGAGCAAAACCAATTCTGAGCTACTTGCATTCTGACCCTTCATTTTTACTGATGTGCACACACCTCTCTTGGACCCTTCATTTTTACAGATGTGCACACACCTCTCTTGGACCCTTCATCTTTACAGATGTGCACACACCTCTCTTGGACCCTTCATCTTTACAGATGTGCACACACCTCTCTAGGACCCTTCATCTTTACAGATGTGCACACACCTCTCTTGGATCCTTCATTTTTACAGATGTGCACACACCTCTCTTGCTTGCATAGCACTCGCATTAGCCATCAAGTTCCACGTCGGTAAAGGGATCCTTTCCAGCCTCTTCTTCATTGCCAGTGTCTGACTTTTTCTTACCATGTCTTCTTCAAGGCTTGTGACACACTAATTTTATTGAGAGTTTTGGATGTTTTGTTTTTCTGAATTTGGTCTCTCCGAATAGATTTCCTAAGGTTATAGATGGATCTTAAGAATGTTCCTGTTTAGTAAATTAAAGTCACGATGGACAGAGTTAGAAGTTCTGGATAAAGAATAATCACATGACAGCTACATAAAGCACAGAAAACAGCAGGAGAGAGAAATAAAATATATTGTATAGAAGCTCCTCCCTTTCATGCTGCCAAAAGAAGGCCATCTCAATGAGTGGAGTTCTAAGGGGAAAATCTAGTGAAAAAGAGAGTTTACACTGAAAAGATAACATTGGACTACCCAGGCAACTCCATTCAGTCCAATGGATGTTTAAGAGTAAACCACCCATGTGGGTGGTGTGGAGTTCACAGCCAGGTTTAAAATAATGAATGAAACCAGAAAAGACAAAGAGACATCAAACAAATTGCAGTAGGTAGTTTGATGGATCTGAAGGGGGCAGAAAACCTTGTTTCTTATTTTAACTGTGGTCTCACACAATGCATATGCAGAGTGATAATGACAATAAAAAATATCTGATTTGTGGAGCTTACTGAGGGATCAGGAAGGTGCAGTGTGGGAAAGAGATAATCAACTCTAAACTCATCTGCATATCCAATTCTCAACAGGAATGGATTTACCCTCACTGGCCTAGCAAGCGTCATTTTATTTCCTTATGTATAGCTTGAAAAACCCATCACTTAAAAACTGGCAGAAAAAAGAAACACCATTACATGTGGCAGGTTCAGAGAGAAGCCAGTAGGAGAGGGTCATGAATTAGAGTAGAAAATTGTGAGCTGAATGGGCTAGGGCGTTTAGGAGTCTCATTCAGGTCATAATTAATTATAGGTGTGTGAGCCTTTTCATGTTATGATTAACTGGGCTTAGGTGATCAATTCTACTTGGCAGCTCTCACAGAAGATGGAACTTCCAGTCCGAGATGGAAATCACTCAAATATTAATCAATCCTTAGCAGTTTTCACATGACATTCTCCCTTCTACCAAGTCCCACTGTTCCATCAGGCATCTGCACGTCACATTTCTCTGTGGCATAGGGAAAGCTATGAACGGCTGGAGCAAAGGCTTAGCAGTTGCTAGCACTGACAGCTCTTCCTAGAGGACCCTAGTGGACCCCAGTGGGTTCAGTTCCCTGCATCAGCATGGCACCTCACATCTGTTTATTGCTCCAGTTCCAGGGAAATTTATACCCTCACACAGACATACATGAATGCAAAATATATAAATGATTAAGAAATAAAGAAAAGAAAAACAATGAATTAGTTGATGAGATTTAGTGTATAGTGCCTACATATAAATTTTTTCTTTCTTGGCTATGCAATGAATGAGTGAATGAATGAATCTGTCATCAATGTATCAGGGATGCTTTGAGTGAGAAATGTCCTCCTCAGGTTCAGGTTCATGTGTGTGAACACTCATTTTCCAGCTGGTGGTACTGTTTGAAAAGGCTATGGACCCTTTATAAAGTAAAGGAGGAATATATATAATAAATATAAAGTGCTGGAGGAATATATATATATATATATATATATATATATATGTGTGTGTGTGTGTGTGTGTGTGTGTGTATTGCTATAATGCTTTGGATTTTGTATTATTCTAATTCCTGTGACTATAATGAATAAAACTAAAATTAGATAACTCATATTGTTTTAAAAAGAGTATTTGGGGTCATAATCATATATGTGCAAAGTTGAAGTCTTGTATCTGGTGATCGCCTACTTTCCATCTGGGGTTTGACATCAGCCTGGAGTTGATGCTCTGTGTCCTCTGGCCCGTCTCTCTCTCTCTTCTTATAAGGACAGCACAGTGCATTAATGAAGCCTCTACTCTGGTGACAGAGCCAAAAAGACCCCCCACCCCCACCCCTGATAAGCATGCTAGGCCAAGTGTCCATGGTCCTAATACTTCACAGTGGTGAAACAATTTCAGCACAGGGAATCAGCGGGGAACACACTACACTCATGTCCAACCAGTGAGCAGTTAATGCTCTTGTCTGGACTGCCTTGCCTGCACACGCCCTTTTATATCCGTGGGTTCCTTCCTCCCCAGTCCGGTCCCTCTCTCCTGCTTCGTTCCGTCTGTGTCAGTTCTCACTTTTCTGACTTGTTCCTTCCGTTTAGCATCTGCGTGCAAAGATGTGAGGAGGGAAGGAATTGGAGGGTTTGTGGACCCCTTGTCTGCCACAGAGAGCACTTTACACAGCCTCGCCTGAGTAAGACTTCACACTCTCGGTGCTTTAGCACGTCATTAAAAAATAATTCAGTGCTGAGAGAGTGTTTTCCTGACACATTTGACGCACAGCAACCCACAGCTTAGAGGGACACAGACGATTTCCAAGTGAGTATTATTCCAGTCTTGAAAGTTCCACGCCCCCTTTTTAGTTTAATGCTTTGTTTAAAATTTGTGCACATGAGCGCTCTATTTGCATCATTTTCATTCCTCCTCACCCTCTAACTCCCCTCATATCCTCAAATTCATGACCTCCTCTTCCTTAATTATAATCAGTAACACACACACATCCATCTGACATTTTAAAAAAATCCACTTTGGATTTAAAAATTTAGAATGAATGGCCCTTCAAACGGAAAATCTTGGCTTTTTTGATTAAATAATTAGGCTTTGATTAGACTAAGAGAATAAAGACAACTTATTCTTAAAAGCATCATACCTCCCTGGAGAGCCTGTGAAGGCATTTTACTTCTCCGAGCTTCAGAGAACAGAGTGGGGACTGTACACTCAAGCTACTTTGAAGAAACACACGGAACAAAAGTTCTAGAACGGCCGGGCCTTGCCATTAGCGCCATTGCTGCTGCTAACTGCCTGGACTATCATTACTAGGTCATCTTTCCTCTCCAAACTCAGTATCTCTCTTTTTTTATGCCGTGGGGAGGAGATGGATACTGATAAGTAGAGGAATTCTCAATCCCCTTCCAGTAGAGAAACGCTAGATTTCAAATCAAGAAAACAGAGCCAAGTCATATTCCATAACCCATTTATATGATGATTATGGTTATTATTTTGGCTTGAGAAACAGAAATTTGTTTCATCCTGTGGGACTCAGCTTTCAGTCGAGCAGGTGTGGTGATAGATAGATAAGTCCAGACCTCCGTCAAGGTGAGCTTAGGTGAACAGAATCTAGATCCTGTACAAACCGCAAACCCATGTGCTTGCAGGCAAGCACACCCCCTTTCTGAGAGGCAGCCTCTGGACTGCCTTGTAGTGTGGCTCTGGCGCCCCCTCGTGGTCTCTTTTGCAATTTTTCCTGCAGCTTCCAGGACATCAGTTCTCTCTTGCCTGCTGATTTCATGGAATCTGAGAGATTCATGGGTGGGATTAAAAATGTATCCAAGGAAAAGATGAAGAAAGAGACTATTCTTTCGTTGCAGTAGGCAGAAAGGCATGAATTATAAGATAAATTTTACATTAAAAAATAATATTCTCAATACAGCCAAATATAAACTGAGATGTTTGCTGATTGGTTAATACAGTATATACACTTAAGTATTGTTTGTTATTTTAATTCACACTAGCAGAAGCTGATTGCTGCTTTAGGAAGTATCTTGTCCTGGTGACTTTGTGTAGATGGAAAAGAGAGCCTTGGCTTTTCACTCTGTGTGTAGCTGTAGTGAGGAGTGGCGGCGGGCAGGGGTGGAAGTGGGTAGGGGGTAAGGCCATGGGGGCAGGGAGAAGCTGGCAGAGACTGGATGGTGGAGGAGAGCAGATTAATTGGGCCGGAGGGCATTAGGCATAGTGGAAAAATCAGAAGAGAATGAAGAAGTGACATTTTTGGTGATGAAAGGTGAAGAGATGTCTGTTGGGGTTGAAGGAATCAGGGCACAAACTGTGTGAACCTGTAGACGTCCCACATGAGTCGGGCTGAGGGTGTTTGTGCTAGAACTGTCACAACAGCCTTAACTGTGACAAAAGGGTAGGACTGAAGTGGGCTGAGATCCTGGACATTTTGTGAGGTAGAGTTCGTGCAGTTCTTTAGAACAGAAACTACGTTTGCGGGGTTGGAAGATGGCTCGGCAGTGAAGAGCCATGGCTGTGTTAAGTTCGCTTTGCAAGCTTTAGGATGAAAGAGCCAGGTATGCAGCACTGGCCTGCTGCTCCAGCTCCGGGACTACGAAGGAAGGCCAATGGGACTCGCTGGCTGCCAGCCTAGTGGGCAAACACAAGCTTCATGTTTAACAAGCGACTCTGCCTCAAAGAAACAAAGAGAACAGAGACAGAAGACCACACCTACTGCCTTCTGCTAACCTCTGCAGCATGTGTTGGCATGTTTGTGGCATGTGCAAACACACGCACTCACACAGAATTATACTTTTTGCAAGCAAGAAAACTATTTTTGCACGAATCTGAGCCCCTTGAATTTAACTCCAAACCTCTGGAATCTTCAACGGGGAAGCATGTTTGTTGTACCTATGCTGACATCATCATCAGCTGAACACGCCCTCTGATCTAAATTCCCGCTGGGAGATAGCTCAGAACTGCTGGAGTGGGAACTTGCTGTCTTTGTACACAATAAGCCAGAGGGACTCAACTCTGATATTTCTCAAAGGTGTGCAATTAGGTTGGATAATACTTGTGAGCCTGGTTTCAGAGGTGAATCAATGTAATGAGTCAGAGAAAAGAAACCTGTTGTCAGTTAAGGGGTGAGGTGCAGGGTGCAGTACAGGTGATTTAGATGCCTCCACAGCATAAAGGGCCTGCCAACTGATAGAATAGAACCCTTGAGAATTAACAACACTGGTTACATTCAGAATTTCTAAACGGCCAACTCTGATAGTTTGGTAGAAAATTGTTTGTCATCTTAGAATTTGTTGGCAATAAAAAAGTCATAATTTTAAAATAGTCCATGAAAAAAGTTAAAATTTAGAAATACTAAACTAATTTAGTATTTCATCTATGTAAGCTGTCATCATCTCCCTGGATATTCTTTTAACAAAATAAACTTTCTTTCTTTCATAGAGAACATTTTGGATGTTTTTGAATCAGCAGTAGATATTCCAAGTAAATTGTGTGGATTGGTAACTTGGGAAAACACTAGAATTTCCTATCAAAATCCTGGTTCAGTTGGTTTCCAGTCCTCTTCCCAGGTGGGGAGAGGGCCTTTATTTAGGGAGGCAGACTGGACCAGGGAGTTGGGACGAGGTCCTGGTTTCTGGAATCCCCACCTGTGCTTGTTCTGTGACTCCAAAACTCTTTCGACAGTTCAAAGTTGTTGTCTGTACGGTACCAGGTGAAATGTAAAAAGTTGCCGAGTTGGACCCACAGGTTGGAAAGCTAAGGGGTGTGTACATGCACTACAGGATTCTTCTCTTCTCATGGAGAGCTTAGGCTCCTGTGGGATTCCCTTTACTTAACCAATCAATACAAGCCACTGTCTCAAGAAGCAAGGTTGCTGGGCCTCATCGTTCTCCTCTGCAGAACACCCTGGCAGATCCCTAGAATACAGGGGAAGGGTCATTGCCTCTTCACCCAGAGAATGTTCACCAAGAAATTCCGCAGCCCAGTGTTGAGTGTTGGTCAGCTACTTTCTTATGAGTAGTGCTGTTGGGTAAGAGTTTGGACCTTCAGATAATACATTGGTTAGTTCTGCTCAGATTTTATCACTTCTGAACCTAGGAGGAGTTAACATATCTTTCATAGATTAGACGATCACAATGCAGGAATGAGAGTATGCATAAATACAATAAGCAATATAGCATGCTGTGTCTCTACTTTATATTCCCAGGTTGATGAATGCAGCCTTGTGCACTCTCAGGGCTCAGATGAAATAGTCTCTAAAATGGATTACCCTGTATTTGAAAGCAATTTCTCATGCCTGCTTCAAGAGTTCAAGAGAGATGGTCTTTGGAGATTTGGGAGCTGAATACTGACCAGGGGGCAACTAACTCACCAAGTGGAGAATAGCCTCTTAAATAAGGAACCGCTTAGCAAATGACCTGAAACAGTTGCGTTGCTAGATTATAATTACAGGGATGGAGCATAAATGCCTTTTTTCTGATATCCTCTAATGGAGCACAAATGCCTTTTTTCCTCTAAGAACATCTTAGTTTTCCCAGTGGTAGAGCCTTTTACTCAATCATTTAGACATTTGGTTATGTTGCATTTACGTGGCTTTGACTCACTTATTATTCCAGAATTAGAGTGATGGGGGCTACCTTGAGTGACCCTTGTCAGGGACATAACACAGTGCACTCCTGCTACATTCTGGAGTCTTGGCTTTTCTGTAGAATGTGGGCAGGGATGCAGAATGGAACAGGGTTGCTCTTCAGATGAGTGAGATGCTCCCCTCTCCTCTGATTGTTAGGCAGTGGGCTAGCACTGACTGACTCAGATGCCCTCATATGCTACCTAAGTCAGGTATTCATTGTGGCTCCGCACGGCTGGCTGGATCTGGAACAAAGACTGGGCTTTAGCACTGACTGGATAAATTATCTGAACACAGACGTGCCATTTTACTGTAAGATGTGAATCAGACTTAAAGGACAGAAAGCTCCTACTTTCTTTGAAAGGACTTCCTTGGCTACAAAGTGGAGGTGATGGGGATCACTTCACAACACTGTGAACAGGGTCACATATATTCACGCAACACCAAAGCACATGCTGTTCCCTGAAACAAACTCCAAGATTTCCTTCTCTCCCCTTCTGCCCTTTCTTCCTTCTCTTCCTCTCTCCTCTATCTCTCCCTCCCACTCCAAGCCTTGTTCCAGAGGGTCAATAGATTAAGGCTTCACATGCTGCTGCTGCTGCAACTCAGTGGACACACACACACACACACACACACACACACACCCTAAGAAGTTCATAGCTAAGCAAAGGAAACAAAACATATAATTTACTTTAAGTACTTAAGTACCCACAGTGTACCTATTGGCAAAGGTCTTAGAAAATATTCCAAGTTCAATCATACAAATAATTAGAATGAGGATGAATTAGATTTTTTCCACTCTCTATAGTCCTTGGCAAGGGACAAAAGTGACATTTTCTATCAATA
This sequence comes from Mus minutoides, assembly GCA_902729485.2. NCBI lineage: Eukaryota > Metazoa > Chordata > Mammalia > Rodentia > Muridae > Mus > Mus minutoides. Next base: position 1,603,602 of record LR749523.1, read on the forward strand.
TTTAGAAGGAATTCATGATTTAAGAAAGAAAAGCAAAAGACCATAGTGAGAGAAAGGATGTCCTGTTCAAGTAGATCCGGTTTATTCAACTGTAATGTGTCTATTTCTGATAAAATCTCATATGGGGGGAGTGTCCATGAATCGGAGCATACATGCACATGAGCATGCTGTTTATACTTTGAACTGAGTTCCTAGAAAATGAACGTGTTTGGTGAAATAAGGTCTTCAGAAAGCATAAAACCAGTTTGGAGCAGATACCTTGCCTTGGGACAATGACTAAGGAACAATTCCAGATGCTCTCCTGGAGATCCCAGGATCATTCTTTATGTAATTGTAGACCATAAGGTCAACATTCTTTGGAATATCCTGACCAAACTGTCTCCCCTAATAAGACATTCAGAGACAGTTCTGATGACATAAAATCGATTAGGCAAGCACTAACAGAAATCAGAATGGCGGCTCTCAATCAGCGGGGAAAATGACATGCCACCCACAGTGCTTTAAGCAAAATGTGACATTGCCAAATTCATGATGAAATGTACACTATCCCTAACTCCTGTGCACTGCCTGGAAAGATTTGGAAAGGAGAAACAGTGAACCTAAACCCTGCTAAAGGAGAGTCTCTAAATCCCAGGGCTCCAAGACACAAAGGACAGCGGGTCTGAAGTGGCCAAGGGAATAAATACCCACGTGGCACTTGGGTCTTGAAGCATTCCTGGCCAGAATGATGACAATTTCCTTTTAGTACAGAAAATCTGAGATTATTGTAGAACGAATTTCTAACGTCAGACTTGTATGTTTCTCTGAATACACACACAGCACATTAATTTCCAACAGTGAAAGTTAGCCTTGATTTTTGTCATTGTGTCACAGGCAGCCCTTCCTGTGTTCTGGACTTGAGACAAAAAATATTTTCCTAGTGTTAAGAGTTTCTTGAGATTCAGATACTGACACATTAATAATAAAAAATAAGGTAATAAACTTTTTTGTACGTTAGTCTACAAGTCTTAAAAACCTTTGTTTAGTTACTTATGGTTTCCATTTTCTTTGACAAATTTAAAGTTAATGACACTGATAAAGGACATGAAACACTTTATTTTTTTTCCAATTTTTTTATTGTTAGCCTGCCCAGTGCAGAGGTTTCTGATGTGTCTTGAGACATTGGCTGATGGTGGCTCCAAGATCCCTTAGTGTCCAGTACCTTCCTAAAGGCAGGGCAACCAATGAACCTCTCCCAGTGACCTCAGCAGAGCCACTGAGACATTTTGCTAGTTTTCTGCTACCTAGAGGCAGAGCTGTATGAGAAAAGAAATGCAGAATGCACAGGAAGAAACTGAAGGATGTGTAGAGCAATGAAAGTCTCAGGACAAAGGACAGCAGCGGGCAACTAGGACCGAGGTGGAGCAAGGGTCCCAGTGGGAGCTTGTTTTGATTTACATGTGTGTGTTGATTGTACATAGTGCTAGTTTTGATTACATTATGTCACACACTTTGACCATATTAACCACACAATCTGTTCTTTGTCCTCCCTTTTCCTCCTTCTAGTAGATTCAATGATTCTGCTTTACATTGTGTGCCTCTCTCTGTCTGTGTTGCTGTCTCCCCCTCATGCGTTCTCCTGTCTCTTTCTGTCTCTCTCTCTATCTGTCTCTGTCTCTGTATCTCTCTGCCCCTCCCATGTGTGTATGTTTGTGTGTGTATGCATGTGCATATGCACATGCCCACACATGTGTGTATGTGTGTGTGTGTGTGTGTGTGTAAGAGAGAGAGAGAGCAAGAGAGAGTGAGAGAGAGAGAGAGAGAGAGAGAGAGAGAGAGAGAGAGAGAGAGAGACAGCAGACAGGACACAAAAGAGCAAGATGCAGCAAGGTAAAAATGAGTCAATTGAAACATTAACATTTATCACTGATAAATACCAAATTTGTGAAAAAAATGGTTTGGAATCCAAGATGGAGACTAAAAGAGTAGTTTAAAGATCACTTGATTACATCTGGAAGTATCATCCTTAGACTTTTCCAAATTAAATGATACCAACTCGAAATTTCCAGAGGTATTAAGTTCAACAAAATAACATGAGGAAAATCACACTCAGCATAAATGGAATCATATTGAAATGTCAATGAAAGATATACAAAAAGTTTTAGAGGGGTCTGAGGTGGGAAATACAGTTTACAAGACAGCAACCATGAGAATATTAGCTAATTATTATGTGAAATGTGCTGGACCGAGACAATGAATGTTTAAAATGCCAAGTGGGCATAAACCTGACATCATCAGATTTATCTGGCAAAAGCATCATCCATAAAAACATAAAGTAGCAATTTAAGATCCCCCCAATAATGCTAAATGTAGCCCAGATCCAGTAAAGTTGCACTATATGAAAAACATTTCAGATGGGCTTATGTTCCTATCCATCCAAACATACACACATACATACATACATATATACATACATACACACACACATATGCGTCACGCATCACTCCTAAACAAACCATATAAAACTTCCAACAGATATCTGAGCTTTGAGTTGCTATTTCACCAATGACAGTATGTGACAGGTTGATAGGTTATTTAACTTTGAAGAAAACACATTCATGAACAAAATTAAATTTAACACATGGCATTCCGTACTCACAAAAAAATGAGTTAAGTTATGAAGACTGTGTGTGTAAAAGACTGTCTGACTTAGCTTTCGAAGTCTGACTGGTAGAGACTTTCTGGTCTTCCTACTTAATTTCTGGCCTCCATCTTGACAAGGTGCTGCTTTCTTTATTGGCACTAGTTAAATGTTTGCAACACCGTAGACCTGGCCTGTCCCATACTCCCCCCTCACCCATTATATGCCAACTTGACCCAGAGAAGTCAAAATCCACTAGGCTCCACATGTTGTTTTCTCAAACAATTTTGGATGTAGTTGGGAAGCAACATGGCTTTCTTCTGAGGAGAGTTCATTGTGTGAGTGGTAAATCTTTCTGACATTCTTTTGTGTCAGATTGATGTCATTGGTCTTGGCAACTGATCCCAGTTGTGGGTGGAAGGGGATAGTTTCATTCCACAGCTTTCATTGGATGACCACACAAATATTACAAAATTAGGTAAAACATGCAACAGTGGGAGGTTCCTACAGTCCTGCTAGAAGCGTGGCTCACTCAGTCTGGCACATGGAGAACACTTGGCATTTCTAGCTATGCTGTATATGTACCCACTCCTAGCATATTTTCTTTCCATTGTTCCTCAAAAGAAATAAAAGTAGGTGAGCAATATGATTTACCCAAAGAGGTTATGAAAACTTTTTACCACTGCTCCAAATTGGAATCTATATATCCACTGACTCTATAATAGACAAATTTTAGTAAGTTCAAGAACTGAGTAGTAACACAGAGAAAAAATCCTCAACTACATGGATGGCTCTCAAAATTTGTATACATGCAAAGATACCAGCCATCCCCACAGATGCAGTTGAAAATCCCATTTATTACACCCAAATCCCCAAAGTAGTCTCATCTCTTTTGAAGAAGAATGCTAGAATTGTCTAGAAAAGAGTCCAAGGGAATTTTAAACATACTAGAAAAAAATATGAACAGTGTTTCCTTCGAGGGTTACATGAGTGTATGAAATTTGAAAACTCACCTGCTTGAGCACTTGTATAGCCTGGTGCACATCAATTACACTTCAAACTTTATGCATTAATTGATGTATTAAGTTTGCTAGCAGGTACCTCTTAGCATAGAACATATGGTTGCTTCAAAATCATCTTGTTACAAAGGATAGCAATGTTGTGAGGTAAGAATTAATAGCTCTGTTTTGCATACAAAGAAAACTGGGCACAGGAAAGCAAAAAAGAAAGAAAGAAAACCAAAAAAGGTGGTAGGGAGCGTGCTCCACTTAAAATACTGTAACTTAAGTGTAGGATTTAAAAGTCTTTGTGTAGGCATTTAGCCCACTCCTTGCCCCTGCCCGCTTATCTTTCTCTTGCCCCATGACACATGGTACCTTAGTTGACTAGATTTATATACACTTGACATAGCCAAACTCATTTGGAAAGATAGAATTTCCCTTCCTTGATAAATTGTTCCTACCAGATTGGCCTGTAGGTAACCAGGAAGAGTATTTGTCTTATTTTTTTTTTTTTTTTATTGGTTGATGTGGGCAGTGCCATCTCGAGGCTGGTAGTCCTAGGATCTGTAAGAAAGCAGGTTGAACAAACCATGAGGAGCAAGTCAACGAGCAGCTTTCTTCCTGGCTTCTCTGTCACCTCCAGCCTTTAGATTACTGCCCTGTTGACTTCCTTCAGCCATGGAGTATGTCCTGAGAACTGTAGGATGAAATAAATCTTTTCCTCCTCAAGTTGCTTTTTGTCATGGTGTTCTAGAATAGCTGCAGTAGCCCTCACTAACACATCCCCCCTACATGTTTTCTTTTCTAGACATTTTCACTTCTACTTTCATATTCTATACATATACATGATTTGATCATATAAAAGCTAGGAACCATAGACAGGAGAAAGAAGGTGATATTTAACTTTTTAAGGCTGGATTAATTTACTTAATGGGGTTGTCTTCAGTTATGTCCATAGTCCTGCAAACTACACGACTTCATTCTTTTTATGGCTGAACTAATTCTACTCACGATATTTACATTTTTATTTGCCCATCTCTCTTGTGAATGCTTAGGTGGATCTGAAGATTGGTCTGCAACCCTTTCTGTGGCTGGTTTGCAGCTCTTTGTGGGTAGTATAGCTAGTTCCTACAGTAGTTGTGTTCTCACTTATAGGCTTCAATGCTGACTTTCATGGTGGCTGAATTAGTGTACATTCCCATCTATAGGTTAAAGATTTCCCTTTCTGTCCACATCCTCACCAGCATTTGTTATTTTATTCTTTTAAATATAGAAAAGCATGTGATAATACTTAACTTGTAATACATCACATCTTGCCCTATTTTATTTTAAGTATTCTCAGAACACTTATGTTAACTTACAGATGAGTGCAATAATTTAATTTTTAAAAATTTTATAATAGAGCATTCAGCTTCATGTGAATTGCTGAATACCACAAGTGGCAATTGGAATTGTTTGAGAGCAGGAGCCACAGATGGCCATTGGGCAGACATGATGGTCCACTGTGGCATCCTGGCTGGTCACTCTTAGGATCATTTCTTTGATCACACTCACTGTAGTGCATTGTGCCATTACAGAATATTGTACTGTGGGACACTAGTTTGAGATATAATCAAATATTAAAATTCCAAGATTTGTATAGAATAGCACCTCTACACCATCGTAAATCTGAAAATTATGTCAAACGATCATATGTATTTTCAAGTTACTTATCATTCTTTCATTTTAAGTTTAATTTTTTTTGCAATCCACATTTAGTAACTGCTATTTTGATTGGTATAAGAAGAGAAAATCTAATATAAATTTGATTTTTGCTTCACTAATGGCTAGGAAAGATGACCATTTTTTTCTCGGTTCATTGGCTCAATTTCTGAAGTTGGAGAATGGCATAGTTCAACATAAAATTCTGCTCTATGGACTTACAATCTCAAGGGGCTCCCTACTGTGGCAGATAGACCATATGGTAGTTTTTTTGGATTTATCTGGACTTTGTGCAGCTGAGTGCTGAACACAAAGCCTGAACTATAATGGACACTGTCAATAAAATTAATTCTTTCTGTGATTTATGGTTTAGATGATAAGTGCTTTCTGGAAGTCTTTCCTCTGGCTATCCAAGAGCTACAGGCACAGAACACATAATGGACCTTAAGAGTATGAGATAATGGTGTATACAGAGGTCCCTCAAGTGTTAACAGAACTGACAGTAGGCATCAATGAGACTGCATGACAGAGCACTTCTCTTCTGCCTTGAGCTGATAAAGTAAGTAATGTTATACAATAATTGTAAAGTGAATAGATAGCTCTTAGCTGCTGAGTTTCCTTTTGGTGACCCGATTACAATACACCAGGGAGAGAGGGGCAGCTGCCCTTGTCATTAACAATTAGTTATTGCTGCTAATCATTACAGATTGCAAGGAAAAGGTAAAGGACAAAGAGTAATGTCTAACAGCATCCCCTTTATGCCTTATTTGTTTAGAAGATTTATCTCTTTCTATCTTTCTATATTCATGCGTATTTTTTCTTGACTTGACAGCTCTTTCTTGCTGTCTTTGCTCATCCTCAGGGGCGGGGTGATACACTCATGGTGGAAGGAATATTCTTTCCATCAACTCTGTAAATAACGTTGATATGAAACAAAATTGTTGAATAAAGCAACTAATCCTATTTATAGAATAATTGAGTTTATTAGTTAATTAAAAAATTAATCACCACATGGAATTTGCAGCAGTATATTTGTTACCCTCACCACTAGTTACTGCCCAATCTTAAAATACTATGAGGTTGGTAATTCTATGGCATATGTAACACCTCCACTGTACACAGAAACCATCCATAGCTCTCAGCTTTATGGGGCAATTTCATAGAATCAGAGCATCCTGGAAGCTAGAAATAGGAAAATATTTAGTGTTTAAATAAACCATAGGTTAGCACATTTTTTTTTCCTGTTATAGAAGAGAGAAAGGTAAAGATGTTGGACTTTGCACTTGTGAAGTGTCTGCTATAATACAAAGCTTGCATAGACAATCAGCTAATGAGCAGAAGTGAGTACATGATGATAAAATTTTATCCACAAAACAGACAATGCTTACTACCCTAGAGTATAATTTGATGCTTCTGAGCCTAGACTGGTAAGAGGGTATGGAATGTAGTTTGGCTTTTATGATTCTGGAAAATGTATTTTTTTATTGTCAGAAAATGATAGTGAAGCTCATAATTGCAAAAAAAAAAAAGAAAAATTAGCATATCTTTTCTATATAAACTTAGAAGAGTCAAAGGACCATTTTAATATCAGGACATAACTTCCCTGAGGATTAAGATTCATTCATGACAGAGCATGATATGCAAACAGAAATAACTATAAACAATGATTAAGTGCTAAAGGATTTATTACTAGAAATTAAAATTGTACAGTATTGTAAATGTGTTAATATTGGCCTTGCACCTTAGAAATCAGCATTATTTTTTAAATTCTTTCTTCTTCATACCCAATGTAGTCACATTAAGAAGTAGGGGACAAAATAATGAATTGGTCAGAGTATTAATAAGAATTTGCCTTGCTGTGATGCACCTCCATGACTGAAAGCAGCTTCAGGAGGAAAGGATTTATTTGGCTTATATTTCTCCATCACTTCTCATCTTCAAAGGAAGTCAGAGTAGGAAATGACATGAAGCAAAGCCTGGAGGCAGAAGCTGAAGCAGGCACCATGGAGGAATGATGCTTCCTGGCTAGATTCTCATGCTTGACCAAGTTATATAACCATAGCATATAAGCAGGGAACTTATAACAGATACATACAGGCTCCATGATTGTTGCTTCAGTCTCCATGAGTTCTTATGAGTCCTGCTTTGTTGATTCTGTGCACCATGTTATAGAGAAACATAGATTCTTATCTCAAAATAGCAAGTGGTCCTGATTGAATCATTAAGGGGTGTTCAAACTTCCTTCTGGAATATCACAAGCTGGCCTGCTATCATCTGCATTGATTTCTACTTTCTTATCTTTCAAGCTCCTGTAGAACTTTTCATCAAGCATTGAACACTCAATAGCTTTTCTAGGTCAAAATCCCCAAGTTTTTCCACAGTCCTCCCAAAAGCACACGGTCAGATCCACCACAGCAAACCCTCACAATCCTGGTACTAATTTCTGTTTTAGTTGGGATTACCAGTGCTGGGATGAAACACCACGACCAGAGCAACTTAGAGGCAGGGGAGAGGGAGAAAATAGTCTACTTGGTTGTACTTGCTGTTCATCATTAGAGGAGTCAAGACAGGACCTCAAGCTGGGCAAGGACTTGGAGGCTAGAACTGATGCAGGGGTCATGGAGTTCTGGTTTCTAGCTTGTTCCTCAAAGCTTGCTCAGCCTGATTTCTTATAGAACCCAGAACCACCAGTCAAGGGGTAGCCACATCCACAATGGACTGGTCCCTTCGCCATCAATCACTAATTAAGAAAATACTCTATAGGCTTGTCTACAAATCAATATTGTGGAGTAATTTTCTCCTGTCCACCCCCTTAGATGACCATAGCTTGTGTCAAGTTGACATACATCTACCAGCATACTCCTCTTTGGACAGAGTAGTGGAAAATGATAGATTATAACATAAAATTATTTGTGTGTGTGTGTATCCATAGTTGGGAACGGCAGCATTTTAGTTAAAAGAGAAAACACTAGGTTACATCCTGCCACACTATCTAAATGTTATAGAGTCATTTTTCTTTCAATGTAAATAAACAACAAAGTGTATCTCTTTGAATATTTTCTTTCTATAAGATCCATTCTCCTTATATGGTTCACCCATCTATCTGAAACAAAGATATTTATTGAACAAATATATAAAAAGAACATACCAGTGAAAAGTGGTCAACCCTGAAAATGTTATAATATAATCAATATTATAAAGTGTAAATAGGATATATATATATATATATATATATATATATATATATATAGAGAGAGAGAGAGAGAGAGAGAGAAGTGAGAGAGACAGAGAGGAAGATAGAGAGAGAGGCGTGTAGGTGTAACATCAATTAAAGAATAATACCTCATGAATTTGAAAGAGAACAACTTATAGTACATGGGATGTTTGGAGAGAAGAAAGATATAATTCTAACCTCAAAACTACTTATATAAGGGGACAGTGCTACTGTTAAAGTGCTTCTTGTACCATTTTTCTTTTACCCTAAAAGAGAGTTATTCTTCATAACACTCTATGAAAATGTTTGGCCAATTACAAAAACAAAAATTACCTTTTCTTCTTAAAAAAGTAGACAGCAGAATGTTAGTCAGCTAAGACTCTGGGAGTCAATTCGTCCTCCATGTGTCTGTCTCTTAGTGAATTTCTACATTGGCTATTGAATGCAAACATGAGCACATGAGCCAAGTTTGTTGTTCAAAACTTTCCTATATGAGGCATGATTGTTGAAAGAGAAAAGGTTTTCCAAATTCATTATGATGTGAATTGATAGTTTTCCACATGCGTTTCCATTACTTCTGGCTTTGCTAACTCTCAGCAGTAAGCTTTCGATGGTTTTAATGATTATTGACAATTATAGGTAGGGACTTTACCTGGCTTTCTTTTTTTCATCATTTCCCCCTACTTTTGTCTAGATGTTTCCAGGCTAGCTGCTTAATTTGCCAGGCGGTAGATTTGCCAGCAAATCCTCCCACCTCAATGGTAGTCCCGGTTTCCCATTCAGAAATGAGCTCATGTTCCCATTCTGAGACTCTTTCTACTCTTCACATACAGGTTTGCTTATTGAGATCTGCTGCTCTTTCTTCAGCATGCAAACTCCTACAGTGAGACTATTTGAGAGATGTGAAGGATAAAAGGATGGAGGATCCAAAAAAAGCTATCTGCCAGTTGGCTTTATGGCTTTCCGTTTGGTTTTACTTTGAATTCAGCTGGGTTGAAGCAGAGTGAAGCAGAGTTCAGCCAGCCAGTCACGGCCCTGACTGAGATAAGAGGCATCACAGCATCCCTGCTGCCACACCTTCCATCACTGACATCAGTGGATGCCATTGCAGAGGCACTGATAACCCAGTTCCTGCTTCCCTAGAGGACATGATCTGACAGTGTAGTCTGAATCCTTTTCCTTTTTTTTTTTTTAAGAATCATAGTCAAGAATACTGACTTATTTTTAGCTGACTTATTTTTGTTCCTTTCTCCTGCTTAGTAAGGATTCCTTTGAAAGACAATTTTGCACTACCAGGCCCTTCTGATTTAAGTGTCACATAATATATGGGAGCAAATCTAGGCAGTCATGGAATCTTGATTAAATATTTTAGAAGAGAAGATAATAGTTCTCCAATAAAGAAAAGACATTAAGATCAATTCACAGTATTTGCCATAATGTATGTTTTTTTTCCTTGCAATCTTAGAAAGTAGATCAGCCATAGAGAAAGGTGTTAGATACAATAGCATAAGCTAGAGTGGGCAGAAGCCAGTGCCATGTAGCTCTGTGTTTCCTACAGTAGAGGATGGCCACACTGGTTGATTTAGAAAGATTAGAAATTCATTTCTTCCAGTTTTGGAGTCTTCCACAGCATAAAACCAGCTTAAATCCTAGCAGGGAGGAGGGGGAGGTTTATGGGGATCCCATCCATACCCTTGGCACTGGTTGGTAAGCTGAAGGCTGCTTAGGGAGGTGAAGTCATTTTCATTCAGGGATGTGGCTCCTAAAAAGGCTACCCATGTGTTAAAGTATGTGGTCCTACACCCATGGGTACACAGCCACACTAAGTGGATTCAGTCTGGTTGTTTAAAATCACTTGAAGCTGAGAGGAAAAAGTGAGGGTGGAGTAGGGGAGAAATTGGTGGGGGTGGAGGGGACTGGATTTGTTCAAAGCATATTATATGCATGCATAAAAATCATCAATAATAAAATCTAAGTAAAAGATCAATATGAAGTTTTACTTTTAAAAACATAAATTAAAAATTATGCTTAAAAATAGTTTTTGTAGAATTACTCTAATTGTTTTAGGATTACCATTGCTGTGATAAAATACCCTGACCAAAATCAACTTGTGAAGGAAAGGTTTATTTGACTTACACTTCCAAATCCTGTTTATCATCAAAGGAAGCCAGGACAGAAGCTCAAAAAGGGCAGGAACCCAGAGGCAGGATTTGATGAAGAGGCCATGGAGGAGTGTTGCTTACTGACTTGCTCATCATGACTTGCTCTTTGCTTGTTTGTTTGTTTTTCAAGACAGTGTTTGTCTATTTAGTCTTAGCTGTCCCAGAATTCACTCTGAAATCATAAGGATCTGCCTACCTCTGCCTCTAAAATGCTCAGATTAAAGGCATGTGCACCATTGTAATGCCAGTCTGTTTTCTTATAGATTCGAGGACCACCAGCCTAAAGATCATACCACCCACAATGAGTGGGGCCTTTCCCATCAATTACTACTTACGAAAATGCCTTACAAGCTTACATATAGCTGGAATTTATGAAGGAATTTTCTGCATTGAGGTTCCCTCCTTTTAGATGACTTTAGCTTGTATCAAATTGACCTAAAACTAGCTACCACAAATATGAATTATCTAATGTTTGAAGTAATGAGAGGTGAGTAGTTTTACTAGAGAAATTAAGAAAAATTTAAAAATGTAATAGATGCCCACTATGTTTTTGGATTGGGAAACTCAATTTACTTTTATAAATATTCTCAAATTGTTGGCATTCATGCCTGTAAAAACAGAGAAAAGAAATCTGGAGAGTTTTAAAGAGCAATCGAAAAGTGTTTGTTGTGTAGTAGAAATTATGGAGCATGTTTTCATTATTTATTGGTATAGCAAGAGACTAAGGAGATACAACATGTGAGGATTCTTTGCAAGTTTCCAGAATGGCTCTTGTAAAAACAGGAGAGACTGGAATTCCTCAGTTAGGCCATCTAATTGAGCTCTGTGGAAGAGAAATCAGAGGTGAGATGTGACACAGAAATTCAGGGAGTAAAGCTGAACCCATAGACTTGGGTCAGAGAATGACTTCATATTATCTGAAAGTTAAGAGGTGATAGCCTATGGGGCACGGTAGAATGTGGGCATATTTAGGAGGATCTGTAAAGCTTTGATCTGGAGATATCTACAGGACAGAGAGTATGAGGTCCGTTTTGACTACATACTTGCAGGGACTTGCTCCCCATAGATCTGAAGTTATATAATCTAGCAGAAGCAAATTCACGCCAAATTGAAAGAAGTAAAATCTTATTTAGGGAACTGTAAATAATTCCAAATTGTTGCATGAAGCTTGTGTAGGATGAAAATTTACAGGATCATCAAAGGAGAAAACTCTTGTTTTAAGAACTCTAATGAAACAGCTTCACGTTGATATCAAGATATGGCGAACTAAACTACAAAAATCTTTTGACTAGTGAGACAATGATGATGGTTCACATAAACTTGAGGTTTGGTATTTGTCCCAAATAGCCTAGACTTAAAGGTAAGTGTTGAGTTATGTAGACTGGAGAGGTCCATCCTGCCCTTGCTGGGACAGTGTGGGGGTGGAAATCCAGGTATGAGGTTATATTACCAAGTCTAATTAGGTTATCAGAGGTCCACGCAATGTATAACTCAGTGAGGGGCTGGCAGATTCATAGGAAACTGCAAATCAACTTAATACAAACCTTTGTGAAAGCTGCTGCCAATTCCTCAGCAAGTACCTTGGGGAGAGGAATCCAATCTGGATATCAAAAAAATTGTCTTCATTGAGGTGCCTCGTGAGCTATCAGATGAAAGACATGTCTGGATGGACAACTCAGAAGGGAACAGATGGTTGGAAATATTTAAATAAATGGTAGGATAAGCTTTTCTTTATTATGCAGAAGTAGAAATATTCCCCATCAAAGTTACCTTAAGTAAATTGTACAATGATAGCTGGCAACCCCTCCTGCAGCTGGGGAAAAGGAAATACAGGAGAAAGGAGATAATTACAAAACCATAGCAGAAAGACAAACCTCCTTGCTTCAGCTGAGTACAATAATTGAGAGCCTATTGCAGAGAAGCTAGGGCCACGGGGTTTCTAATTTTACAGACTCCTGACTTGCTTGGTATAAGTTAGGTCAGGATGATGCAAGCTGTGCCCCGTGTAAACAGACTATAAACCTGGGTTAGTGTCGAATGAGTTTTTTTTTTTTTTTAAGTGAATTATTTCTGCTTTAGAGAGTTAGATTAAAGACATCTTTTGAATTTATCTCTGTGTGGAGTGTAGCATTCAGGGGCTACAAGGCTCAGAGAAAGCACAGCACCGGCTTTCAGAGCCTGACCAAGTCAGCTGTCTCTTTAGCAAGTCTGTGGAGATAGCTGGAAAATGTTTAATGAATAAGAGAAAAACAAAAGACTAAAATTGAAATTCTCAAGCAGCTGTGGGTTCCATATAAGAAATCACATCTGGCAGGCTATGGAAACGGCTTAGCTGGCAATGTGCTTTCCATGCAAACATGAGAACCTTTTTGTGGGTACTGCTCAGCAGCATGCATGTGTAACTCTGGAGTTGAGGGGTGATGCTAGGATTCTCTGGGGCTTGCAACATAGTCAAATAAGTGAGTTCCAGATTCAGTGAGAGCCTTTGTCGCAACGAGTGAGGTAGACAGTGAGTGAGTAGGACCTCTAGATTGTTCTTACAAATACACACATAAACACACATGTATGAACTTATACACATACCCCAAAACATAATTATATTAAATCAAAATATATTGTATTAAAAACAGAAATAACACCAGTAAAATGTTATCTAAGCATGCTGCAGAAGTTTTCTTTGAAGGGCTTTGAACTTCTACACCTACTTTGAGGAAAGGATACCTATATGCCAGAGAGGAAATCTTCTTACTGGCTTCCCAGCAAAGCATCACTGCCCCTACAGAGCATCACTGTCTGTGCAGAGCATCACTGCCCCTGCAGAGCATCCCTGTACCTGCAGAACATCATCTGGCCCCTTTAAAGCATCACTGCCCCTACAGAGCATCACTGTCTGTGCAGAGCATCACTGTCTGTGCAGAGCATCCCTGTACCTGCAGAACATTATCTGGCCCCTTTAAAGCATCACTGCCCCTTCAAAGCATCACAGGTCCCTGGAGAGCAGTACCTGGCCCATGCAGAGCATCACCTGGTCCCTGCAGAGCATCACTGCCCCCACAGAACATCACTGTCTGTGTAGAACATCACTGTCCATGCAGAGCATCCCTGTATCTTCAGAGCATCACTGTCCCTATAGAGTATCATTGTCCATGTAGAGCATCACTGGCCCCTGAATAGCATCACTGCCAGTCACTGAAATACAAAGCATGAACTACCTTAGTAGTTTTTGTCATATTCAAAGAAATACATATGAGTTCTACATTTAATATAATAATCTGTTGATACATCCAGATACTTCCTACATACTGAGTGGACCACACAGCAATCAAAGGCTGTTATCATATCCTCTGGGTGATTAGAATGGTCATATAGCATAGAGTTCAGAGATCATTTAGATATCTTGGCTCCAGTCTGGGATTCACCAGCCCTTAACACAGAGGTATCTCAGGTCATATCATGTTCTTTCTCCAGGTCTCAAGTACTGGAGGGGGCATGTTTACCTTTGCAGTCCTTTATACAACTTGTAAATCAGTTCTGTGTTTGATATATAACTGCCAAAGATGGTTTTTCCTTTTCTGTAGGCTATCTTTCTACTCTTGTGATTTTCTGTGCAAATCAGACTGATTTTAGAGGTAAACAATTATTTTCTAAAATTACCATGTTGTACATACTCCCTACCTAAACCAAAACTATGCATGGTTGGCATGGCAAGGAAATGGAAATTTGCTGAGTAATTTTTTTTTTCTTTTTCTTCTGTATACCTGTAGAAAGTAAGCTGAGTAAACCATGGCTTTCCTTCCATTATTTTGTCTGCTCAAAAATGGTGGCAGGGCCTCCATTCCCTTGAACCTCTTCTCCCATCTTCATGAAACCTGAAACTCCTGTATTATACAAGTAACTTCTCTTCTCCCACCCATCTACATGGTTCACTGAGTCCTCTGGACCAAGTCAAGCTGCTCTGATCAGTCTACTGTCCCAGAGGGACCTCCATTCTCCAGCTATTTCTCCCCACATTTTCATCAGACCTACAGATCCTGAACCATACAGGTAAGCTTTCTTTGCCCACCCATCTTCGCTTCTCTCTGAGCCCTCTGGGCCAAACCAGGCTCCTCTGAGCATCCTGCTATCCCAGGGAGACCTCCATTCTCCTGCCACCTATTTTTCAACCTTAATACAGCCCAAGACCTGATCAGAGGCCTGCCACATGAGGACCATCGGGGTTCATCCTCATTCCAATACCTATTACAATAAGAACATCCAGTGTCAAAACCATCCAGATGGCTAAAAGCACCAGAAAGAAGATAATCAACAAAAGCAAGAGCAGTATGACATTTGCAGAGCACAATTACCCCACTACAGCAAGCTCTGGATATTCTAACACAACTGAAAAACAAGAAAATGACCTTGAGTACAATCTTTTTTTTTCCCAATTTTTATTAGATATTTTCTTCATTTACATTTCAAATGCTATCCCAAATGTCCCCTATATCCTCCCCCTCCTCTGCCCAACTCCCCTACCCACCCACTCCCACATCATGGCCCTGGTTTTCCCCTGTACTGGGGGATATAAGGTTTTAATGACCAAGCAGCCTCTCTTCCCATGATGGCCAACGAGGCCATCTTCTGCTATATATGCAGCTAGAGACACGTGCTCTGGGGGTACTGGTTAGTTCATATTGTTCTTCCACCTATAGGGTTGGAGACCCCTTCAGCTCCTTGAGTACTTTCTCTAGCTCCTCTATTGGGAACCCTGTGTTCCATCTAATAGCTGACTGTGAGCATCCACTTCTGTGTTTGCCAGGCACTGTCATAGCCTCACATAAGACAGCTATATCAGGCCCCTTTCAGCAATATCTTGCTGGTATATGCAATAGTGTCTGCATTTGGTGGCTGATTATGGGATGGATACCCAGCTGCAGCAGTCACTGGTTGGTCCATCCTTTTGTCTTAGCTCCACATTTGATCTCTGTGACTCCTTCATTGTGTGCTTTGTTCCTAATTCTAAGAAGGGGCTAAGTGTTCACATTTTGGTCTTCATTCTTTTTGAGTTTTATGTGTTTTGCAAATTGTATCTTGGGTAATCAGAGTTTCTGGGCTAATATCCACTTATCAGTGAGTACATGTTATGTGAGTTCTTTTGTGATTGGGTTACCTCACTCAGGATGATGCCCTCCAGATCCATCCATTTGCCTAGGAATTTCATAAGTTCATTGTTTTTAATAACTGAATAGTACTCCATTGTGTAAATGTACCACATTTTCTGTATCCATTCCTCTGTTGAGGGACATCTGGGTTCTTTCCAGCTTCTGACTATTATGAATAAGGCTTCTATGAACATAGTGGAACATGTGTCCTTATTACCAGTTGGAACATCTTCTGGATATATGCCTAGGAGAGGTATCTTATAAAATATGATAGAGGCCTTTAAAGAGGAAATGAATAAATCCCTTAAAGAAATACAGGAAAATACAATCAAACAGACAGAAGTCTTTAAATCGGAAACAAATACATACCTTAAAGACAGGAAAATACAATTAAATGGGTAAAGGAAATAAAACTGTACAAGACCTGAGAGTAGCAATAGAAGCAATAAAGAAAACATAAATTGAGGAAATCCTAGAGATGGGAAGAGAATAGGAACAAGTGATGCAAGCATCACTAACAGAATACAGGCATGAAAGAGACAATCTCAGGCATCGAAGATACAACAGAAGAAACTGGTACATCAGTCAAAGAAAATGGTAAATCTAAAAAAAATCCTGACAAAAAGTATCCAGGAAATCTAGGATACCATGAAAAGACCTAATATATGAATAAAAGGATTAGAAAAAGGTGAAGAGTCCCAACTTCGAGGACCAGAAAATATTCTCAACAAAATCATAGAGAAAAACTTTCCCAACCTACAGAAAGAGATGCCTATAAACATAAAAGAAGCTTATAGAAGACCATTAGACTGGACCAGAAAAGAAAATCCCCCTGACACATGATGATCAAAACACAGAATTTATAGAACAAAGAAAGAATATTAAAAGCAGTACAGGGGAAAAGCCAGGTAACATACAAAGGCTGGCTTATCAGGATTACACCCAACTTCTCAACAGAGATTTTAAAAGCTAGAAGGGTCAGATATCTTGCAACCTCTAAAAAGCTTCAGGTGCTATCCTAGACTACTACACCCAGCAAAACTCTCAATCACCATAGGTGGAGCAAAGAAGATATTTCAAGACAAATCCAAATTTCAACAACATCTATCCACAAATTCAGCCTTATAGAAAATACTAGAAGGAAAACTCCAACCCAAGGAGGATAAATACATCCAAAAAATAGGAAATAAGTAATTCCATACCTGCAAAAACTCTCCCCCCCCCTCTAACACTACCAACATCAAAACAACAGGAAATAACAATCACTGGTCATTAATATCTCTCAACATCAATGACTCAATTCCCCAATAAAAAAGACACAGACTAATAGAATGGATGGGAAAACAGGATCCATCATTCTGTTTAATACAAGAAACACCTCAGCAATAAACCTAGACATTACCTCAGATTAGAGGACTGAAGAAAAGTTTTCCAAGCAAACAGACCCAAGAAGCAAGCTGGAGTAGCCATTCTAATATCTCATAAAATAGATTTCCAATCAAAAGATACAGGGAAGAACACTTCAAAAAAGAAAAAAAAATCTACCAAGATGATATCTCAATTCTGAGCATCTATGACCCAAATAGCATGTACATTTGTGAAAGAAATATTGCTAAAGCTTAAATCACACATTGAACCACACATATTAATAGTGGGAGACTTTAATAACACGCTTTCACCAATTGACAGGTTATCCAGACAAACTAACAGACATTATGAATCAAATGGACCTAACAGAAATCTAACAGAAAGATTATTTCACCTAAACACAAATGAATATACCTTCTGTTCAGCACCTCATGGATACTTCTTCAAAACTGACCATATAATAGATCACAAAGCAAACTTCAACAGAAACAAGAAAATTGAAACAACACCTTGTATCTTATCAGACCACCATGGATTAAATCTGGAATTCAACAACAACAGAAACACCAAAAAGACTAAACACTCATGGAAATTGAACAACTCTATACTCAGATCTCTGGGTCAGGGAATATATAAAGAATGAAATTAAAGACTTTCTAGAAATCATTGAAAATGGCGGCACAACAACTCCAAATTTATGGGACACAATGAAAGCAGTTCTAAGAGGAAAGTTCGTAGCACTAAGCATAAAGAACTTAGAAAGTTCTCATACCAACAATCTAGAAGTATACCTGAAAGCTCTAGGAAAAAAATAAAATAAAAAAAAAAAGAAAGAAGCACACCAAAGAGGAGTAGAAGACAGGAAATAATCAGAATCAGGGCTGAAATCAATCAGTTAGAAACAAAGTAAACAATACAAAAAAATCAACAAAAGCAAGAGCTGGCTCTTTGAGAAAATCAACAAGAGAGACAAACCCTTAGCCAAAGTAACCAAAGGACAGAGAGACAGTATCCAAATACACAACATCAGAAATGAGAAGGGAGATATAACAACAGACGCCAAGGATATTAAAAGTATCATTAGTACTGTCGGGCGTGGTGGCGCACGCCTTTAATCCCAACACTCGGGAGGCAGAGGCAGGCGGATTTCTGAGTTCGAGGCCAGCCTGGTCTACAGAGTGAGTTCCAGGACAGCCAGGGCTATACAGAGAAACCCTGTCTCGAAAAACCAAAAAAAAAAAAAAAAAAAGGATCATTAGTTTTTACTTCAGAAGCCTGCACTCCACAAAATTAGAAAATCTCAAAGAAATACCACGTACCAAAGTTAAATCAAGTTCAAACAAATTATTTAAACAGCTCTATAACCCCTAAACAGATAGAAGTCATTAAAAGTCTCCCAGCCAACTAAGTCCAGGGTCAGGTGGTTTTAGTGCAGAATTCTACCGGACTTTTAAAGAAGAGCTATTACCAATATCCTCATGAAGTGCCCTACTTAACACTACAAACTCCATTTTGCTTTCAGACTCTATTTTAGGATTAATTTGCCCTCTGAATGAACTCAGCCACTGGAAAAAACTCAAACTTGTTCCAGGAGCTATGTCACCCTGCTAACAATCAGAGTTCCTCTGCGCAAATAGCCACTCCTCTCCTAGCATCAACCAATTAGTTCTTAAGGGGAAACTACCTAATGTCTAAAGTAGATAGATTAAGTTAGCAACTGTTTTATACCAAGTTGAAATCATTACTAACTAATAGAAGTGCAACAAGCAAATGTCAATCAATCAGATAACTGACAAGTTGGAAATGTCAATCAATCAGAAAACTGACAAGTCTGAAAGCCCCTCACCCTTAGCATCTTTCACACCATCCACTGTGCTGGAGAGATTGGAAGGTCTGAACTCAAATTTTTAAGACTTTTTGCTTTTACATATGAATGGGACTCCTGGTGGTCTTTGGTGGTCTATGTGGACCTTGTGGTCTGGGCACAACATTCAAGCTATTCCACAAAATAGAAACAGAAGCAACACTGCCCAAAGTACTCTATGAGGCCACAATCAGCCTGATACCTAAACCAAACATAACCTCAACAAAGAAAGAGAACTTTAGATCAATTTCTTTTATGAACACGGATGTAAAAATACTCAATGAAACACCCACAAATGAATCCAGGAACCCATCAAAGACATCATCCATCAAGATCAATTAGGCTCTACCCTAGGGGTGCAGAGATGGTTCAATATACGAAAATCCACCAGTGTAATCCACAACGTAAACCAATTGAAAGAAAAAAAATAACATGATTATCTCAATATACACTGAAAAAACATTTGATAAGATCCAACAATCTTTCATGTGAATTGTATTAGAGACAGTATGGATACAAGCACACATCTAAACATTATCAAAGCAATATACAACAAACCAATAGCTAACATCAAACTAAATGGAGAGAAACTTAAAGCAATTCCACTAAAATCAGGGACTAGACAAGGTTGCCCACTCTCTCCCTATCTATTCAATATAGTACTTAAAATTCTAGCTAAAGCAATAATACAACTAAAGGAGATCAAGGGGATACAAATGATAAAGGAAGAAGTCAAAGTATCTCTACTTGCAGATGAAATAATAGTATTCATAATCGACCCCAAAAATTCTACCAGAGAACTATTACAGCAAACTGGCTTGATATAAAATTAACTGAAAGAAATCAGTAGCCCTTCTCTACTATACAAATGCTAAATAGACTGAGAAAGAAATTATGGAAACAATACCTTTTACAATATCCACAAATAAAATATCTTGGTATAACTCTAACCAAGCAAGCAGCAGATCTATATTACAGGAAGATCAATCCCTGAAGAAAGACATTGAAGAAGATATCAGAAGATGGAAAGATCTCCCATGCTCATGGATAGGTAGTATTAACATAATGAAAATGTCAATCTTACAGAAAGCAATCTACAGATACAATGCAATTCCCATCAAAATTCCAACACATTTTTTTATAAACCTCAAAAGAGCAATTCTCAACTTCATATGGAAAACAAACAAACAAACAAACAAACAAACAAAAACACAGGGTAGCCAAAACAATCCTGAGCAATAAAAGAACTTTTACAGGAATTACCATTCCTGACCTCAAGCTGTACTACAGAGAAATAGTATTAAAAACTGCATGATATTAATACATAAATAGACATGTTGGTCAATGGAATCCAACTGAATACACAGAAATAAAAACACAGATATATGGCTATGTATTTGCTATTTTTTATAAAGAAGCCAAAACCATACAATGGTAATATTAAATCATCTTCAACAAATGGTACTTTTCTACTGGATGTCCACAAATAGAAGAATGAAAATAGAACCATATTTATCACCTTGCACAAAACTGAAGTCCAAGTGGATGAAGGACCTCAACATACAACCAGATACACTAAAGCTCATAGAAAAGGAAGTGGGAAATACCCTTGAACAAATTGGTACAGGAGACAATTTTCTGAACAGAACACCAATGACTCATGCTCTAAGATCAACAAATGATAGACAGGACCTCATAAATCTGAAAAGCTTCTGTAAGGCAAAGGACACTATCAAAAGACAAAATGGCAGCCTACAGACTGGAAAAGAATCGTTACTAATCCTACATCTGACAGAGAGCTAATATCCAAAATTTACAAAGAACTCAAAAAGTTAGACACCAACAACCCAAATAACCCAATTAAATATGGTGTTCAGAGCTAAACAGAATTCTCAATAGAGGAATCTTGAATGACTGAGAAGCACTTAAAGAAATGTTCAAGATCCTTAGTCATCAGGGAAATGTAAACCAAAAAAAAAAAACAAAAAACAAAAAAACAACAAAAAAAAACCCTCTAAAGTTCTACCTTACACCCATTGGAATGGCTAAGACAAAAAATTGAAGAGATAATATATGCTGCAAGGATGTGGAACAAGGGGGACACTTCATCATTGTTGGTGGGAGTGTGAACTTATACAACCACTTTGGAAGTCAATTTGGTGGTTTCTCAGAAAACTGGGAATTCTTTTACCTCAAGACCCAGCTATACGACTCCTGGGCATATACCCAAAGGATGCTCTTACATCCCACAAAGACACGTGCCCAACTATGTTCATAGCAGCTTTATATATAATAACCAGGAACTGGAAACAACCTAAATGTCCCTCAACTGAAGAGTGGACAAAAAAATGTGGTACATCTATGCAACAGAATATTATTCAGTTATTAAAAACAAAGACACCATGAATTTTGCAGGCATATGGATAGAATTTGAGAATATCATCCTGAGTGTGGTAACCCAGTCCCAAAAGGACATGCATGGTATGTACTGACTTATAAGTTGATATTAGCAATAAAATACAGGTATTGTGCTATACTCCACAGACCCAAAGTATCTAAACAAGAAAGAAGGCACAGCAAAGATGCTTGAATCTCACTTAGAAGGAGGAATAAGACAGTCATAAGAGGTAGATGGAGGGAGGGAACTGGTAGAGAGGGAATTGGGTGGGACATAGTGAGGTTCAGAATCAGGTTTAGGGAAAGACAAGAGAGATGGCCAGATGGCCATGAAAATGAATGGAAATCTGCAATTAATATGGGTAAGGAGGTAGGGAGCATCTCTAGGACTGGACAGAGAGAGAGAGATCTGGGATGAGAGACAAGCCCAAGAATTAATGGGGGTGACCTTAGCTGTGATTGACAACACTGCGGATATGGAACATGAATTGGTCACCACTTGTAGCCAGGAAAGAACCACAATGGAAACAACACCAATCCACCAACAAATCTTTCAACCCCGAATTTATCCTGTCCACAAGAAATGTAGGCACAGGGGATGGAATGGAGACCAAAAGAATGGCCAACCAATAACTGTCCCAACTTGAGACCCATCCCATTGGAAAATGTCAATCCCTGACAATATTAATAATGCTGTGTTATGCTTGCACACAGGAGCATGTTGTTCCCTGAAAGGATCCACCCAGAAGCTTACTTAGAGAAATACAGACACCCAAAGCCAAACAGTGGATAGAGCTCGGGAAATCTTATGGAAAAACAGGAAGAATGCAGGACCCAAGGGGGATATGGATAGAAACTCCACAGGAAGACCAACAGATCTGGACCCTTTGGGGTTCTCAGAATCTAAACCACAAACCAAAGAACATACATAGGCTGGACCTAGACCTCCAAGCTCATATGTAACAGATGTGCAGTTTGGTCTTTACGTGGGTCTTAAACAACTAGAGCAGGGGCTACCCCAAAAGTTGGTGCCTGTATGTGGGATATGTTCTCCTAGCTGGGCTGTCTTGTCTGGCCTCAATGGGAGAGGAAGTGCCTATTCTTGTAGAGACTAGAAGTGCTATGGTAGGGGAATTCTTGAGGTGGCGGGGGCAATCACTCAGAGAAGGGGATTGGAGGGAGGAGGGCTGGAGGATTTTGGCATGTAAACTGAAAAAGTAAAAAATAAAATTAAATTATAAAACAAACAACATTGCAGTAGGGATAATGAACATAAGATGGGTCTGCACGTGCAAGGACAGAAGCCATTTAGCTGCCTCATTCTGTTTCTTATGGAAAACAAAGATGTTTCATCCTTATTGTGAAATCTACCATGATTTCATAGAGGCCTTATAAAGAGTGTTATCACAGTAAATATTTAGTTATAAATTGCAAAAGGTCACCAAGTAGAAGTATGGTTGTTATACCTTTTAATTTTTTCTTTTTCTTTTTTTTTTTTTTTCACAGTGAGCTCTGTAAAAGACAAGACATTTGCCAAGGATGACATCATTGGGAAGACTCATTTCTGCGTATGTTCAAATGACACACTGTCCTCATGATGATACTTTGGTGGGGCATAAGAAAACAAGTCCTGAGCATCTAGTGTTCATGTCAACGGATATATTTTTCAAATTAGTATTCATAAAGAAGTGAAATTTCTAAATTTATACACACACTTGAAATACAATATTAAACATTTATAATTTTAATGATATTAAACATTTATAATTTTAATAATTATTTCAGATATTCTCATCTTCACCAGAAGAGGCCACTATGACCCAATGTATCCATATTTAGTATGAATACAACTAATTCCTTTTGGTTTTGAAAATCGACTTGTTTTTCAAAAATCAATGACCAGTAATGCTTTTTTTTATTTCCTTTTCTGCTCCTTTTAAAATAGCTGCCACCTCTCCTATCAGACAACATTCTTTCCCTTGGTTCTATGGAAGAAACCAAGGTTTGAAGTACAGAAATCCATGGATTCACAGCTTGATTCCAACACCAAGGCAACTGTTTAATTTTTAATTTTTATAAAAAGAAAATAATAGAATTAATTACTTCACTTTATTATCAAAAAATCTATTTTCGTCAATGTACTTAAAATCTTATCCAAGCCAAGGATGCTATCAACAAATACTAGCTCCTGTGACTCAGGAAGTTCAACACATACTTGTCTATACTCATGCCTGTTTGTAAATATGATTAAAGAATCCAAAGTGGTTTATATTCAAATACCAGGAGCTGAAGCTATGTGTGGGAATATTTACAAGGTTGAAATTGCATGGAATAGTTACTGACCCATAAAGTGGAATTATGGATTCATTAATTTTATCTTTAAGTGATTAACTTCACAAATAATGAGCATGCATGAATTTTCAAATAGAAAATATAAACACAAATAAACAACAACTCATTTTTTAGATATTATTGCTCCTGCTATGTAATCATTTTTCAAACAATTCATGCAGAAGTAGAAAGTAAATATGGTAGGAGTGGGGTCCTTTATAGACTGCCAGTATGAACATAAGCCTTCCTTCCATTCAGGCCCAGATATCAGACTTTTCATTCAATTTTACCACAAGAAACTGTTAACTAACTACAGTGGCAGAATTACTCAGTACACAAAACATCAGATGGAGAACACTTGTGATTGAGAGTTCCATTTAAACATTAATGGTGATAAGTGTGGCAGATATACTATAATGACTTTTGTCTTTTATGAGTGTATGTGTGCATGCATGCATATGCATGTGTGTGCATACATATACATACTTTTTTGTACACCTGCATGTGGAATTTTGAGGACAACCTCAGATATCTACCTAAGCAACTGTCTTCCACCTCCTTTGTTACAGGGTTTCCCATGGGCTTAAAGCACACTAGATTCAATTAGATGTGAAGTGAGTCCCAACGGTGCCCCCACCTCTGCCTCATCAGTTCTAGGAATATAAACATTCTTTATAATGACTAGCAATCTTGTAGAGGTTCTGGCAATGACACCCAGGTCTCCACGCCTATACAGTGTGCACCTTGATGACAGAACCATCTCCTCAGCCCTATCGTGTCTTTTATTGACTTTGTCACTCTCCATAATAACTTAGAGATACATCCAGGATGATAAAATTAGAACTATCATTATTGAAGTATTTTTTAAATAATTCATAGACAGAGATGTAACAATTCTTACACAAAGTTGAGCAGAAAAAAGTGTGACCCATGTAGATTAAAAAATATATACAACACTTCTCATTTGCAATAATAAATATGTTATACATCATAATGCACATAGCTTCAGTGTAAGAATACTATTTGTCTCAAATGTTCTACTTGTCTTTTTGTAGAAGAAGAATGAAATACACAGGAACATTTTAGTGTCCAGAGACTTCAATATTTGTTATACTGACCTTGGATTCATTTAAATAGAAGAATGCTAAAAATGGAGAAGCCACATTATGTTTGGAACTAGTCTGCATTTCCATGTCACATATTTATTTTCACAATTTTTGGTAAATATCATATACATAGCATCTACCTTTCATACAACATAGAAAAATAGCACCTGCACCATCCATGACCCTCTCCCAGTTGAAGAAACAATTTCCACCTATGTTTATCCTTTCCATATTTCCCTTTCCAAAGGAAAACATGCAGTATTTCAGTTCCATGTGATGCAAATAATTGGTAGTAGTCAACTTATTCTTTAAGGTCAACATTTAGTATTGTTCTATATAATCACACAAAAATATTGGTTACAATTACTCTAAATTAAGAGTTGAAATTTTAACATGCATAGGAGGATGGTTGTTCCTGGATCTAAAAATGTGGCAGAAGCAGAGGTCTAGGAAAATATTGGCCCTAGGGGAGAATCTATTGATGTGGTCTTTTTATTTGGACATGTGATCAAACTGCCTTCTAAATCAACATGTTTATACTCACAGGTGTATAGTTCTCTTATCTTGGATAGAGAAACTCCTTTGTTAGTGGTCAATGAAGAGACTCTCCAGAGTGCTGGAAATAAGTGACCTAGAGTATTCAGCAATAGAGAGGGCTTCTATATCACTCCCAACCTCGAGGCTCAGGGAGGGTAGAATAAAGTAATAGCTAAAGAGTAGGAAAGAGTATTGTTAAACATTATTCTTTGGGTATGACATAACTCTTGCTCAAATGAACGCACAGCACTTGTGGTCACCTGTAAGAGATCAAACCTGTTATAGCTCCAGCATGGAGTGGGAACGAGCTCCCAGGAAGGAGCACTGGCAGTTGATGGCTGGTAAGCATTGGGGGAAAGAGAAGCACTTTTCACTGGATGTGATTAGAATGCACATTCTGCAATGAATTATTTCATACAAATGTGCATAGGGGAAAGTACTTATTCAGTGGGTATACACACACACACACACACACACACATATATGTATATACTGTGTATGTCTGTATATACACACATCTATCTATATCTATCTATCTCTATCTCTATCTCTATCTCTATCTCTATCTCTATCTCTATCTCTATACATACATACATACATACATACATACATACATACATACATACATACACACAGAGACAAACAGAGGATATGACATTGGGATGGAGAGATATGCTGAGATGCAGCAAGGACTAGAGGGGAGTTGGAGAGAGTATAGATAGATTTAACTAAGATACACTGTGTAAACTATCAGAAAATATAATATAATATAGTATAAATCATTCCTTCACTGACAGTTAATAAACATGATTTTGAAATAAAGACTAGTCTATAAAAATCTTGACTGGGTTGAAAATTCCTTTCATATAATGTGAAAACTAATGAAAAATATGCTTAGGTTTGTTTTTTAAAATGAGATCTAGTTTTGTTCTCTCTTGAAAGAATATTTTCATTGATAAAACTTGAGTGATGGAGGACTTTAAGAGAGTCTGTCAACACAATGCACTCTATATGCCAGCATTTTACATCTCTGATCTGGGACCAAGATGTCTGCCTATTAGGAAGCTTGGCATTACTCTCTTTACACCAACTGCAAACTGGAAGTTTGTGGGACCTTTTGAAACCATTACCTTTAACAGATCTTGTTTTTTGAATGCTGCTATATTCTATGCCAAGTCATGCTAGGTCCTGGTAGAAAAGGTGTTAACGTTTGACTTATAAAAAGGATTGCTTGTGGAGTTACTGCTGTTTGTAAATCAATTCCTCCATGGTTTTTGCCTGTATACAATACATGGTTGAGTATTTCTCCTGTGGCAGTTCCCTCCAGTGAAGATCCTTTCTTTACATACTTTACTCATAATGTAAATATTCAAAATCCATACAAATAAGAAGAATGAGCTGGTTACGGTTAAGATTAAAATCATACATTGAGTGTCCTCAATATTAACTTTGTAGCTCTGAAATTTGATTAAGATTTCAAGTATCTCAGAGTGGTATTAAATGTTATCCAGCCCTGACCTGCAATGATTGGCTCCATTATAGTGCTGCACTATAGGCATTTTCTTTAAATATTGGAAATAAAGTGTGTATGTGAGAGAGAGGTTGACAGAGACAGCAAGACAGAAATAGAGACAGAGATAGAGACAGAGTGAGTCTGAGCACACAGTCTCTTGTTTGCTAGGCTACCTGGATTGCAAGCTTCTAGACATTCTGTATCCATCTCCCATTCCGCATTAGGAATGCGGGGATTACAGATGATGCCTTTGAGTTTTACAAGGGACCTAAGGACCTGAACTCATGAAGGTCTTCATATTTATATAGCAAACTCTTTGCCCACTGAGCCCCCTCTTTAGGTCACCAATGGCATGAGGTAGGAATGGTCAAAACTTTGCTTGAACACTTGCATTTATATTCCCTTTCTGCCACTCAATCACTTCCTGCTGGTTTTAGGATTTAATCCTGGGCTTAAATTGGATATCCCTTTCAACATTCGTCATTCCCACTAATAAACTAAGTTGGTGTCTTTTCCTGAGGCTGAGGGAGGAGGTGATTTAGATTGTGGCTCCTGAAGGAAGTGCATTTCATCCAACAGATGGCGCTATGTTGTCATCATGTAAAGCTAAATTCACATTTTAAAACACGTTCACCAAAACCACAATTGCTATCTATTTTCTCCCTCAAGCAGAGTTTATGAAACATTAATCAATTTAGAGAAGCTAATAAAAAGCCTGGAAAATGGATCCCAATGTTACTTAAATTATGGCCGTTTATCAGTAAACAAAGGGAATTTATGGCCCAGGTATTAGAGTGTACTAAAAAGGAGGCTGCTTAAAACAGCTTTGTTCCTTGATAAAGTCTGAGGACATTTTAGTGCATATGAGGTTTTAATTTGTCACTGAATTTGGGTCAAAATTAATTGTCTTTTTTTTTCTTTCAATGGGTCAAGTTTGATGATCTTTATATTGAAATCAAATAGTCTATGCAAAAAAAACTTTGGTAATTATGGGTGGTTTCTCCAATATGGTTAAAAATTAAAAATATGGGTTTTTACCATAATGATATACCAACATTTATTATTTTCCTAAGTTAGAAAAAAAAAACAAAATGGTTGTGATCAGTTTTACAGGACAATTAATCAGTAGCACCTGGGTTTTCTCCAACAGGGATGATGACACTGAAGAGAATTGTGCTTAGAGAATTCCAGAGGAAGGGGTCTATGCTACAGTTTGAAAGAACTGTGTGGTTATACAGGCTGAAGACCAAGAAAGTATTTTCTGGTCACCCCAAATGTTGGGTAGAATAAATTGTTCTACATTTCAGAAAACACTAAACATTATTCAATGTAAGATCAGCAATATCATGAAGAACACAGTCAGATATAGGTATCACTAATTAGATACAATGGAATACACTTTAAGCATCAAGAGAACAGGAAGGACTCCAGAGATAATGGCTCAGTGGTTAAGAAAATTGGCTGCTCTTCTAGATGACTTGAATTCAATTCCCAGCAGCTAATTGATGGCTCACAACAGTCTGTAACTCCAGTCTTCAAGAATCAGAAAACTTCTGACCTCCAAGAGCATTGCATACACATGGCACACATACATAGATGCAGGCAAAACACCAACATATACACAAAAGAAAATGAAAAAACAAAAAGACATCGAATGTGTTAGGAGGTGCCTTGGAGGGTTGGAAGGAAGATTGCAGGGGTAGGTATAATCATAATATGTCGCATTCATATATGAAATTCTCAAAGGAAAAATACATTTAAATAAAGAGACTAGGATCCATCAGAGATAACTTGGGGAAACCAGATATAATTAAGGCTTAATATTTTATAATGTGAAGTGACACCAATTCATGGATAAACATAGACTTCGTGTATATCTTGGACATGTAAAGCCTCTTAGACATCATGTCTAATGTCCTGAAATAAAATGTGATACAGCATGCAAACCCCCAAGCTAGGAGTTGGGGCACACAGGTTTTGTCACTTTTCTTCAGACTTGTGTTTTTCTAATGTATACAAAAGTAACGTGGGAAAGATTATTTAAAGTCCTCAATAGCACTGAGACTCTATGATTATTTCCTTTCCCTTATACTGAACATAATAGATGTCATAAAATTTAATGACCTCCTTAACACAAGTGGTAAATTATATTTTACAATAAGAGGCTGAGTTACTATTCAGTAAATTTGTAAAGAGAGTCGTGCATTGAAAGTGCTTTTTTTCCCCATGGCATTATCAGAGCTTGGGGAAATGAATTTGAAGCAGGAAGAAAGATTCAACTTAATTTGTAGGGAGTTTGGCCTCTTCTCCCTTTGCTCCTCCTCCAGAGATATTTATGGACAGTTTCCATGTGCTTGGCACCTCACAGGATTGGTGATGGAGTGGCTATAAGTTACATGGCCACACTGCCTCTTGATGTTTAGGGCATAATAAATAAGTGGATTAAGCAACAGCTAGAGCATGGAAAGATATATACTCAGTGAAATACTGACAGACAGGCATTCAGAAAACACACTCTTCTCTGTGTTCCTCAACTTATTTTATAATATCTTCTTACCTTTCCCAGGATTTGGTTCCATCATGTTCTCAATGTCCTTCTCATCAAAGGGAGTATCTATACATAGGGTATAGGGTATGCATTTGTTTCCTAGAACTGCTGTCATAAAATGCTACAAGTGGTTTGAAACAGAAGTTAATTTTCTCCTAGTCAAGGGGACTGAAAACTCAGAATTATGGTAGCAGTAAGCTATGCCCTGTGGAGAGTTGGAAGAATCTATCCTAGCTTCTGGTGTGGCTGACCATCATTGATTTTCTATTGTTTAAGTAAAGATGATTATAAATTATATCTCTTCAGATAGCCTTCTCTCTGTGCCTTTGTTGTGTCTTTCTGTCAAGCAGCACTGTCTTTGTATTCAGGACCCTTATGCATCATAAAAGACCTCATCTCAATGATTACATGGATAATCTATATTCCAAACAAAGACAAATGCATGGTTTCTTGGTTTACATGAACATTTGGAAGATCCTCCTTAAATATATTGTTTTGAAAACTGGTGGTCTGAGAAAATAGAATACAGGAAGAAGTGTAAGAGATTTTGTTGTTAGCTAAGAGATATTATTCAATTGTGTGTATGCATTTGGGTACAGTGACGTTTTCATCTGTTAGTTTATTGTATGCAGGCAAATCATAGATAATTGTGGTCTGGGATGATTGTGGGAACCTAGAACTGTTTAGGTTTCATGAAGTTTGGTAGAAATTTTTGTTATGCCCACCATGACAGGATGAAGTGCCCTTTTCAGTCCCTTGTTGACATCTCAGAAACAACATTGAGGTTGTCAAGGGAGAAAAGTCACAGGAAAAAGAGACACACAGTTGGCGTAATCTTGGAACAAAATAATTAGCTTTGGAATTACTGAAAATATGAAGAATTCTTGACAACATAATGATTCACTGAATTCCTTCCCAATTTTCCTCAATTCAAAATCAATTTTAAATTGACTTATCTTGCCATTAGGAATGACATGTTTAATATGAGGGTTTTAAACACTGACAATATGAAATCCTTTTCTGATAGATGTGCTGTTAAGCTCTCAGATCACAAATCAAACTTTTAACGACAAGATTTATGTTCTTTCTATTTATTCAGTGCAGCTGAAATTTCATTGAGGGAGATTTTGATTTTGCAAAACATAAGGGAATTTGGTATTCTAAAATCTTAGGCATTTGCTATTCAAAGATAAGACCCCGACTGAGATTTTTAACTGACTATGTACTTTCAGACAGTATAAATTTCCTTTCTTTCTTCTCCTGCTTTACCTCCTGTGTCTGTCCTTCCTCTGATCGCACTTTCTTCCTCATGTTCTATCTTGTGTTATATCTCTCAACTCTCTCTCTCCCCCTCCCTCTCACACCTCTCTCTCTCTCTCTCTCTCTCTCTCTCTCTCTCTCTCTTCCCACTTGGGTTTGTCCTCCTTCTTGCCCTTCCCTCTCCCACTTCACTAGAAATAGCCTAAAGCAAAAGCTCAAGCCCTGGTCATGACAACTTTCTTTGTAGATGACGGTAGACAGAGTCTGAACTTTGCAGGAAAAATAAACCCCCATCTAAAAGATCTTTGCAAAGTCTAGAATCATGGTTCTCAAAGTGAAAGGGTAGAGGAAAACATGAAGATAAAAACCAGATTTTCCTGAGTTTCCTCAATGTATTTAGAAAATATGGGAGAACAAAGCTAAGGGCATTACCTTCCTCTACACACTGGGGAGACAAGTTAGGAAAAGATGGCTCCTCTGCATAGTAAAGTGTGCAGACATAGCAATTGCTTGTCCTTATTACTAATCATTGAATACATGCTTACCTAGCAGATGTCTGGGATTCATCTTATATTAGTAAAATCTTAGGCACAGAGAGAACTTGGATCCCTAGTGGGTATTAGTAGATAACTTTGAGGCTTGGATTCTGTCTCCTCTTCATTGGAATATAATATTTTAGAAAAATTACCTGGAAAGACAGAGGTAAATTTCATGTGTCATTTATTACAGTATTTTCCTGTGTGTTGGGGTTCTACCCTGAACTTCTGGCCTATAGCAATGACTTGAAGTGTTTTCCCTTTAGTAGTTTCAATGTTTCCAGTTTTAAATTAATGTTTCTGATCCAGTTTCAATTGAATTTTTTACAGGGTGAGAAATATAGACCTAATTTGATTATTTGGAGGTAGATGTCCAGTATCATAGGTACGTTTGTTGAAAAAAACTGTCATTTTGTTCAGTGAATGTGAGAAACCAATCCTACTCCATCTTAGCAGCTCAGGACTGGCCTCCATGAAAAAAACATCCTAAGAACTTGACCTGCAGCTAAACCCAAGCTGCAACTAAGTACCAGTAAGAACCCATGACATTTCCTTGGCACATACTCCAGAGTTAGCCCTAGCCTATGTCTTCTAGCTTCCAGATCTGAATTACAAGTGTGCCCTCCATTTCTGGATTCTAGTTCATTCCAGATTAAAAGTCCAAACTATTCCTTGTTCAACTGCAAATGCAAACCATACTCTTAGCTGGGTGGTACCTTGCCTTTAGATCATGACTCCCCAGATCTATTCATGTCCTTTCTTAATACCATCCAGACAAAGCTGGCTCAGCAGCGCTGCTGCCCTGTTCTTTCAGGTGACATTGCATCTTTATTTTTTGCATAGGTGAGAAATCCTATAAAGAGCAGTTCTTACATTGTTTTTTACATTCTTGAACTCATGTTTTCAGCATTCTTTCCCACAGCTTTAGGTTGTCCTGAAGGTCAAAGCATTAGGTTTTGCTGAGGAATACCACCCATATTCTCACTTCCTAGAATTGCACAGTTTATGATTATGATAGAGTCATTAATCTTGGCATGGAGAACATTCCCAAAAGGAGGGATATAAAGTAAAATATAAACATTTTTATATAAACAAATCATATACATACAACAACTGTCAGCACACATGAAGACCCATGAGGTAACCCAATCACAAAAGAACACACATGATATGCACTTGCTGATAAGTGGTTATTAGCCCAGAAACTCAGAATTCCCAAGATACAATTTGCAAAACACATGAAACTCAAGAAAGAAGATCAAAGTGTGGATACTTTGATACTTCTTAAAAGAGGGAACAAAATACCCATGGAAGGATTTACAGAGACCAAGTTCAGAGCAGAGACTGAAGGAATGACCATCCAGAGTCTGCCCCACCTGAGCATCCATCCCATAAACAACCACCAAAACCACACACTATTGTGGATGCCAACAAGAACTTGCTGATAGGAGCCTGATATAGCTGCCTCCTGGGAGGCTCTGCCAGTGCCTAACAAATACAGGAGTGAATGCTCACAGTCATCCATTGGACTGAGCACGGGGTTCACAATGAAGGAGCTAGAGAAAGTACCTAAGGAGCTGAAGGGGTTTGTTACCGCATAGGAGGAACAACAATATGATCTAACCAGTAACCCCAGAGCTCCCTGGGACTAAACCACCAACCAAAGAGAGCACATGGTAGGACTCGTGTCTCTAGCTGCATATGTAGCAAAGGATGGCCTAGTGGGACATCGATGGGAGGAATGGCCCCTGGTACTGTGAAGCTGAAGAGTGTGGGTTGGTGAGCAGGGGGAGGGGGAGGTGATAGGGATTTTTGTAGGGGAAACTAGGAAAGGGGATAACATTTGAAGTGTAAATAAAGAAAATATCCAATTAAAAAAAGAAAAAAAATAACTAAGGAAGAATAGGTAAAAAGTTCTTACATAGAAAAGCTGTAGGGAATGGAGAACAGCTAATTACCCTGATTTGATCATTACACAATGTACACATATACCACATCACACTATTACACTCTGTAAATACCATTTTTTTTTTTTGTATGTGGATTAATTGCAAAAGAGATCCCAGTCATTTTCATTTCCAAGTGTGCAGAAGCACCTTTGTAACAAGACTATGGTATATCACCACTACTTTTGAATATTCACTGCAATCAAAGTCTTCCATATTCCTACTAGGATGACCCATTAAGCCCCATTTAAAGCATTCCACTGTGTTCCAAATCCTAAGTCCCCAAATCCACATTCTTTCAAATAAAAGCATGGTCTATCACAGCAATACCCCAGTCCCTGGTACCAACTTCTGTCTTAGGGTTTTACTGCTGTGAACAGACACCATGACCAAGGCAAGTCTTATAAAAACATTTAATTGGGGCTGGCTCACAGGTTCAGAGGTTCAGTCCATTATCATCAAGGTGGGAGAATGGCAGTATCCAGGCAGGCATGGCGCAAGCAGAGCTGAGAGTTTTACATCTTCATCCAGGGCTGCTAGTGGAAGACTGACTTCCAGGCAACTGGGGTGAGAGTCTTAAGTCCACACCCACAGTGACACACCTACTCCAACCAGGTCACACCTATTCCAACAATGCCACACCTCCAAATGGTGCCACTCTCTAGTCCAAGAATATACAAACCATCACAGGGTTAAAGTCATAATTTTGACTGTAAACTATTTCTCCTTATGAGACTTTCCACTACTGGCTTTAAACATTATTTCTCAAAAGTTTATTTTCAACATTATTTCTCAGTAAGTTTTATAACATAACACTTCTAAAATTCTTTGCTAGTAGGAAGGACATATGAGTGTACACATCCTACCCAGGCACATACATGAACAAACACACAGCACTCATCACGTACACATCAAAAACACAGATGCTATCAAGCATTCACTGTGCTCACATATACACATACAACACACATGACACACCAAATACATGTATACCAGACACAGCATATGCACACCAAACCCATAATAGTATCAGAGATACATACATATGTACACATACACTCATATACACACACACCAAACACACACACCACACACACCATATACACGAATATCACACAATCATCAACATAATTCATTCTCATTGCAACAATTTAAAGAATACATTTAATTTTTACTTTAAAAAATATGGCATATGTTTGTTTCCAGAACAACTTGAATGACAGTTAAAAATCTAAGGAGAAAAAAATTCAATGATTTTTATGGTCTCACTGATTTTGAATTCTAAATTTGTTTAGAGAAAAACAATGGAAAATTTATAAGTAAAAGATTTTATAGTAGGTTATAATTATATTAAAATTTATTGAGATTTAATTTGTCAAGAAGTTACTCTTGTGTTCAATGATATTAAATGATACTTTTTTTAATGGTAAATTAACTGACCATTGAGTGGTAAGCAGTATTTTTATAAAGACAAGAAGACTTTGGTATGCAGATTTCTCCACTTGAGAATAAAAGTCTATGAGAGATAAGCTTTTCCTGCTGACCTCTGTTTTCTGTGAAATACAAAAAGACCAATTATAAGCCAATGCTTTTTATCATTTCAAATTGAATCCCCCTGTATCAAGTCTGATAAAGATGATCTAAGTAGCTGGAAAAGTGTGATTTTTATCTTCTCTGAGTTACATTTATTGAAATAAATATTCTTCCTCTTCATGTTTTCTTTTTATTTCAATAACTATGGTTTAAAGTTGATTAACCCCTATGATCAACTAAAAGGGCATGCAAATGAGAATAGATTTTTCTCATAAGAAAGAACAGTTTAAATCTTCAAAGAAAAGAACTACCACACATATATGAGAGGCTGTGGAAGGCTTCCTTTCTGTATATAACAAGGCAGGTGCACAAATCTTTAACAAAGGAAAATGTGGTTGCAAACATGGAATTGTGTGAAAATTTCAAAATTCAGAGCCCTGGAGCTCAGAGTCATCAGCTGGTATTTTACAGAAAGACTTTGGTTACTGGAAAGGTTCATAGCATGGGTCTGGAGAGATGGAGTGGGTAAGCATACATTCTGACCAAGCATTAGGTCTTGAATTTGGATCCCAGCACTCATGTAAAATACCAGGCATGGACATGCACGTGTCTAATTCCTGTGGTGTAAGGGTGGAGGTACAGGGGTCACTGGGTGTTTATTTTGCCTGTCAACTAATCTGCAAAACACAGTTCAGTTTCAAGGAGAGAACCTGTCTCAAAGAAATATGACAGAATGATAAAGGAAGAAATATGGGGTTACGCTCTAGTATCTGCAGATGAATGAGCAAAGACATCAGCACAAAAGTTGCATATATGCCATGCACGTACACCACACACATGCAAATACATACATATTCATAGACACATGCATGTCCAGCTCTGCAACAGATGATAGGATCTACTTAATGGATTTTCCTTAAATACATGCCATCGTTGTCTGTCCTAGTTTCACTTAGTTGCTGTGACAAATACCATGGCCAAAAGCAATTTGGAAGAAAGAAATAATTTGCTTGGCTTACTTTTTACAGTCCATCATCAGAGGAAATCAAGGCAGGAACTCAAGCATGATATTGGAAGGTGAAATCATGGAGGAACATTGCATGCTATCTTGCTAATGACTCATGCTTATCCAGCTTTTTCATATAGCCCAGCACCACCTGCATGGAGAATGGTGCTTCTCACAGTAGCATGGCCTCCTTCCTAGAATAATCATCAGGAAAGTCTCTCACATACGTGCCCTTGGGCCAATCTGATCTTGGCAATTCCTTAGTTGAGATTCCCATCTCAGGTAAATCTACCTTGTGTCAAGTTGACTGTAAAGCTAACTAGAACCTTAAAAAACAAAAACAAAAACCAAACCCTGAGGATTTAGAGAAAACAAGCATTCAAAGGCTTAAACCTAAATTCAGGGATTTCATTAACCCATTAAGAACTAGGAAGTCTCTGCCCCATGGAAAATGTGCATGTTCTATGTGAAGAATGCACATTGGGTTGTTTTGTGCCCATCTCATAGTCCAGACTATGGCTTAACAAAGGTGGAGACCATGTGCTTTTGAGAAACTGATTAGGAATCTATTTCATTTAGCACTGTAGGTCATTAGCCCTTAAATTTTCTTGGTTAGATTCCCATCCTAACTGCACAAGTTGACATGGTTATTGTAGTATTTCTCCAAAAGAGGGTTGTTACTCTGTTTATAAAATAA
The DNA here is from genome assembly GCA_902729485.2 of Mus minutoides. Classification (NCBI taxonomy): domain Eukaryota; kingdom Metazoa; phylum Chordata; class Mammalia; order Rodentia; family Muridae; genus Mus; species Mus minutoides. The sequence goes on from LR749523.1 coordinate 1,640,083, forward strand.
AGAGAAAAGTAGATAAAATAGGTAACAAAGAAAGCAGAAGTCAGTTTCTAAGTTAAGGCAGTATAAAAGGACCCGTTATCAAATATCAGGATTCAGGACAAGATATCAAGAGAATGATGTGCAATTGGGTTGGTGTAGGCAACATCTGCCCTAGTCCTCCTATCCCATCCGGTGTGAGAAAGTAGATGACAAATGAGACAGTCCCTCTAGGCTCAGAGTTCCATAGGAGAATGGATGAAATGACTAAAGGACATTTGAGGTGAATTCAAATTCTCAGTAAAAACTTATATGTAGAGACATTTTTTAAAAAGTAGAAAAGTCATTCTTTCTTTTATCACTGGCCCATTCCTTGAAGATCTTGGAATGCTCAGCTGTTTCCCAGATGCTGTTAGAACTCTTCTAAGCATCTCAAACTCACAGTGTTACAAAGACCACTTGGTGTGAATATTCTAAATGCAACCCTAGAGTAAACATGTACCTAGGTATCATTCTTACACCCATGAACTCCTGTCCACCTGTTTGTTATTGGAATCATGTTTGTATAATCCTTGGTCAATTATGGAATGAAAACTCTGAGAATGACCTAAACTTCTTCACTATACAGTCATCTATCATATTAGATTCAGAAGACTAGATGAAGAGATTATGAAAGTTTCTATCACAAGGAAATAATGAATGTTTCTAGAAGGAAAGGAAGTGTAAGAAGGAAATAGGAAGTGAGAACAATGAGGAAACTTCCTGTTTCCTTATGTATGCATTTCAAGTGAGTAACGTGGAATGTGTGTGGGTTTATGTTCATGTGACCTATTATAGTGTATTCCACAATTCATTGTTTATCTTCTGGTTTCAGAATGGAATCCAATTTTGTAAATCCACAATTGGATTCCTATCTTTCTTTATATATTTATACATATTTCAGATAACAATATTTAATGGAAGACAGAGATAAATATTATAGAAATGGAGACTTCTACTTTTTTCTTACAATTTACTCAGTGCCTCATAATTCTAAGATAATTTCAGTTTATTATTCAGCCAAACATCAATGAACTATTAACTGCAATCTAAATGTATCAGAAACTAATTCCTCCAGTTGGCAGCACACTCAAATATACAAGATTAACAGCCTTTTATTTCCCAGGAATCTATAGTACATTAACAACGACAAATGTATTTATGCAAAATATTGTCAGAAAGAATTGGAAGATTATCCCAAAGAGCATGATTGTAATTATAATTACAAAATGAAAAAGTAACTCCTCAAGAGAGATCAAAATTATTTCTTGAAGATTTTTTAAAATTATTTCAGTAAGAGCTTAAAAATATTTCATGTGAAACTGAAGAAAAGCAAATGAAGAAAGAGTTTATCAAAAATAATTGAGAAGATATATTATAAAAAATTGAGAGCTAAAAAATGGATGTACAATCACCAATAGAGTAATTGAGAAAAAATGGGCTCTCTATACCTATTCAGTAAGTTAAACCAAAGATTAAGGAAGCCATTTGAAATGATGGATGAACTGATTGACCAAAAATGGCCAGCCAATAGCATATTTAGTAACATTGTTTTTTCTTGAACTTAAGTAAGGCACTATTTGGGAATCAAAAACAAGAATCATGTTTACCATGCTACTCATGAAAATACTAGAGTAAAGAAAAATAGAATTATATTGCTAAAGTCTTTAATTAAATGTTCAGCTATGTGAACATCAGGTAAATGCTATAAGGAGAATGAAGGGAGACAGTTGGGTGAGTCAAGGAAGACAAGTAAAAGGGAGCTTTCAGAGTGATATATATATATATATATATATATATATATATATATATATTTCCACATAAATTCAGTTATTCATGCACATATATGCGTATATAACTCATATAGCATCAATCTATTAGTTTCAACTTCTGCAGATAACTGGATATGGAAATTGAATTCAGCTAAATATAGAGAATTCTCTAAGTACCTTATCTCTATGTTTCCTGATGGTTGGTAGCATTATAGAGAAGTCTCTAAGTACCAGATTTCTATATCTACTGATGGTTTAATGAATTCTGCCTCTCTCAGTGCTAGGGCTGAGTATAGGGTATTCTCAAAGTTCACCATTTTGAATATGTCACATCATTTGGAATCATAGAGCAGTGTTCCTTTTGTAGTAACAGTAACATAGGTGCTATCCATGCTTCTTGCAGCCTTGTAGCTTACCTCTTTTTACTGTGTGCTAACTTCTGTATGATGGGATATTTCAGATCTCTATGGTACTTATAATTATTTGTTTTGGCTTTTTTTTAAAAGAATATGGCTAATTAGAACCATGAACCAAAGCATAAATAAAAAGGTATTTATTCTCTTTCAAAGTCTATAGGTGGAGCCTGGAGTTAGGAAGTCTGTTTGCAGAGTTGGTCCTCGGAGGAGGATCAGCTTCTAGTGAGCTGGACAGTATATATCATTAGTCCCCTTTGATTCATAGACACAGCATTCATAGCTCTGGCTCTGCCATGGTGTAACACTATCTCCTGTATTGTTCCTCCCCTCACTAAGCAGGATCTCATCTTAACTCATTCTATCTGCAACAAACAACATCTCATGCTTGAATTTTAAAAAAGACATGGAATTTTGGGATAGTTACTTTTCAATGTTTTAGAGTTATAGGGGAGACTTTTGCCTTATACCACATGCTGCATGCTCATATAATGCAGAGAACATATTTATTAGGATTTATTTGATCACACAGGACTCTTGATCAGAGGTAAAGTGTTGGAAAATCTAGGTCAAACTCTCTGAGAGTCAATGCACATATGTAGCAGATGCACAGCTTGGTCTTCATGTGGTTCCAGAACAACTGGAGTGGGGGCTATCCAAAAAGCAGTTGCCTGTATATTGGATATGTTTAGTTCAGCTGCCTTCTCTGGTCTCAGTGGGAAAGGAAGTGCCTAACAGAGACTTGAAGTGCCAGGGCTGGGGGTGGGGATACCCATAAAGACTCTAAGGACTCAGAGAAGAAGGGAGGGGGATGAGGGAAGGATTGTGGGAGGGGTTTACCAGAAGGGAGCAGTGAGCAGTTGTAAGATGAATAAGTAAAAAATAAAATAAAAAGATTCTCTGAGAGTAACAATTTGTATTCAAGTATTTGGAAAACTTACATTCTTGTTTAATGTCTTTCAGGAGTCCACCGTTGTTTCATTTATTTGGTACAACACTTCATAATTACCTACATTTGATTTACTGGAGTTCTTTTAGAATTTCCATTTCCTCATGGGTTGATAACATCTACTTCTATATGTGGAAGCTAGCATGATTATATGTAAAACAACAAACCAAAACGAGATGGAAGGAAGGAAAGAAGGAAGAAGGAAGGAAATGAAACAAAATTACAAGATGATATCTGCTTCCTTTCTGGAGAAGAAAGAACAGTTTTGTTCATCTGATCACAGATATTACAGTATGCTCAGCTCTCGACCCACAGGGATTCCGTCTTTAGATGACTCGTAAAAAATGTGCTTTGATGGGTTTGGATAGTTGACTATAGTTGACTCACAGCTCAATTTACTGAGGCTCCTATGACAGAGTACCAAAGATTGGATAAATGCATAATACAAAGACATTTTACTTTTCTCCCACTTTAGAAGCTCTGAGCTCAAGCTCAGAGTTGCAGCCTGATAAGGTCCGTAAGGGGCTATATTTTGGGTTCTGTATAGATGGGCACTTTCCCAGTGTATCTTTGTGCATGTGAAGGGAGGGAAGATAGAAGGGGAAGGGACAAAATGATAGAGGGAGAGAGCAGATTTTTCAGGACTCCATTGCCTCTAAAAGTCCAAACCTCAAATTGCTGTGAGCATTCTCAAATATTCTCAGATGTGAACTGTGCAGGTGAGGGACATTCAGTCCATAGCAGCTATCTTCAGTCACTGTTAGTCCTTACTGTCAGCAGACAGCAGGATTTCAGCTGCTGAAGTATCACTTTATTCTAAGACTTTGTTGTAACAACCAACATTTAGAAACAAAACAAAACAAAACAAAACAAAACAAAACAAAACAAAAAACAAAAGAGTAAAAGTAACTTCAAGCTTCATGGGAGTAGCTTCCTTGACATTTCCAGGAGATGCAATCTCATGACAGATATTCTGTTCCTCTGCCTCTTCCTCAATTCTGCTTCTTAGATAGATATAGTTAGATAGATAGATAGATAGATAGATAGATAGATAGATAGATAGATAGATTTTTCCTTCCTAGATGTAGGCTTTGTGTTATAGATGAATAAATTAGGGGTATCATCACGTGATCTCTTATTCCATGGATTTTGATAATCTGTGTTTTCTGCTATGTTTTCTGCTATGATCTCCATCTAGTGCAAAGAGAGGTTTCCTTGTTGATGGGCGAGAGCTAATTGGGAACATAAGGACAGATAATTATAATGCAGTTAGGAATTACATTCCTTTATTAAAATGGTTCTTCTCCAAGATCTAAGACCCACAGCGGCTGTTGTCTTAATAGGCTACCTAAATAAGCCTGAAGATGGAGGGCACTAAGACATATGCTAACAGGGAAGATCTCATAATATCTCACAAGGTCCAGCCCTATACAAAGAACTTCAGGTTACTAACAAATGCTGGGAATTAAAAAAAATAGTCTTCCATAGGGAAAAGCCACCCATCAAATAGTCAGCCCTGAAATCCCATGTATAAATATTTCCTGATCTTGAGAGAAAAGGGGGTACATAGGAGAGGTTGGAAATAATATTATTACATTATAGCATAAAATATTTTTTAACAGGTAAATCTTTGGAAGAAGAGTTTGTTTAGAGATCAAGTTGTGAAGAGTTCATCATTCCACTGGCGGAAGCCTTTCATAAATCACAAGGTTCACATGAGGATTAAATAAAATAGAGCGGGAAGCATTAAAACTTTTATGACTCACAGGAAGCAGTAAGTTTAGGAATTTCTATTTCTTAAATTAGCCCTTTCTAGATATGTGCAGAAAAAAAAATGACTCCGTTCATGTTGCTTTAAGCTGTAGTAAGAAAAAGATCATTCTTAAAACCATTGTTTTCAAAGCTGTGGAATGTCTGCTTCTGCTGGGACCTGCTGTGAGACATATGTCACATTGAATTTGCCCCTTTACAGAGGGAAAGTAGCTTCCAGAGTCAGATGAGATGAAAATAAGTTTGTGACTCCCCAGCAGACCGTAGGCTTTGTTGTCACTCCCCCAGCAGACCATAGGCTTGGTTGTCACTCCCCCAGCAGACCGTAGGCTTGGTTGTCACTCCCCAGCAGGCTTTGCTGTACTTTTGTACTTTCCTCTTAATTAAAAAATGTTAGATTACTTTGTGATAGATGATTTTCATTGCCTTTTGCATACACATACACACATATGCACACTGATGTCAGTTTCTCAAGTTGGGATTTATACATGTGAACATACCTGTGTGTGTGTGTATGTGTGTGTGTGTGTGTGTGTGTGTGTGTGTGTGTGTGTGTGTGTGTATGGTATAGATGGTATATAGATAGGTAGATGATAGATAGATAGATAGATAGATAGATAGATAGATAGATAGATAGATAGATAATATGATAGATAAATAAGAAATCTGCTCCTAAGGTAAGTGTTTATATGTTCATTCATTCAACACTGATTTACCGAACTTCATGATCTTCTTGAAATACTGAAACTCTGATTATGTGATGCTAACATTTTAGCATAAAGAAGTAGGCAGATGGAAACCACATAAGTCAAGGCCTCTAAGAGATCTAAACGGAATGCTATTTTGATGCAGGAATGTACAGTTGAGTGTGAATAAACAATACAACACTTGGGACCCTGTAAGGGACTGTCTCATTAATCATGATCTATTCTTTGTGACCCACACAGGGAGCTAACGTGGAAAGGAACATTTTCTGTTTTCCCCTGCTGGCCCAGCAAATGGAAAGGGCATTAGGTGTTCATATGGAGCAGTGTGTGTCACTGGGGACTTGGACTGTGCTAAGAGAAGGAACTCAATTACTTTTTGTAGCAAAACAAGATTTCTCTTGGTATCCTTGCTCTAAAACTCAAAGTTTCATGCTTCATTTGGGATTACTTTTATCATTCCAGCAAAATATACTGTATTCTCTGAAATAGTTGCCACTAAAAATATATATGTATATATATTATATTACATAATATAATATATATACATATATATATATATAATGTGTGTGTGTGTGTAAACAACACACATTATATATATATGTTGTTTACACACACACACACATTATATATATATGTGTTGTTTACACACACACACACATATATATATATGTACACTAGCAGAATTCACAAGCTACATATTCAGATAACTTTTCTGGTTATTACAGTGAACACAATTCCATTTGGAAGAAAGTAAGAACAAATATATAGTCATTATTCATGTTACCATGATGAATTTCCATTGTCTTTCCTTAGACCTATCAGACCTTTAATTCTGTTTCTGGAGCTTTGAACCTTATATGTAGTTTGCATTGACTCTTTGACTCAGGAATTCACCAGGAATAGCTCCTAATGACAATTAAGGCTTTAATACTGAAAGCATGTTGTAACCTAAATCTGTTTAATTACTTCATGTTGAAGTACAAATATGACTATTTTTTTCCTATTTTTTGGTACACACATGTAGCTTAAAACAATAGTTGTCTCAAGTTTCCTCAAATTTGAGGAAAAGGATGACTCAATGAGGAACAGATAAAGACATGTTTCGGAAGTAAAATACACAAGCAGGTCCTAACCACTGACAGGAAAGATTTCCAATAACGAGGAGTGTCAGTAGTTTTCAGTGTGATAGACTGACCTAACATCATCCCATCCATTTACAGTTATTTTTATTCAGATAATCTGGCAACTATGCAGCTTCAACGTCTTAAAAAGAAGTGAGAGGAGGAGTATTTGGAACAGGTAGAAGTGATAGTTTTCAGAGGAAGAAATACTAATAAGTATTAAATACTTTAGAAAGTGTGCAACATCAAGGGACTGGGAAAATGCAGCTCAAACTACTTTGTAAATTTGTCTCATCTGAATGAGGACATTCTATCCCATAAGAATGGCATCCTAAAACAAAACAAAACAAAACAAAAACAAAAATACTCACATGACATCAAATATTGGATGTCTGGAAGTAAGGATCTTTAACCACTGCTTGTGGGAGTGTAAATTGGTGTAGTCATTTTTGAAATAAATTTTTCAAAAATCTGAAACTAGAATCATAACATTACTCAGCCATGTCTCTCCTGGGCATCTTCCCAGTTGAAAAAATAGGGATGAGAATGCAGTGTTTCCCCTTAGTCTTGGAGTATGTGAGGGCAGGATCTGGAGAAGCGGGCATGGTGTAAGTCACAGAGATAAATAGTGGGTCTGGTATACACCAGAACCTTCTGAGACATATCCTTAAGTCTAAAGCTCGTGTGTGTGACTCTTAGCAGAATGTGAAGATGTAAAGCAACTAAGAATTTCATCACATCTATCCTGGTGTTTCCCAACATTGATTTAATGTCATCCCTCCAGGGTAAAGGTCTTAGGCTTTTCTGCCTGCCTAAAATATAGCTATTAAAGAAAAGCAAACACATCTATTTAATATACAAGAGGAGAAAAGTGGTAGTGGGCAGGCAGAAGCCTTAAAATTTTTAACCTACAATCTTTTTCCTCCAGTCTTTAAATTTTCCCAGTAACAACTGGGCTCTATTCATAACGTGAAAGTAAATCTAAGGACTTGAATATCCATAACCTAGAACAGAATATTAAGCATTCCTCTGGGTCATAATTTCTTTTTGTATTTTATTACATTTTCATTTGCTTGCTAGCTGTTCACTGTCAGAGCAAATCTCTCTTTCATTCAGGCCCTTGTGTTTTTTATGTTGTATTACCATGTTATTCGAGACACAGCTTTAAGTGTTTATTAAGATTTAGAAACATACAGATTGTTGTAATTTAAATGAAAAGATGTTGGCATTTCTCTCTAAAATGAGTGAACTCCTTCCAAGGATTTGTCTTCTTAAATTGCCTTGGGAGATGGGAAAAATCATTTCTGTTTTTCTTGCAATGTTATAATGTAAAGTCAGTGCAGAGTAGGTGTGATCAAGTTTGTAATAATCTGTCACCACCACCAGAAAAGAAAATTAAAGGAACCAATTTATTTCAAAAGATGAAATATGAAACCTCTCCTCCCTCTACAGAAATGAAATAAATTTCCAGAGATTCTTTAATGACATTTTTATGATTCTCCTGCAGTGGTGGGAGCATGCTGTTAGGGAGGGACTTTACTTGATCATAGTATCCACCCAGAAAATACAATTGTAGGGATGGGGACATGACCTATATGGCATAGTGTTATATGGCATAGTGCTTATTACAAAAGGATGAAGATCTAAAATCACATCTCAGAATCCACCTACAAAGCCTGGTGTGTGCTTGTAAACCCAGCAATGGAAAAAGTGGTTCAAGAGGATCTAGGGCCATTGCTGACCATCCACTCTAGCTAACTTGTTGAGAGGCTTCAGGTTCAGTGAGCAGCTCTGTCTCAAAGAGAAGGTGGAAGATTCTGGAACAAACAGATATGGAACTCTTTTCTCTACACAAGAGTGTACAAATACATTGATGTATATGCACACATGCACTACACAGAACACAGCAATGAAGACAACTAAAATGCCCTCTGATTGCTCAGGATCGAAACCTTTATAAATCTACAATTTATGGGTATTGCATTGTTGAATTTTTTTCCAAATTTTTTATTACATATTTTCTTAATTTACATTTCAAAGGCTATCCCGAGAGTTCACTCTACCCTCCCCCTGCCCTGCTCCCCTACCTACCCACTCCCACTTCTTGGCCCTGGTGTTCCCCTTTAGTAGGGCATATAAAGTTTGCAATACCAATGGGCCTCTCTTCCCAATGATGGCTGACTAGGCCATCTTCTGCTACATATGCAGCTGGAGACACAAACTCTGGGTTTCTGATTAGTTCATATTGTTGTTCCACCTATAGGGTTGCAGAACCCTTCAGCTCCTTGGGTACTTTCTCTAGCTTCTCCATTGGGGGCCCTGTGTTCCATCCTATAGATGACTGTGAGCATCCACTTGTGTATTTGCCAGGCACTGGCAGGATCCCTTCAGCAAACTCTTGCTGTCCTATGCAATAGTCTCTGAGTTTGGTGACTGGTTATGGGATGGATACCCAAGTGGGGTAGTTTCTGCATAGTCCATCCTTTCGTCTTAGCTTCAAACTTTGTCTCTGTAACTCATTTCATAGGTATTTTGTTCCCTATTCTAAGGAGGAATGAAGTATCCCACACTGGTCTTCCTTCTTCTTGATTTTCTTGTGTTTTACAAATTGTATCTTGGGTATTCTATGTTTCTGGGCTAATATCCACTTATCAGTGAATGTATTTCTAATGACTTTTTTGAGATTGGGTTACCTCACTAAGGATAATATCCTCCAGATACATTAATTTGTCCAAGAATTTCATAAATTCATTGTTTTTAATAACAGAGTAGTACTCCATTATGTAAATGTACCACAAGTTCTGTATACATTCCTCTGTTGAGGGACATCTGGGTTCTTTCCAGCTTCTGGCTATTATAAATAAGGCTTTTATGAACATAGTGGAGAATGTGTTCTTATTACTAGTTGGAACATCTGGGTATATGCCCAGGAAAGGTATTGCTGGATCCTCCATTAGGACTGTGTCCAATTTTCTGAAGAACCACCAGACTGACTTCCAGAGTAGTCGTAAAAGTTTGCTATCCCACCAGCAATGGAGGAGTGTTCCTCTTTTTTTCACATCCTTGCATCTGCTGTCAGCTGAATTTTTGATCTTAACCATTATGACTGGTGTGAGGTGGAATCTCAGGGTTGTTTTGATTTGCATTTCCCTGATGATTAAGTATGTTGAACATTTTCTTAAGTGTTTCTCAGCCATTTGGTATTCCTCAGTTGAGAATTCTTTGTTTAGCTCTGTGCCCCATTTTTTAAATGGGTTATTTATTTTTTTGAAGTCCAGCTTCTTGAGCTCTTTATATATATTGAATATTAGTCCCCTATCAGATTTAGGATTGGTAAAAATCCTTTCCTAATCTGTTGGTGGCGTTTTTGTCTTATTGATAGTGTCTTTTGCCTTACAAAAGCTTTGCAATTTTATATGGTCCCATTTCTCAATTTTTGATCTTATACTAAAAGCCATTGCTGTTCTGTTTAGGAATTTTTCCCTTGTGCCCTTATCTTCGAGGGTTTTCCCCACTTTCTCCTCTATAAATTTCAGTGTCTCTGGTTTTATGTGGAGGTCTTTGATCCACTTAGACTTGAGCTTTTACAAGGAGATAAAAATGGGTCAATTCACATTCTTTTACATGATAACAGCCAGTTGTGCCAGCACCATTTGTTGAAAATGCTGTATTTTTCCACTGGATGGTTTTAGCTTCCCTGTCAAAGATCAAGTGAACTTAGTTTTGTGGATTCATTCCTGGGTCTTCAAATCTATTCCATTGATCTAACTGTCTGGGAGATCTTTCCATCTTCTGAGATCTTCTTCAATTTCTTTCTTCAGGGACTTGAAGTTCTTGTCATACAGATCTTTTACTTCCTTAGTAGAGTCACACCAAGGTACTTTATATTATTGGTGACTATTGTGAAGGGTGTTGTTTCCCTAATTTCTTTCTCAGCTAGTTTATCCTTTGTGTAGAGAAAGCTCATTGATTTGTTTGAGTTAATTTTATATCCAGCTACTACACTGAAGCTGTTTATCAGGTTCAGGAGTTCTCTGGTGGAAGTTTTGGGGTCACTTATAAATACTATCATATAATCTGCAAACAGTGATATTTTGACTTCTTCTTTCACAATTTATTTCCCCTTGATCTTTTTTTATTGTCAAATTGCTCTGAACAGGACTTAAAGAACTATATTGAATAGGTAGGGGGAAAAGTGGGCAGACTTGTCTAATCCCTGATTTTAGTGGCATTGCTTTGAGTTTCTCTCCATTTAGTCTGATGTTGGCTACTGGTTTGCTGTATATTGCTTTTATTATGTATAGGTATGGGCCTTGAATTCCTGGTCTTTCCAAGACTTTTATCATGAAAGGGTGTTGGATTTTGTCAAATGCTTTCTCAGCATCTAATGAGATGATCATGTGTTTTTTGTCTTTGAGTTTGTATATATAGTGGATTTTGTTGATGGATTTCTGTATATGAAACCATCCTGCATTCCTGGGATGAAGCCTACTTGGTGATGATGGATGATGATTTTGATGTGTTCTTGGAGTCAGTTTGCAAGGATTTCATTCAGTATTTTTGCGTCGATATTCATAAGGGAATTGGTCTGAAGTTCTCTTTCTTTGTTGGATCTTTGTGTGGTTTAGGTATCCGAGCAACTGTGGCTTCATAGAATGAATTGGGTAGAGTACCTTCTGTCTCTATTTTGTGGAATATTTTGAGGATAATTGGAATTAGGTCTTCTTTGAAGGTCTGATAGAATTCTGCACTAAACCCATCTGGACTTGGGCTTTTTTTTTGGTTGGAAGACTATTGATGACTGCTCCTATTTCTTTAGGGGAAATGGGACTGTTCAGGTTGTTAATCTGATCCTGGTTTAACTTTGGTACCTGGTATCTGTCTAGGAAGTTGTCCATTTCATCCAGGTTTTCCAGTTTTTTTTAATATAGCCTTTTATAGTAGGATCTGATGATATTTTGTATTTCCTCAGGTTCTGTTGTTATGTCTCCTTTTTTATTTCTGATTTTGTTAATTAAGATACTGTCACTGTGCCCTCTAGTAAGTCTTGCTAAGGGTTTATTTATCTTGTTGATTTCCTCAAAGAACCAGTTCCTGGTTTGGTTGATTCTTTTTTTTTTTTTTTTTTTTGGTTTTTAGAGACAGGGTTTCTCTGTGTAGCCCTGGCTGTCCTGGAACTCACTTTGTAGACCAGGCTGGCCTCAAACTCAGAAATCCGCCTGCCTCTGCCTCCTGAGTGCTGGGATTAAAGGCGTAGGCCACCATGCCCGGCGGTTTGGTTGATTCTTTGAATAGTTCTTTTTGTTTCTACTTGGGTGATTTCGGCCCTGAATTTGATTATTTCCTGCCATCTACTCCTCTTGGATGAATTTGCTTCCTTTAGTTCTAGAGGTTCTAGGTGTGCTGTCAGGCTGCTAGTATGTGGTCTCTCTTGTTTCTTGGAGGCACTCAGGGCTATGAGTTTTCCTCTTAGAACTGCTTTCGTTGTGTCCCATAGGTTTGGGTATGTTGTAGCTTCATTTTCATTAAACTCTAAAAAGTCTTTAATTTCTTTCTTTATTTCTTCCTTGACCAAGGTATCATTGAGTAGAGTGTTGTTCAGTTTCCATGTGAATGTTGGCTTTCTATTATTTCTGCTGTTATTGAAGATCAGCCTTAGTCCATGGTGGTCAGATAGGATGCATGGGACAATTTCAATATTTTTTCATCTGTTGAGGCCTGTTTTGTGACCAATTATATGGTCAATTTTGGAAGAGTTAGCATGTGGCACTGAGAAGAAGGTATATCCTTTTGTTTTAGGATAAAATGTTCTGTAGATATCTATTAAATCCATTTGTTTCATGACTTATGTTAGTATCCATGTGTCTCTGTTTAGTTTTTGTTTCCTGGATCTGTCCATTGTTGAGAATAGGGTGTGAAGTCTCCCACTATAATTGTGTGAGGTGCAATGTATGCTTTAAGCTTAACTACAGTTCCTTTAATGAATGTGGCTGCCCTTGTATTCGGAGCACTTCATACTCATCAAAGGTAAAATCAACCAAGATTAACTCTCAATTCTGAATATCTATGCTCTGAATACAAGGGCAGCCACATTCATTTGATTTTACATTTTATGAGTATGAAGTGCTGCTCCTTGTCTTTTTTTTATAACTTTGGGTTGAAAGTCAATTTTATCTGATATGAGAATGGCTACTCCAGCTTTTTTCTTCTGACCATTTGCTTAGAAAATTGTTTTCCAGCTTTTCACCCTAAGGTAGTTTCTGTCTTTTTCCTTGAGGTGGGTTTCCTGTAAGCAGCAAAACATTGGGTCCTATTTGTGTAGCCAGTCTATCAGTCTATGTCTTTTTATTGGGGAATTGAGTCCATTGGAGTTAAGAGAAATCAAAGAAAGTTGTTGCTTCCTGTTATTTTTTGTTGTTAAAATTGGGATTCTGTTCTTCTGGCTGTCTTCTTTTGGGATTGTTGAAGAATTACTTTTTTGTTTTTTTTTTTAGGGTATAGTTTCTGTCATTGTGTTGGTGGTTTCCCTTTATTATCCTTTGAAGGGCTGGGTTTGTGGAAAGATATTGTGTGAATTTGGTTTTATCATGGAATACTTTGATTTCTCCATCTATGCTAATTGAGAATTTTGCTGGGTGTAGTACCCTGTTCTCTTAGTGTCTGTATAACATCTGTCCACGATCTTCTGGCTTTCATGGTCTTTGGTGAGAAGTCTGGTGTAATTCTAATAGGCCTGTCTTTATATGTTATTTGACATTTTCCCTTACTGCTTTTAATATTATATCTTTATTTAGTGCATTTGTTGTTCTGATTAATATGTGTCAGGAGTAATTTCTTTTCTGGCCCAGTCTATTTGGAGTTCTGTAGGCTACTTGTATGTTCATGGGCATCTCTTTCTTTAGGTTTGGGAAGTTTTCTTCTATTATTTTGTTGAAGATATTTGCTGGCCCTTTAAGTTGAAATTCTTCATTCTAGTCTACTCCTATTATCTGTAGGTTTTGTTTTCTCATTGTGTCCTGGATTTCCTGGATGTTTTGAGTTAGGATCTTTTTGCATTTTGCATTTTCTTTGATTGTTGTGCCCAAGTTCTCAATGGAATCTTCTGCACCTGAGATTCTCTCTTCCATCTCTTGTATTCTGTTTCTGATGCTCACATCTATGGTTCCTGATTTCTTTCCTAGGGTTTCTATCTCCAAAGTTTTCTCACTTTGGGTTTTCTTTATTCTTTCTTCTTCCCTTTTTAGGTTCTGGATGGTTTTGTTCAATTCTATTACCTGTTTGGTGTGTTTTCCTGTAGTTCTTTAAGGGATTTTTGTATTTCCTATTTAAGGACTTTTACCTCTTTAGCAGTGCTCTCCTGTATTTCTTTAAGTGAGTTATTAATGTTCTTCTTAATGTCCTATACCATGAGATATGATTTTAAATCTCAGTCTTGCTTTTCGGGTGTGTTGGGTTATCCAGGATTGGCTGAGGTGGGAGTACTGAGTTCTGATCAATGTGAGTGGTCTTTGTTTCTGTTATTAAAATCTTATGTTTGACTTTCACCATCTGGTAATCTCTGGAGTTGGTTTTTATAGTTGTCTCTGGTTGGAGCTTGTTCCTCCTTTGATTCTGTAAGCCTATGTCAGCAGTCCTGGGAGCCCAGCTCTTTCCTGAGTCTCATTATTCAGAGTAGTCTCTGCAGGCAAGCTCTCCTCTTTCAGGGAAGGTGCACCGAGGTCTGGTGTTCAGACCTGCCTCTTGGCTAAAGATGAAGGCCAGATATAAGGCCTGTTGCAGAAGATGTGTTGCCTCTGCCCCCTATACACTCACCTAAACAGACTGGTCTCTGAGGGACCCAAGACTCAAGTTGGCTCCCTCAAGAGCTCCAGCAGGCAAAGTCCTCCTGGGCAGACACCTCTTGTCATGTGAGGAAGGTTCCCGGATGTCTGGAGCCTGAAACTGGTTCTATCCCAGAAGCTGTGTTGCTTCTGCCTATCCCAGAAGCTCTGTCGCTTCTGTAGTCCGCATGCTCACCTGCACAGACTGGTCTCTGAGTGACCTGGGACCTAAGATGGCTCCCTCAGAAGTTCTGGCAGGCAAAGTCCTCCCAGTTGGACACCTCTCCTCAGGCGGGTAGGGTGAACAGATATCTAGAGCCTGAAACTGGGCCTGTCTCAGAATCTGTGTTGCTTCTGCAGACTGCTTAGTCACCTTTTTCAGTCCGAGAGCTGACCTTTGCAGACTGGTCTCTGAGCGATCTGGGACCCAAGATGGCTCCCTCACAAGTTCTGGCAGGCAAAGCCCTCTTGGGTAGACACCTCTTGTCAGGTGGGGAAGGTGCCTAGATGTCTAGAGTCAGGAACTGGATCTGTCCGAGAAGCTGTGTTGCTTCTGCCTGTCCCAGAAGCTGTGCTGCTTAGCAGTCTGTTCACTCACCCTTTGCAATCCAAGAGCTGACCTGTGCAGACAGACTGGTCTCTGAGGGACCCAGCACCCAAGTTGTCTACATCCCGGGCTCCGACAGGCAAAGACCTTCTGGGCAGATACCTCTTCTCAGGCATCCTGGAAGGTGCCAGGATGTCTAGTGCCCGAAACTGGGCCTGTTCCAGAAGCTGTGTTGCTTCTGCGGTCTGCTCAGTCACTGCTTGCAGTCTGCAAGCTGATCTTCGCAGACTGGTCTCAAAGTGACCTGGGACCCAAGATGGCTCTCTCACATGTTCTAGTGGCAGGGGCATTGTTACATTTTAATTTGACTCTAAGACCGCAGGTTAATTCGATTCCCTTGAGTCATTTACAGACTGGGTAACAGCAAGCCTGTTCCTTCTTGCATTCTACCAAAAAAGTTAAAAGGTAGAGACACAGCTCCATCTCGTAAATAAATGGAAGTTGGTCTCAGACCAAGACAAACAGACAACCCCAAAAGAAACAAAGCAACAATGACAACAACAACAACAACAACAACAACAACAACAACAACACAAGAGAAAACCAAAACTAAACCATGTTTTTGAGCTTAAAGTTAAAGCCTTAAGCAGAGAAATTCAGAAAGCCTTTGTGTCATTAGCTATGGATTGTTAATGGATGGTATAAAGGAAATACCTGGCTTATTGCCCAGCTCCCCCAGGAATTACCTGCTTACTTAGCTTCATTTATACTCCAAGCTTAAGATAATTGGAAAAGATGCTGATATTTCTCTCTAGTCTCTTTTCATAAACATCCCACGTAGCTGTTGAAGGATGTGGGTAAATTTGTCTGTGACTTTCTGCCTTAATATACATGAAGAGAAATATGCTCATGAATGTAGTTTGAAGGGCAGATAAATTAGTATAAAATTCAGCCTTAAAAATTAATATTTCTGTCTGTCATGGATGCCTTGCCAATGTATAGTTCAAGTTTATTTATAGATTTCGGTGTCAAAGACCATCTGCACTATTTTTAAATGCAATATGTTCTAGTTTAATAATGTCAATTCTTACCTAGCTTAGCATTTTATAAAATAAACACCTAATCAAAACCTCAAGAAGACTTTTCATAGCATTTTCATATTGGTCCTAATATGAATGTGGATAAAGTAGATTTTTATAGAAAACTGAAAGTTCTGAGCATAGCTGGTTCACACTAGTTGAGTACAAAGTCAACTTGAGCTACGTAAGAGTCTGTCTTAAAGTACCAGGGGATGACAATGTCACTCGGCAGCGGAATACTTGCCTTGTCTTATGGTTTGGAAAGGAAATGGTTCTGACCAGTTCAAGTGTTTAAACCCTTGGTCCCCAGGTGGTAGTGCTGCTCTGAGAAATGTGAAACCTATCAGAAGTTGGCAGACTTCCTTCCTTCCTTCCTTCCTTCCTTCCTTCCTTCCTTCCTTCCTTCCTTCCTTCCTTCCTTCCTTCCTCCCTTTTCTTTTCTTTTCTTTTCTTTTCTTTTCTTTTCTTTCTTTCTTTCTTTCTTTCTTTCTTTCTTTCTTTCCTTCTTTCTTTCTTTCTTTCTTTCTTTCTCTTTTTTATTAATTATTTAAATTAAATTATTTTAAATTATTTAAATTTACTTATTTAAACTTCAAATGTTGTCCCACTTCCTGGTCCTTCCTCCATGAGCCTCCTACCCCATCCCCTCTCCTCTTCATCTCTCAGAGGGTCCTCTTCCCACCAACCCACCTATTCCTACTTCACCCCTCTAGTATCCCCTTCTCTGGGGCATCAAACTTCTATAGTACCAAGTACATCACCTCCCACTGAGGCTGTATAATGCAGTCCTCTGCTACATATGTAGTGGGACCATGGACCAGCCCATGTATGTTCTTTGGTTTGTGGCTTAGTCCCTGAAAGCTCTGAGGGGTTCGATTAGTTGATACTGTTGTTTCTCCTACAGGGTTGCATCATTCCCCTTCAGCTCCTTCAGCCCTTCCCCTAACTCTTCCCTTGAGGTCCCTGGACTCAGTCCAATGGTTAGCTGTAAGTATCTGCATATGATTCAGACAGGTGCTGGCAGAGCCTCTCAGAGGACAGTCATGTAGCATGAAATATATTAATGACAATCTACATTATCACTGGCAAGGCACCTGCATTTTGACCCGGAGCTCCAAAATCTCTCCACCTGACTCCCTAAGTTCCTACTGGTGGGTCACTACCACCACTGAACCACAGCCTGTAAGGCACTCTAATAACACACCCCTCTCTCCATGTATATGCATATGTATATGTATGTCCATATATAAGAATATACTTACATATATTCACTATATCAGTTCTGTTCCTCTAGAGAACCATAACTAATACAATACCCATAATTCTGAGAAAGAAGTATACTAGTCAATATTGTATACAGTACTCAAGTCAAAGAAAAAAGTTTAAAAACTAAATATTAGGTCAGAAAGATGCATGCCTAACATACTGAGCCATTATTGAAGACATAATACATCTTTATCATTGGACCTTTTTCTCCAAATGAGATGGGTATACTTTATTGCTTTAAATGACACAGCAATATTTTGTCACATTCCATATTTCCCAGAAATAAAAGTTTTTCCATGGCTGAGGATCTATCAATATCACAAAATTTCAATCAAGAAATCTTGTTAGTCTGGAAAGATAATTTAGTTGGGAAAGGGTTTACCTAGCAAAGCAGGAGAACCTAATTCAATACCTCCTGCCAGTTTGGTGGAGTCTGCTTGTAAGTTTTCTACTGAAGAGATAGAGATAGAGATAGAGATAGAGATAGAGATAGAGATAGAGATAGAGATAGAGATAGAGATAGAGATAGGAGGCCTGCTGAGACTAAGTTACCTGCTAGCTTAGTTTACTTGGGGAGCTCAGTCCAATGAAATATTCTGTCCCGAAAATCAAGGGAAACAGAAACTAAGAGATGACACCTAAGGTTGACTTCTGGCCTCCAAATTATTATGCACATAGACATGTACACATTTACACATGTACACATACACAAACATGCACACACACACACACACAATATATTGAACCTGTATATTAAACAATCTTATAAATGTGTTTAACTCATATCAGTAAATACATTTTACACCTTATGATCTATATTATAACAACTAATTCATCATAAGGTCCTTCTTAATCATTACTAATGTTACACAAAATCTTTTTTTTTCTTATTTATTAAGACTACATATCTGAATTTGTCATTCCTATACTTTCTAATGATAATTTATGAAAGTTATATGTTTAAGTTGTTAATAGTTCTATGTAATAAACATAAATATTAAACTAATATGACAAACTGGACTTTTAACTTTAAGACATTAATTATGTTATACACTATATTTTTAAAAATTTCTTTGCCTTTGTTGAATATAAGATTATAGAAAATGGTCATTACTTTTACACATGAGTATAATTTTTTCTTATTTACTTTTTAACTCATAATCATAAACTTAACTCCAAAATCCAACTAGACATAGAGGACAAGAAGAACATGTGGAAACTAAAGAACTGCTGTGAGAATGCAGAGATTGTGGGATACTGAGAGCAGACAGGGTGGAGAGTGCTCTCCTGGACTACTTCAGGCATGGTCTGTCTTAGGGTTATATGTTTGCCAGTCCCACTGTACCACAGATTCAAATGATGTTCATGCCTTCTTTCACCTTCCTAGTGACCACACACCTGCCACTCAATCACTCAGTCTTGGCATTGCAGATGAAAACCTTAGAAGCATTTGTGCTTTGTCCAGCAGTTTCCATAGATATAATACCATGACCTATGCTTCAGGAAAACATGCCCATCATCAAATTTCTTCACATAGATAAAATTGCCACTTATGTATATATAAAGCACAATTATGGCATATGAAGATAACATTTTAGCATAAGAATTCTGGACTAACTCTGTGATGAAAGGGAACCCTTAAAAACAAATCTTTCAAACAAGGTGTGGATATTAGTCCCCTATCAGATTTAGGATCAGTAAAAATCCTTTCCCACTCTTTTGGTGGCCTTTTTGTCTTATTGACAGTATCTTCTGCCTTACAGAAGCTTTGCAATTTTATGAGGTCCCATTTGTCAATATTTGAACTTACAGCACAAACCGTTGCTGTTCTGTTCAGGAATTTTCCCCCTGTGCCCATATCTTCGAGGCTTTTCCCCACTTTCTCCTCTAAAAATTTCAGTGTCTCTGGTTTTTATGTGGAGTTTTTGATCCACTTATACTTGAGCTTTGTACAAGGAGATGAGCTGAGACTAAAGGATGGACCATCCAGAGACTGCCCCACCCGGGAATCCATCCCATAATCAGACATCAAATGAAGATACTATAGCATATGCCAGCATGGTTTTGGGGAAAAGACCCTGATATAGCTGTCTTTTGTGAGGCTATGCCAGTGCCTGGCAAATACAGAAGTGAATGCTCACAGTCATCTATTGGATGGAACACAGGGCCCCCAATGGAGGAACTAGAGAAAGTACCCAAAGAGCTGAAGGGGTCTGCAACCCAATAGGTAGAACAATATGAACTAACCAGTATCCCCAGAGCTCAAGTTTCTAGCTGCATATGTAACAAAAAATGGTTTAGTTGGCCATCATTGGAAAGAGAGACCCCTTGGTTGTACAAATTTATAAGCCCTAGTACAGGGGAATACCAGAGCCAAGAAGTGGGAGTGGGTGGGTAGTGGAGCAGGGCAGGAAGAGGGTATAGGGGACTTTCAGGATAGCATTTAAAATGTAAAGGAAGAAAATATCTAATAAAAAATTAAAGAATAATAAAAATAATAAAAATATAAAATAAGAAGACCTAATTCTAATTTTCCTCAAACTATTTCACAAAATAGAAACAGAAGGTACTCTACCCAATTTATTCTATGAAGCCACAATTACTCTGATACCTAAACCACACAAAGACCCAACAAAGATAGAGAACTTCAGAACAATTTCTCTTATGAATATCGATGCAAAAATACACAATAAAATCCTCGCTAACCAAATCTAAGAACACATCAAAATGATCACCCATCATGATCAAGTAGGCTTCATCCTAGGGATGCAGGAAAGGTTTAATTTATGGAAATCCATCAATGTGATACAGTATATAGACAAATTCAAAGACAAAAACCGCATGATCATCTTGTTAGATGCTGGGAAAGCATTTGACATAATCCAACACCCTTTCATGATAATAGTCTTGGAAAGATCAGAAATTAAAGGCCCATACCTATACATAATAAAAGCAATCTACAGCAAACCAGTAGCCAACATCAAACTAAATGGAGAGAAACTTGAAGCAATGCCACTAAAATCAGGGATTAGACAAGTCTGCCCACTTTTCCCCCTACCTATTCAATATAGTTCTTTAAGTCCTGTTCAGAGCAATTTGACAATAAAAAAAGATCAAGGGGAAATAAATTGTGAAAGAAGAAGTCAAAATATCACTGTTTGCAGATTCTTCCTCCTCCAGATTGAATTGAAACAAACTCAGATGTTACCCTTTGTTATCTTTCCCCTGTACATCTATAAAATGTGACCCTGAGAGAACAGGCAATATATTATCATTGTGCTTCTTTGACACCATCAAATGTCTCAGGAGTGCCCTTTCCTCTATTCTCTCTCATACTGTGTGTGCTGATTAGATTTTGTCAGTTTGACACAAATCTTGATCTATCTAGGAAGATAGATTTTCCATTGGAATTAATTCCCTCTAACTAGCCTAAGGATACATTTGGGCAGATACTATATTGATTTTAATTATAGAAAAACCCAGCCTACTTTGAGTGGGCTTTCACTGTACTAGAAAGGTAGATGAGCAAGTCTGGGCACACAAATCATTAGTCTTTCTTTATGGTCTGTACTTTGGTTCCTGTCTATAGTTCTGCTTGACAAGCTCCTGTCCTAGCTTCCTCCAGAGATAGATTGTAACAGAAAGGGTCAAACACACCCTTTCCAAGTGTTTTATCATAGCAACAGAAAGCAAACTGGAATATGATATCGTCCATTGTTTGACTTAGGAAAAAAATAAAGTTTAGATATTTCAAGAAATCAACATTTTTCTCTGCCTTAGAAAGCACCATGGATCTCCTTCCTTTAACGTCTTTTTGATTTCTGTTTCGCATAAAAATCCACATTTACTCACAGACTCTCACAGTATGAATTTGAATAATTGTGTCTATATAGAGTACTTTATCACATTCTCTTCTCTTTGTATTTCTTTCCATTTGACTTACATGTGGATCTTCATTAAGGTGAGGATAAGTTTTGTGTCCTGACTACTTCACAGCTGACGTGTTTCCATATGAACTTGTGTACTGTTTAATAACTTGATATTTTAGATGCTGACCAGATATCATTGAATACTACATTCAGCAATTATTGAGCAAAAGCTGTAATTAATACATTAATATTAGAATCACATCATCATCATTCAGTTATAAATTATATGCAATGTGTCTACAAAGAAAAACCACTTCTTAAAAACTATTTGGTTATTCTGATATTCAATTGAACTTGAAAATAGGATGGATATTAGACTTTGTTTTAAAGTCAGCTATATCAGAGTTTTCTAAAAGGGCTTTTATTTTATATAAATAGGAATTTATTCATTCCTATGTATTATCTGTAGTGTGTGTGTGTGTGTGTGTGTGTGTGTGTGTGTGTGTCCATGCAGATTTGTGTACATTAAAAGTCACCATCCTTAATGAGATCTGGCGCCCTCTTCTGGAATGCCTGAAGACAGCTGCAGTGTACTTACATATAATAAATAAAATAAATCTTAAAAAAAAAAAAAATTAAAAAAGTCAATGTTGGGTGTCATTCTTTTTTGTCCTCTACTGTATTTTTTGAGGCAAGATTTTTCTCTGAAATTTGAGTTTAGATAGATGGGTTTACCATTAAATCCTTTGCATTTGTCTGTCTCTGAACCCTACTCCTAATACTGTTGTTACACATATGCACTGCCGTGCTTGCTTGTATATGGATATATGGGATTTAAACTTAGGTCATCAGGTTTGAGCAAAAAGCACTTTACCCACCAAGCTATCTTTCACAACTTCTTAGGTGCATTTCACTGTGGATTTTCCTCCTCCTCCTCCTCCTCCTCCTCCTCCTCCTCCTCCTCCTCCTCCTCCTTCTTCATCTTCCTCCTCTTCCTCCTTTCTTCCTCTTCTTCAATTTCACATTCTAAGTTAAAGTCTTATTTGCTACCACATTTACAAAAATGACCATTTTTTAAAGAAAATAATTAGATACCTAAATATACAATTTTGTCCTGCTTTTTTTGCAGGTAGAAAGATGAGGGCTTTCTACAAACACCATTTTATATTTATACAGTACTATCTGATATTGAACATTAAGGCTACAGCTCTTTTGCTATTTTAAGTAATGTTCCAGTAAATAGCCTTGTGCATACATCTTTTTCATAGACATGGCAGCTGTCTCTATGATATCTAGCAGTGCCAGCAACATTGTTGGATTAGAGAAGAATTGCACATCTAATCTTGTTAAATGTGGCCAAGTCCCTCTCCTTTAGACTCATAGCCTTTGGCAAACCTAGGGGCAATGAAAGAAATCTGCTTCCTTATAGTATTGCCAAAAGGGCATGCTGACAAACTTGAATTTTTAACAATGAAAGTGTTCAGAAAGAAGTCATTTCAATGTCATCTTTACTGCTCCTGAGGCTTCTTTCTTATTTCTTACATTTCTGTACAATTCTTCTTCAAAACCTTCTTTAAAAGATGAACTAGAATTTTCTATTTCTTTACATACATGTTTATTTGTGTAGGAGATGCATGTGTTTATGTGTGCAGGTTCCTGTGCACATATGTGCACATGTATGTGGAGACTAAAGCTTGAGACTGGTGGTCACGTATGGTTGTCAGTTGAGGGGCTCTTGGTGAACCCAGAGTGTACCAGTACTGCTAGCCTAACCAGCCAGTGTATCTTAGGGATCCCTTTGATCTCCATCCCTGTCACTGGGATTGGTTTACTTGTTTACCTTTTGCTGAGTGCTGGGGATTTGAACTCTAAATCTTAAGCTTTGTGGATAAGCATTTTATTCTGAGTCATACCCCTAGCCAGCTGTTCCTATTTTGTGAACATTGTTCTAGCAGGTAGTTGGGCACATTTATTTTCTTTATAAAGATTTTCCTATTAGGATAACTAACTTTTCATTTTATGCAGGTTGCCTTTAGAAATTCTGAGGTCAATTTGATTTTTATTCCTATATAACCCTCATTTTTGAAAATATAAAATGTTCTGATCTCTTTTTATTAATTTTTAAAGGCCAATAGTCTTATTTGAAAATCTGCTGCACATTTGTAATGTTCAAGTTTAATTATTTTGAAAATGTTAAATTTTTATTTATAATGAACACCCTATTTAATTCTTCTCAATTGATTTTACAGGTCTAGAATTTATTCATGCACTATTTTTCTCTCCTAGATCTTTCACTTGTATCATTTTTACTATTTTTTTTTTCATTGAAGGTTTTATTTTAAAAATGCTTTCTTTCCTATGATTTTTTGCTCCAGGTATAATCTTTGGTATTATTCATTTGCTTTCATAGTCCTTGTTGTAATCTTGATTTCTGCAACAGTATTTCTTAAACAAGGTCTCATGTAGTCTGGGCCATTCTCAAAATCATTATGAAATCAAGGTTTTTATAAAATCATATTATTATAATCTCCTGCATCCACTACTCATGGGCTTGAATTACCATTCTGTACCACATAACTGATTCTTCTTTCTTAAGTTTTGTGTAAGCTACTTTTCATATCTATGTGTTATCTAATTTCAATTATATATTTTACATTTATGGCTAGTGCACTGCATTGGGGGGGATGTTATGCTATCACATTCAATTTATGGTTTTGGAATCCTTTACATTCTGAAGGTAGTGAGTGTATAACCATACCTAACCAAAGACTACATCAGCAACATTATTATAGTTTTAATTGGTATACATTCAATTCACTCTATCTTTCTTTCCCTCTTCTTATCCCCTTCCTTCCTTCCTTCCTTCCTTCCTTCCTTCCTTCCTTCCTTCCTTCCTTCCTTCCCTCTCACCCTCTCTCTTCCTTTCTTCTTTCCTTCCTTCCCCCTAACCTCCTTCATTTATTCCTTTTGTCTTTCCTTTGTTTCTTCTTCTTCTTTTCTTCATTTTTATTTTTGAGATAACTTGTTATTGTAGTCAAGTCTAGCTTCAAACATGCTAGGAAACTTAGAGTTGTCTAGAGCTCATGTGAACCCATTGAACTCCTGCTTCAGCCTATCCACAATGGATATCCAAATTGTTGAGATAAAACACTTTGACCAAAATTGACTTATGGGAGTAAACATTTATTTGGCTTAAAGTTATCTAGGGAAAGTACCTAATGGAAGGAAGGCAAGGCAGGAGGAGGTCAGGACAGAAAACCAAGAGATCACATCTTCAAACACAAACATGCAGAGAAAGTGTGAACTAAGAGTGGAGCAAAACAGAAAAAAATTTGTGCATGTTCAGGGTGATATGGCCTTAGAAAAAAATCATAAACCTTCAAAGCACATCCACAGTGATGTACTTTCTCCAGCAAGACATCAATTATGCACCTTCTAAAGTTGCATAAAAAGCCACTATGAGAGAACATGGTCAAATATGTGTTCCCATAGGGTAAGAGGGTATTTCTCATTCAAACTATCACACAAGGATTTTAGGAATGAACCTCCACATTATAGAACATTATTCTTTCTTTAACACACTAATGATTTTCTTCTAATGAGGAAAAATAATCATCTCAAATTACACTGCACATTAAGCAGTGTCTTTAGAATACTCTCTTGGAAGTTTTTGAAGTTTACCTGAACACCCTCCTAAGATGGAGTATTTAATAAAGGTTTTATTTATTTATTTTTATTATTATCATTTTGGGAAATACCTCTTAACAAATTGTCTTTCATGCTGTTTTCACATATGGCTCTTCTTTTCACAGATCTTTCTAGAAAGAAAAGAGTAGCTAAAGAGAATATCTGTAAGAACAGCAAGAGTCGGATTCAAAATCTACGTTGTAATTTATTTTCAGCCTATAGTTTTACTATTTAACAAGTAACATGAAAGTATTCTTTTCAAGAATCTCGAAAGGTTTTCCCAAATGTTCTGAATAATTTTGTCTGTAATTGAATCTCGTGCGTACTGCATACTACCAGTGATCTTCAGGAAGCAACATCTAATCCTCTCCCCCACCCCCAGCTCATGGAGAAGATGTTTGCCTTCCCTACCTCAGTCATTCACTCACAGGAGTTGCCGACTCTATTTCCTGTGGATTTTGCAAAGCAAAAGCATCATTAAGGCTGTGGCTGAAATCTGCACAAAGTGACCTTTCATGGTCTTATAGAAGTAGGACTTGGGTTGAAAGGAAGATCTTCGGTGGCATGTCCCTTTCTGGTGAAGTCTTTGCGAGAGGGTGTGTTCATCTTTGCTGTTGTCTGTCATATCCATCGGGCAGAGCTGCTGCTGTCCCATGGTGGACTGTAATTCAAATGCCCTTGTGTTAGACTTCTGTCACTTAACAATACTGCCATGGTGGGGTGTGATAGAAACCAACCTGGGCCTTAGCAGTAGGAAATGAAGTCATTAGGGGTGTGCTCTTAAAGAAAGTATCAGCCCCTTATACTGAGCTCCTACAAGTGAACCATAGCCAGCAAATATAAAGATAAGGTGAGCCTTGCTCCCTGCATGCCTGGGGAATGCCCATTTAGCCTAAATACATTCTCTCCTTAACTTAGCTAGGATATACTAGCATTTGCCTGTTTGTGGTTTCCTGAATGAGCCAAAGTGTTCATTAAGAAGCTACAGCAACGGACATTGACGCAGGCCGATGGCCTCAGCACTGGGGAAGTGGAGATACAAGGACTATAGTGTCTAAAGCCAAGCTGCACTACACAGACTCATATTAAAAAAGAAAAATTAAATAAGTAAAGCAAGCTGGTAAAACGGGTACTTGACTCACTAGATCCTGTAAAACGGGTACTTGACTCACTAGATCCTTTATTATAGGAGTGGCTTTCACTTTCTTCACATTTCTTGAACAACTCCTATGGGGCCAAACAGAATAAAAATGATTTTCTCTTTGTAGACTTAAACTTTCCTTGGGATTGGAAAGGAATTATAGAAAAAAAAGTTTAATATAATGAAGTATATAGACTAGCAAATCAAGTATTCTAACTAGTGTTCAAAGGGAGAGACAAAAGGATAGAACATTTTATGGATGTTTTGAAGTCCAGAGTTGAGTAGGCTGTAGACATTTTGAGTAGGAAGTTAGAGATTTTTCAAGATCATTGTATTTGAGAAAAACAATAATATTTCACAAAATTCTTGGTACCAATGGGTATGTCTGTGTGTATATCTAAAGGTATGTCTTTTGCAATAATGATATTTCTGGAATTGAATTGGCCAACTTTGGTGGGTTTTGACGTCACAAACAGAACTTTGGACATGTAATGTCTGATTTGGAAACTAGAATTCAGGAGATAGTAGAGGTCTAGCCTGAACTCAAAGGAGAAAAAGAAATCAGAGATCTGGGAAAGCACTAGAGGCAAGTGAGACCAAGAAAGCAGTGCAGGGAACCACTAAGGCAATGAAAGGAAGAGGATGGAGTCAGCCATTCAGGGTAATCCGGAGTCTGCAGACCATGGCTGGTGGCCTGCACAGCTTGCCAGGCCTAACAGAAGGAACTCACACAGAAAGAGCACACTCATTTCCCACTACAACTCAGTGAAAGCTTTGGTTTGCCAATGCCTGATGGCAAAGGCTCATTAGCGCTCTCTATCCTTTCTTGTATGCTACAAATCTTTCCCCTTAAAACTAATGAGCTTTGGTGGTTGTGTTGCTGTTGGTTTCCTTTGAAACCATTCAGTTGACATCTCTTGATAAATTGGAACATGTCAGCAGCTCCACATAGCTTTTTGAAGTGAGCACTATCAAGTCTTTAGTCCGGAATGAAACTTCCTTCATGATACAAAGAATGAAAGGAAGAAAGGAGGAAAGGAGGAAAGAAAGGAGGAAAGAAAGGAGGAAAGAAAGGAAGAAAGGAAGAAAGGAAGAAAGGAAGAAAGAAAGAAAGAAAGAAAGAAAGAAAGAAAGAAAGAAAGAAAGAAAGAAAGAAAGGACTTCTCACATCTCCTTTGAAATTTTAAGCAGTCTACTCCTCTTAGGTGAATTTGCTTCCTTTTGGTCTAGAGCTTTTAGGTGTGCTGTTAAGCTGCTAGTGTATGCTCTCTCTAGTTTCTTTTTGGAGGCACTAAGAGCTACGAGTTTTCCTCTTAGGAATGCCTTCATTGTGTCCCATAAGTTTGGGTATGTTGTGGCTTCATTTTCATTAAACTCTAAAAGGTTCTTTCTTTCTTTCTTTCTTTCTTTCTTTCTTTCTTTCTTTCTTTCTTTCTTCCTTCCTCCCTCCCTCCCTCCCCCCCCTCTCTCTCTTTCTCTTTCTTTCTTTCTTTCTTTCTTTCTTTCTTTCTTTCTTTCTTTCTTTCTTTCTTTCTTTCTTTCTTTCTTGACCAAGTTATCATTGAGTAGAGTGTTGTTCAGCTTCCATGTGAATGTGGGTTTTTAGTGCAGAAGTGGGTTCCCAGGTGAATCCAAAGGCTTCCTCCTTCTCTGGACTAGCTGGCTCCTAGTCTTCCAATTTTTCCTTTAAATATAATTAAAGAAGAATCCTCTGGAATGATACTTCTCATCCTCAAAAGATATTCCCTCCTCACCCTAAGGATGCTACTTTCCTCTCTTATGGTCATATTTAGCAATTAAAAGTTCCTTCTAGGAATGGATATATTATTTTAAAAAAAGAGATAGAGAAAGAATTAAATCTAAAGGGACAATATTGCTTTCCTCTAAATTTTAAAACAAAGAAATAGGACTGGGGTGAAAAACCTGTAAGTAAAGTATTTGTTTTCCAAGCATTGAATATCTGAGTTCAATACATGAAAATCACATTTAAAAAAAAGAAAAGAAAAGGGAAACAAGAAAGCTGGTATGCATTTGTAATTCTAGAAATCAGGAGGAGAAAACAAGAGAAGAAGCTCCCTGACTTCACTGACTCTGCTGGTGTACTTGTTAACTTCCAAGTAACTAAAAAAAAGGAAGTGGACGAATGCAGCCAAATGCATGGAGAAGGTACATCAGGCTAAGACAGAGAGCCTGAGCTTCGTCCCTGGAGCCTCCACTGTGAAAGGAGAAAACTGACTCCCTGAATGGTTTTCTCTGACTTTCACACACATGTTGTGACATGCGCACTATGGTCCATGTGCTGAGACCGATTTGCTATGGCACCTACTCATCCTGATCTGACACACATGCACATAATAAACAAATAAATAAATAAACAAACAAACAAATAAATAAATGTAACAACTGATTTTAAAAGGAAACAAGCAAAACAATGTGGACAGCATATAAGGCATAGCAGCCAAGATTGTCAACCATGTGCACGTGCTCATGCACACGCTCAAATAACAAATTTGTCTTAATGGCTATAATTTGGTAAGTTATTTAGGAAAGTTTTAATATGTACAAATTTCCATATATGTTTTAATAAAAGAGAAAAATTGATATCAAGTCTGCTACTGTTTGTTAAATGCCTATAAGATTTTGTTTCCATATATAGATATCTGCTTAGGCATTGACAATTTATAAATATCTTATAATTATCTGATTAAGTGCATTGCTGTCATTCATGTCTCCAGTTCTTATTTCTGTTGTGGCTCAAAGGATATTTGGAAAGAAAAAAAAGGGTAGACAATATAATATTGATATTTTCATGCTAATAAAGAAAAGCAAGCATAGGTACCCAGTTCCTTCGTGTTTAATATTTCAGCCATATCATCTACACTATATTAAATAGTGATGACAATCTACCTGTGAAATGCAGCTTCTAAAACTCCACAAAATAATTCAACTAAAGCAATGTGGTTCTTATATAAACACACACACACACACACACACACACACACACACACACACACACACACACTGTCCTAGTTAGAGTTATCAAGGACAAGATTTAATTGGGGAAAGATTACAGGTTCAGAGGTTCAGTATATTATCATTGAGTCAGGAGCATGGAAGAGTCCAGAAAGGCATGATGTGGGAGGAACTGAGAGTCCTGCATCCTGCTTCTTGTTCCAAAAACAAGCAGGAGAAAACTGACTTCCAGGTAGCTAGGAGGAGGGTCTCAAAGCCCAGACCCACAGTGACACACTTCTAAGAAGGCCACACCTCCAAATAATGCCACTCCATAGACAAAGCATATTCAAACCAACACACACACACACACACACACACACACACACACACACACACACACACACAGGCACACACCTTTGAAAAAGCAAACCGATGATAGCCAAGTGTCTAATCTTCTCCTTTGCCAGCTGTAATTGCCATCTCAGAGGCTTACTTCTGAATCAGCTCAGCCTTTGTAGTTCTTTCTGAATTCTGGCTTGCTGGTTCAATTCATCTGTTCAGGCTCAAACTCCTCTCCCAACTGACTGATTCAATCTGACTTCTCTCAATTTCTCACTGGATTGCTCTACTTGGTGTCAAACCAACTCTGGCAATTTGTTCCAGTCTTCTGACTTCTAATTCTCTGGATTCACCTGCCTCTGCTGCTCTGCACTGAACTGAGCTGCATGAACTCAGGAACGAACTCACCTCCACTATCCTCACTGTATCAACTCCCAACTGACTGTACTCTCACTGCATTGACTTCAAACTGAATGCACCCAACTCAACTCCATTCAACTGACCTGACTCTTCCTGTGCTGCTTTTAAGTAGCTTTCCTCCTGAGAGCTGTTCATTTCCTTTCTCTGACTCGTTCTGTCCAATCTTCGTCTGATCCTGTCACTTTGTATGACTCTCAATTAGACCTCACTTTCAAACATGGCTAGTCCTTTCTACAAACTAAGCCTACAGACATTGCTTGGAATTAAAGGTGTGTACCCAGGATGGATGTGGCAGAATTCCAGTCAGATCATACTGTAATCCAGGGTGTGTTTGCATTCCAGCCTGATTAAATGGACTAGAAGGTCTTTGAATATGATCCTTTGTCAGAGAGGTCATATTATGGATTAAAATTCCTCTATACCATGCTGTATTTGGTCTCCTGTTGCTTAGGATTCCCCATATTTTCTATAAAAATTATCTCATATTACTACTTAGCTTACTTTTGACAATACCGTGGTCAAAATTTCAATCAAGTACAATTAAAGGTATTTTTCAATGCATACCATTGGTATTGTGAACCCATCACAAGCTATCTCTATATTAGCTATCTGGTTGCTTTAAGACCCAAAGGAGTTTATTGTTAATAATTTATTTGTGTCTTTATCTGCTGCAATTGAAAAATAAAGGTATCCTTACTAGGGGTTCCTGAGGCTGTGAAGTCAAAAGACATGGATCTGAAATCTATGAGAGCACACAGAGCAAACTGGGCAGCTCTCGTATCACAAAGCCACTATTGATAAGCTATTAGTTAGTTTACTTATTAATTCATGGATAGATCTTGATACCCATAAGGATAGTTTTCATATGATTCAATGATCTCTCAAGGTTCCACCTTCTTCAAATACCCCTTACATGTGATTTTTTTTTTTTTTTTTTTTTTTTTTTTTTTTTTTTTTTGAACGGGTTTTTTTTTTTTTTTTTTTTTTTTTTTTTTTTTTTTTTTTTTTTTTTTTTTTGGTTTTTGAGACAGGGTTTCTCTGTATAGCCCTGGCTGTCCTGGAACTCACTTCATAGATCAGGCTGGTCTCGAACTCAGAAATCTGCCTGACTCTGCCTCCCTAGTGCTGGGATTAAAGGCATGCACCACCACACCTGGCTGCTTACATGTGAATTTAAGGAGACAAATTTAAAACAATAACTCATAACAAACGTTAATATAATGCAATGTAATTTAAGTAAGTAATACACACCTGGTTGAGTTAATTTACATTGAATTTATTTCAAAGTTTCCCAACTCAATGTAAGTACACAGATTTAGAAAATATTTGAAATGTTATTAAATCAGAGTCCTTATTGGCTTTGTGGAAGAACAGAAGACCCAAGAGGATCAATGGTCTGGCCCAGGTCAGACAGTTTGCCATTTGGTTGTAGGGCTCAGCGCCTTTCCATGACTTATGGCTCATTTTCCTCCAAAGATGCTGCCAGAAATGACTGATTTTTCCAAATCCACCTTAATCCTTAGGGTAGTAGTTAATCCCCTAAGAATTTTAAATAACAATAGTTCAGCCCCTTGCTGACTTACAAATATTTCATAAGCAGGAAATCTCACACCAGTTCTTCACTAGCATCCAATTTTAGGGATTTGTGTTCCCTGTTTCTTCCTTCAAAGACCAAATAATAAATTCATTTCAACTTTTAGTTATTTATAGTCATTTATTTTCCTCTTCTATGCATGAATTGCTAAGCTTATTTTATTTCCCGGTACCTTCTTAATTGTGAATATTCCTGGCAACATTTATTTTCTTCTCATTCTGTTCTGTTTGTAATATTAATTAATGTTATGCTTCTGTTCTATGACTTTCACAAAAATTTTTTCCCAAATCCTCTTTTCTGAGTGCTAATCACTATGGTGTCCTTTCTGGATTTCAGTGGCCTTGATTAAATGGAGTATAGTGAAGATTTGATGATGAACAGCCCTAGTTTTCTTCACTGGTGTAGGAGGTTTAGAAAAAACTGAGACACAGGGAAATTATATTTTAAGAGTTTTTCTGTTGTTCTTGTTTTTCCTCAAACCCCACTTTTGAATACTCGTGAGCACCTTTGCGGGGTGTGTATTGGCTTCATCTGCTACAATGGAACTCTCTCTTAGACAACCCCCACTCACAGCACATGAGGATTCATCTTCAGCTCTATAATTGTGAGACTTTTGTCCATCTAAGATATACAGAACAACAAACTGGCCAATCCTATACACTTACTTTTCTTTAAATCCTATATATTCACTTTTCTTTTAGATTTTTTGGCAACAAATTCTGAAAATAGCCATGTGTGAAGGTCCTCTTCATTTTTTTTCTGACCTAACTGAGGTGACCTCACAGTTATCAATAATATCTGTGATCTTATTAGGGAATTCTCTCCTGTGTTCCCAGGCAGAACTAATGCTGGCATTTTCAGTTTTCCTTTTTTCCCCCGATTTACAATGTTCCTTGCTAGTAATAAAACATGGCAGTGCTTAGCTTTGGTTGATAAACCAAGGTGATTCACCATCATCCTCAGTATGGTTTGTGACAAGGTGATGATCTGGGATCAGGTTTAATCGAATATGAAGACTTACACCTTCAATTCTGTACTAGTTAATTTTATGTGTCAACCTCATTGGACCCAGGAATGCTCAGGGTGCTAATGTCATGATAGGCTTTGTTTTTGTGGGTGCTATTTTCTGGAAGAATTTAGCAGACTGAGTAAAAAAAGAATCATTCCTCTTGACGTGGTATAAACTGTGCAACCAGAGAGACAAGCAAAAGAAGGTTGCTCTCTTAGACTGAGCACCTATCCTTTTCTAACTTTAGACTCCTTTCTTGGTCACCAGATCCTTTAGAGATCTGGGAGGTAAGAGACTCTCAGGAAACAAAAGGAGGGACCTTAGATGAAATGCCCAACAGTAGTTAGAGGGAACTTACAGAGCCCACCTCCAGCAGGAAGACAGGGCAACAAATGAGGGATGGGGTTGCAATCCCAGTCACATCTCTGACCCATTATTGTCTCTGTCTGAAAGAATTACAGGGATGGAAATGGAGAGGGCCCTGAGGAAAAGAAGATCCAGCAATAGGCCCAAAGTGGGATCCAGATCAAGGGGAGGCCCCAAGGCCTGACACTATTACTGAGGCTATGAGGTGCTTACCAAAAGAGTCCTATCCTATTTGGCCATCATTGGAAGGAGAGGCCCTTGGTCTTGCAAAGATTATATGCCCCAGTACAGGGGAATGCCAAGGCCAGGAAGTGGAAGTGGGTGGGTTGTGGAGCAGAGCAGGGGGAGGGTATAGAGGACTTTCAGGCTAGCATTTGAAATGTAAATGAAGAAAATATCTAATAAAAAAAACTAAAAAAAAAAAAAAATTGAAAAAAATTTAAAAAAAAAGAGCCCTATCATGACTGTCCTCTTTGAGAGGACAAGCAGTTGAAAGAGTCAGATGCAGATATTTACACCTAACCAATGGGGAGAAGCTGCTGACCCTTGTGATTGAATTAGGGAAAAGCTGGAAGAAGCTGAGGAGAAGGGCAATCCTGTAGCAGTCTCAATTAATCTGGACCACAGAGATCTCTCCAACACTGGACCACCAAAGAGGCAGTATACACCAGCTGATATAAGGCTCCCAACACACATACAGTAGAGGGCTTCAGGGTCTGAGTTCATTCAGAGATGATGCACCTAACCCTCAAGAGACTGGAGGTCCCAGAGAGTTTAGAGGTCAGGTGGGGTGGGGGATGGGAGCATTCACATGGAGATGGGGGGTATGAGGAGGATGTATGGGATGTGGGGCAGTCATAAGGTGGATGGGGGATGTGGGGAATGTAATATGGACTGTAAAAAATAAATTAATTTAAAATAAATAAATAAAATTAAAAGAGCAAAAATACTTGTTATCGAGCAGATCTTGATAGTGTCTTCCCTTTCTTCCACTCAAAATCTCTTACAAAATGATAAAGGTAATTATTAGTTTCTTATTAATCTATGTGTGGTTAGGTTTTGCCAAGTTAATACAAATGCAGACAGGCCTAGGAAAAGAGAAACTCAATAGAGTAGCTTCCTTCATCAGATTGGCCTGCAGATATTTTCTTACTTATGATGCTGTTGGAAGGTCCAGGGCACTATGGGTAGTGCTACACCTGGGAGTGGGAGTCTAAGTTATAAGAAAATAAGCTGATAAGTAATATTTCTCCATGGTCTCTGCTTTCCTTTCTGCCTCCAGTTTCCTGCCTTGAACTCTTGCCTTGGCTTCCCCGATGATGGATTGTAACCTATAAGTCAAATTAACCCCTTAAAAAAAATCATAGCCTGCTTTATGTCAGTGCTTTATTCTAACTACAGAAAGCTAACTAGGACAGTTTGATTATCTAACCTGCTGTTTTTATAAGTGATTCTCCCAACCCAGTCTGTGAGATTAAAGGAACATAGGTGTGTTTTTATTTGTATGTGTACTTCTTTGTATTCTAACTGCTTTGAATACTTCTACAGGTATTACCACAATTCCACCTCCTCCTGACTGGAATGCCTTCATTTTAAGGAAGGTGTATTCTGTAAATTAAGTTAGTTGATGTCTATTACGGCTCATCATTCCAATGTTTATAAATATTTACATATGTATATTAGTCTATATTGAAGGTCTGAGGAATCATTTTCTTGTGTGCTTTAGAGAGAATAGGATTTTGAATACTTAAATACATGTATGGAGTAAACATAAGATGTAAAATAAGTCCTGAAATTTAAGTGAAAAAGTCGAGTATGGCCTCTGCTTCAATGTATGAACTTATGCTATCAAATATGGTATGGGTCAAGGTCTCAGTAACTCCCTTTAGATGTTGTTCTGATAAGTTGATTTAGTTACCTAAGCACAAAGTGGTATTTATTTTTTACATTTTACTTTAGAAATTCTTAAACAAATGGTCCATCCTGGAATGATGGCCTGGATCATGTCTCCAAACTGCAGATAGAGCCCCACACTGACTGCCTCATATGAAACGGTAGGTAGGATAATTGAATTATGAGACTTTTCCACTGCATCTATTTGTGCTGTGTTTTTTTTTCTCCTTGATCAGTTAGATTTAGCTCCAGAGATAGAATATTTCTATGAACTAGCAAGAACAGATAATATTTCAGAGGAAAACAGACTCTCTCTATATATATCTATCTCTATCTCTATATCTATCTATCTATCTATCTATCTATCTATCTATCTATCTATCTATCTATCTCTATCTATCTATCTCTATCTCTATCTATCTATCTATCTATCTATCTATCTATCTATCTATCTATCTATAATTTAGCTAACTTACAAAATGGACAGTTTCCAAATCACTTTTGTATGCATCCTTAGTTTTCATTAACCAACACTCACCCTTCCCCAACCCCCTGTTAATGAATTTTCCATGCCCCTTCTTGTGTAATGCTGCACTGGATTGGTTAAAGAAACTGGTGTGAAACGTGAATTCTTGTGTCATATTCTGAATTTGGTATGTATTTGGTGTGTATTGAGTTAATCATAGTTAAATAATAATTTGTAAAATTGCTAGGACCTTTTGTCTTAAGATTCACATTCACATGCTATTCATCAGACACATCTAGAATCTGGAGATCATTGTGTCTTCTTTGCTCATTTTATAAATGGCAAGAATAAGTAAATAACAGAATGATAAAACCAAGGAATTACTTCTCAATATAGTTTTAATTTTGAAGAATTTCTTATATGTGAATATTAATATCTTCCTTTTGCAAGTTAACTGTGCAAATTTTATGAGGCATGCACACATTAATGGGATTAACAGTTTATGTCCCTTGTATATGATAAACATTTACAGCTTAATGTTGAAATTTTATTTCAATTATAATTTGTTACATAAAATTGTTTTACTTCAGTTTTAATTAGATTTTTAAAAAAATAATTGTTTCCTAAGGTAGAGTTTAGTTTATTATATAAAACATTTTCTATGTTATAGAATAAACATTTGTTTGTGTGTTATTGTTTTTAGATAAGACTACTGTTTTTAATTTTTGGTGCTTTTTGAAATATTTCTTTTCTTTTCTTTTTCCTTTTTTGTAATTAGATATATTTACATTTCAAATGCTATCCCGAAAGTTCCCTATACCCTCCCCCTGCCCTGCTCCCCTACCTGCCCACTCCCAGTTCTTGGCCCTGGCATTCCCATGTACTGGAGCATATAAAGTTTGTAATACCAAGGGGCCTCTCTTCCCAATGATGGTCGACTAGGCCATCTTCTGCTTCATATGAAGCTAGAGACATGAGCTCTCGGGGTACTGATTAGTTCATATTGTTGTTCCATCTAAAGGGTACTTAGCTCTGGAGTACTTTCTCTAGCTCCTCCATTGGGGACCCTGTGTTCCATCCTATAGATGACTATGAGCATCCCCTTCTATATTTGCCAGACACTGGCATAGCCTCACTCAAGATAGTTATATCAGGATCCTTTCAGCAAAATCTTGCTGGCATATGCAATAGTGTTTGGGTTTGGTGGCTGATTATGGGATGGATTCCCGAGTGGGGTAGTCTCTGGATGGTCCATCATTTTGTCTTAGCTCCAAACTTTGTCTCTGTAACTCCTTTCATGGGTTTTTTTGTTCTCTATTCTAAGAAGAAATGAAATATCCATACTTTGGTCTTCGTTCTTCTTGACTTTCTTGTGTTTTGCAAATTGTATCTTGGGTATTCTAAGTTTCTGGGCTAATGTCCCCTTATCAGTCAGTCCATATCAAGTGACTTCTTTTGTGATTGGGTTACCTCACTAAGGATGATATCCTCTACATACATCCATTTGCCAAAGAATTTTGACAAAGATGCTAAAACCATCCAGTGGAAAAAAGACAGCATTTTCAACAAATGGTGCTGGCACAACTGGCAGTTATCATGCAGAAAAATGCGAATTGATCCATTCTTATCTTCTTGTACAAATCTCAAGTCTAAGTGGATCAAAGACCTCCAAATAAAACCAGAGACACTGAAATTTATAGAGGAGAAAGTGGGAAAAACCCTCGAAGATATGGGCACAAGGGAAAAATTCCTAAACAGAACAGCAAGGGCTTTTGCTGTAAGATCAAGAATTGACAAATAGCACCTTATAAAATTGCAAAGCTTCTGTAAGGCAAAAGGCACTGTCAATAAGATAAAAAGGCCAACAACAGATTGGGAAAAGGATTTTTACCAAACCTAAATCTGATAGGGGACTAATATCCAATATATACAAAGAGCACAGAAAGCTGGACTCCAGAAATTCAAATAACCCCATTAAAAATGGGGTACAGAGCTAAACAAAGAATTCTCAAGTGAGGAATACCGAATGGCAGAGAAGTACCTTAAAAAATGTTCAACATCTTTAATCCTGAGGGAAATGCAAATCAAAACAACCTTGAGATTCCACCTCACTCAAGTCAGAATGGCTAAGATCAAAAACTCAGATGACAGCAGATGCTCTTGAGGATATGGAGAAAGAGGAACACTCTTCCATTGCTGGTGGGATTGCAAGCTGGTACAACCACTCTGCAAATCAGTCTGGAGGTTCCTCAGACAACTGGACATAGTACTACCGGAAGATCCAGCAATACCTCTCCTGGGCATATACCCAGAAGATGTTCCAACTGATAATAAGAACACATGCTCCACTATGTTCATAGCAGCCTTATTTATAATAGCCAGAAGCTGGAAAGAACCCAAATGTCCCTCAACAGAGGAATGGATACAGAAAATGTGGTACATTTACACAATGGAGTACTATTCAACTATTGAAATATTTCTTTAAATTACAACATTTTCTAATTGTTTATATGATGTCTTTTTTGGTTTATTTAAAACAGTGACCCACCATTTCTACCTGTTAGCAATTTTTCCAGACACCTTACACATTTTAATTTTGTATTTAATTCAATTCTGCACACACACACACACACACACACACACACACACACACACACATATATTCCAAGGCTGAGGTCTAAGTTTAGAGAGTTAGAGAGAAACTTTCTAAATTTGTTTACCTACCATGACCTAACATCATAACATTGTCTTCAAAATATATTTATACCTATAGAAAAATTCTGTCCCAAGCTCAGTCAGAAAAAGAAACATAAAGAGACACTTGTGATGAAATCTTTACTGTAAGTTTGTTTCAAAGCCTAATTGTATTAAACAACATATGAGTGAAACCAAGAAAAAATGTATATTTGTTGAAATGGATTCTAAAAATACTTAGTATAAAATTAACTCAAATAATTACAGAATTTAATTCAACAAAACAATTCTTGCCATTAAACAGATTGTGATAAATTTAGAGAAGTCTTTGCACAGCGCACAAATGAAAATCCCATATTCTGTTGTCAGAGCTGGGAGTGTAGCTCATTCCTAGTGGGCCCCAGAGCCCTTGCCCAGGAACATCATAGGATGGAGTAAAGAATTCCAGGGTACTCTGGTTATCAAGAACTCTCTCTGAACTTCCTTGCATCCCAGTATTTGTTTATAAGGTGAATAAGCCATGTGTATTTTCTTCATTTGACATTCAAAAAGTAAACCCTCAAGATTCCCAGATGTCATAACTGAGCTAAAGCAGAAACATTTGGCAAAAGTAGTAATAATAGTCATTCCAATTGTCATAATTAACCTTCCCATTCCTGGTAGTGAATAGCATTTATTTACCTCTCTGGTAACATAAACTTTTGAATAATATGTAAAAAATTATAACTGGGTCCAATTTCCAAACATCTTGACTTCTGAGTATCAACCAACTCAGATTTTATAGTAATTTTATGATGATTATTGTTTGATGTTAGCAATATCAATTTTGTGAAAAATGCACTTTAAAGAAAGGTGTAAATAAAAAATTGAAGTAATGGTATTGATTATTCTTTTAACAGAATGAACTGTCTTAATTCAAGAATACATAGTTTATATTGTTTTAAAAAATCATAAACTGATATGTGTAAGAAACAGTTGTGTTCAGTTAGCTATGGGTATGACAAGAAGAGTTTGCCTTAATATAATTGTCCACAAGAGTATCATATCACATCCCCTCCCAGCAAGGCTCATGGATCATCCTGGAAGGAGAAGTACAAAGACTGGAATAGCTAGAGATAGTGAACACCTGTAGCAGAGCATTTTTTTTTTTTTTTGTTAGACATGGCAGAGCCTGGAGTTGCACACATAAGTCCTTTGCAAGCTCAAGGGGAAATGATGCCAGCATAGGTAGGGAATGGCTCACAAAATCCTCCCCTGGAAGCTAGTGACAATTAATGGATGCTGGGGAGGGAGAGAGTCAAAAGAAGTC
Source organism: Mus minutoides (assembly GCA_902729485.2). Lineage (NCBI taxonomy): Eukaryota > Metazoa > Chordata > Mammalia > Rodentia > Muridae > Mus > Mus minutoides. The sequence continues at coordinate 1,679,284 of LR749523.1, forward strand.
CTTACGGAGGAACTCTCCGTCGGATAGGAGGTCATCTACCAGAATATTTGTACCTACGTATCCCTCGGGTTCCTGGAGTCTTCAAAACTTTTTATTCTCGTGTACTTAAATCCTCTCTTTTCACCACACATACCTTCCTACACCTTCACCTAGTTTCGCGTCAAACGTGGATATCTTTTAAGAATTTACAAATTAATAAAAATGATTTACAGAGGAAAGGTTCTTAGATACCACATTTCAAGTTTTCTGAATCCCTGGTAAAGTTCCATGCTATAAATGGATGACCTCATTGCTAATTAAGTAGAAGACAGAACAGGAAAAATGTTTTCTTCTCTGTGTCCTAAAATGCAGGTCACTGTAACACAAAGAAATAACTCTAGCTGGACCATAAATTAAGCCATAAGCAGAATTACATTCAGTGTTTGCAGAAATGAGTAAGTTCCATCGTTTTACTTTTTGTCACTCTCTGAGCACTCTTTATAGATTCCATGAGGTAAACACTGCACATTTTATAGAAAAATGAAGAGGGCCAGAATCAAAGTATACCTTAGAAGCATCATGCAACATTTCAGAGGAGAACTGGAAACACTGCTTCTGTATTAACAATGAAGTAGATACTTATTCTGCCCATGATAGCACTTCTATGATTCAATCACTCATTAAAACTATAGATGCCATTAGCCAAACTCTTCTTTTTTAATGCAAGAGTGCACAGAACATCTTAGGTGTGATGAATGCTTAGATATTTGACTCTTATACGGCAATGAGCATTAAATATACCTTATATTTTGTGCTCTGGGCACCTTGAAAGGCTTTGCCTGTGTTATTTACAGTTCGTTGCATGGAAGATTTTTACGTGTATGCAGTCATTAAGACCCTTAAATAAACTGGAAATCCCATTTAAATAATCATATATATTAGTTTTATTCCTACATAATGCTAGTTTATTCCACCTGTCTATGACACAATATCACTAGAAAAGATATTTTCATTTTCTTTACCAGTTTTTTAAATCTCTTTTTAGTTAGTTGTTTTGAATGATTTTTTTCTACCTCCTTTTTCCCCCTTTTTCTTTCCCTTCCCTCATGACCAGGATACAAGCTGCATTGTGTCACTGAACTAAAACCCCATCCTCTAAGCCTTGGCTTGCTTTTAAAGTTATTTTGAAGGCTCACCATCTGTACATACTCATGGGAGGAGCTACTTTTTTTTTTAATTTCTGAAGAAGGTGATTAATACAGAGACAAAACTGGTAAAGTTTCAGGAAATAAGAGGCAGTGGACTGCTCAGTCTTGTGTGAGATATCTATCACAGGACTTCTACTTCTGCAGCTCAAGAGTCATCGTGGCAAAGGGGCTAGAAAGATACTTAGAAACAGAGGTGGTTGGTAGCTACAAGGACACAGGTTGAGTTGTATTTCTGTATAGAGCATTTCAGGCAGTATAGAGATCTGTGCAAGCTCAAGGCAAATACAATTCCTCAGGTGGGCAAAAAGTCCTACTTCTACAAAATTGGGCTAATAGCAATAGATAGTTGCTAGAAGAGGGAAAGTTGGTTTTCGTGAAGGGTGTGGCCGCTGGTAGATAAACAATGCTCCAGTGAAGTCACACATTCAAGAGTATATGGGTGGTACAAAGTACATTTAATAGTTTTTTTTAAGAGGACACAAAATTGGGTGGTGTTTAAGGAAGAGGTCATGAATCTTGGAAGTGTGGGAGAAGGTGTGAATATGATCAAAATACATTGTATGGAATTCTCAAAATCAAATACAACTTCTGTGTATTTTTACTTTTATCCTTTTAAAACTATTTCTTCCTTTATTTTTCTTCCTCCAGCCTCCAACTATCACCCCTCAACCCCTCCCATGTACCCCCATTCTCTATTTAATAGCCTCTTTTTCTTTGAGTACTATTGTTAAATAAACACACACACACACACACACACACACACACACACACACACACACACACACCCTGTTGGGTACAGCTTTGTTGTTTGTGTATTTCTGAGTTCAAGGCTGACCACTCTTCATTATCCATGCACCTGGCAGAGGCTAGTGTTTCTTTGCAGTCATTCATTGCTTATAGTTCTTTGTCTAAGGGTGAGAGACCTTTTGAAATCCACCTCCACTAATCCAGGTTAACATGTCCTTTGATGCCATTGTTCATACAGTTATTTTTAAAATAGCAATTCTGTGAATGAAGAATAAAGTATTTCTTCAGTGTCTGAGCTGATGAATGGCTGGTTTATAGCTTTCTAAGTCTCTGATGCAGGAGAAGCAGCATAATGTTAAGTTGCATTCAGCTTCTGGTCAGACTCTGCATCTTGAGTCCATACCCTGAATTGAAACCCAACTTAGTAAATAAACAAAAAGAAGCCCAACTTGCAGAAATCTTTCTAAAAATTTCTAGCCCTCAGCCTATCATAACAGACTAATTTGAACTAGTTACAGCTTGTCAAACCTCAGATATAATCACACTATGCTTTGATGAGGATAAAGCAAGAGGAAAATCTCTGTTTGACACTTCCTTTTCCTGCCTGTAACCACTGCCTGTCAGTGTTTAAGGGAGAAGCTGTCCAATCCCTCCTGACAATGAGTGGCACTCCATTCCTGAACTGCCCATTGCCAAAGACCAGAGGTGGGAGGAGGATTGTAGCAAATACAGTCTTCTGACTGTGACAGGGCCATTGCACTCGTAAAAGCAGAGAAGCTGTTGTACTTGATCTGAACAAGATCAGTCTAATAAAGAGCCTAAGGAGGATCAGGTAGGAAGAAGCTCCCAAGACCACAACCCCAACTGATAGCTTAGAACTGTTGGTAATGAAAGGTTGGTGTGCCTCTACTAGGTGAGCAATGTTCTACTGAAAGACCCTACACCCACGTGCACATTGGAAATACTAATTAGTCTCCATAGGTTATAAAGATATAAGAAGAAAGGAAGAAGAAGAAAACAGAGAAGGGGGAGGAAGAAAAGGAGAAGAAGGAGGAGGAGAAGGAGGAGTAGGAGGAGAAGGAGGAGAAGGAGGTAGAGGAAAAGAGGAAGGAGAAGGAGGAGAAGGAGGAGAAGGAGGAGAAGGAGGAGAAGGAGAAGGAGAAGGAGAAGGAGAGGAAGGAGAAGGAGAAGGAGAAGGAGAAGGAGAAGGAGAAGGAGAAGGAGAAGAAGAAGAAGAAGAAGAAGAAGAAGAAGAAGAAGAAGAAGAAGAAGAAGAAGAAGAAGAAGAAGAAGAAGAAGAAGAAGAAGAAGAAGAAGAAAAACTGGGAGGATGACTGAGTTTTATGAAACAAAATGAATGGTGGATATAATCAAAATGTATACATTCAATAATCGATAAGTAAAATAAACTTGAGGTGTGGTGTAGATTAGTGTTGGAGTACTTTTACAACATGTGCAATGGGAGACAAATTATCTTGTAAAATAATCTAAAATTTAGTGTAAATAGAAACATTTTTAAAATAGAAAACAGAGTTATTTAACTTTAGCAATTGTTTTCTTTACACCTTGCTAAAAGCAACTTTTTTTCTGCCCTTGTTGGTTATGATTAAATACATCATGTTCAAACTGTCCTATAAAATGAAGCAATAATATAACTTTCTAAGCTTATATTGAGTACTGTAATATAAATGATCCCATGGCTTCTTTGCAGAACTTTTATAAAAACATTTATATGGGGAAATAGTCACATTTTAAAAACAGATTATTTAATAACTAGTGTGAGGTCACGTTGTTTCTAAAAGATGAATGATTATGAAGGAGTGGGTCCAGCTGACCTGATCTTAGTTCCACACAATTGTTTCTTTTATTAAATAGAACATTAGCTCCAAGGCGGCCAACCTTTTGTACGAATTGATTTGACAATTGTTCATCTACCTAGAATCACCACAAGAGGGCGCAATAACCCAGAAAACATTCTTTTCTGGCGATTTGTTTTTTTATTATTTTTTCTCTCCAAATTGACTTGAAGTTGGAGATATGGCAAAGAGAAAAAAGGAGATAATGTTTATGTAATTAAATTCTAACTATTTTTAATTCTGACATTACAGGCAGATGATCTGAAATTTAAAGTACTTCCTCTCACTACACTTGATAAACAGAAGCCCTGTAAAGAAGTGAGACACTCAGGAAAATTCTCAGACGTATACATATCCATACATACTTTATATGGGTTTATATGCAGAGGCATGTTCTTTAAGTACTTGAAAGGTTCATGGATGCCACAAAATTTTTATATGGCTGGAAGTACTTTTTTTTTTTTTTTTTTTTTTTTTTTTTAAACTGCCCCATATGCCCTTTGGTGTCAACCTCAACTTTCCTCTTTGGGAATTTTTTAAAACATGTATTAGCCACTCATAAGCATTAATAATCCTATTACCATCTGTTTATTCAGTCTGTCTGTGGAGTGATGTTTGTGTATGTGTGTGTGTGTGTGTGTGTGTGTGTGTGTGTGTGAGAGAGAGAGAGAGAGAGAGAGAGAGAGAGAGAGAGAGAGAGAGAGTCAATGTACTAATGGGGGAGGTAATAACTGTAAAGCAATACTTGCATTGAAGCAATTCCAAGAGCAGAGAAATGGGAAAAATAAATGCAACCATTTTTTTTTAAGGAAGACAGGGGACTATTGCTAATTGTTATTTTACAGATAATTGGGTCATAAGTTTCAGTGATATCCCCTGAATTACACTGAAGCCAATTTGCGTATAAAGCCTGTGGTTCTTTGTTTCAGTGAACCAGTATAATAATAGATTTTTAATTTCTTCCCAGCCTTTTGAGCATTGGAATAGCTGCTCAATTACATGTTAGATGTCACTAAAATTTAGGGAGACTGGTAGGTATACAGCATTATTTTAACCCTGTCTATTTGTCTACCAATCTATTTCTGTATTTATTTCTATCATCTATCTATCTATTTATTATCTATTATATCTATCTGTCTGCCTATCTATCTATCATCTATCTATCTATCTATCTATCTATCTATCATTTCTCTTCCTATATCTATCTTATTTATGTGTGTGACAGTACCCTCTCATATCCAGTTTCTTCTTATTTTTTCTTATTCCCCTCCCTTTTTCTTTACACCTTACATAGCATCCTACTTAGCTTCCTGTCCATCCTTTCCCAGGCTCTCTGACCCCTACATAAGAGAGAAAAACAGGAGATATTCACTCATGTGTGTCTGCCTGCTGTGAGTGTGTGGTCTGTGTGTGTGTGTGTGTGTGTGTGAGAGAGAGAGAGAGAGAGAGAGAGAGAGAGAGAGAGAGATTGAAAGAGAGATTGAAAGAGAGACTTATTCATCTCCAATAATGACATCTTCATAGTCATGAGGTGGTTTACTTTGTCTTTATTTTATCTTGTGGGTCTTTATTTCTCCTTCACAGTAGGACTTTTAGTTTCTGCTGGGTATTTCTATGCAATTCTGAGATTCCCTTGTAAGGAACATGATGCTTCTGTCCTGAAACTTTCATTACTTTTTCTTTGTTCTTAGTTCTGTTCTCTTACCATTTAAACTATAATATAACATGAAGAAATTCCTTTCTGGGCATCTGTATTTCATTTTCCTTTGCTTGAAAATACACTCTTTCTATGGATTTTGGGAACTTTTGTTAGAATATGTTTTATATGATATTATTTTGTATCTCCACATTTTAAAATCTATTAATGTTGCCCTAGCATTCATAAAAATTATGGCCATAATGGCTTATGTTTTTCTTACTGATATCTTAACATAATAATTACTCAATTTCTCTCAGCTGGTGTTCTGTTGCTGTAAAGAGACCATGACCATGGCAACTCTTATAAAACAAAGCATTTAATTGAGAATTCATTACAGGTTCATAGGTTGAGTCCATTATCACAGCAGGAAGAATGGGTGCATGCAGGCAGACACAGTGATGAAAGTAGCTGAGAATTTTACAAATGAATCTGCAGGCAGAGAAGAAACCCAGGCCTAGCTTGGGCCCTTGGAACTAGGCTCAAACTGAATAACACACTTCCTCCAACAAGGCCACATCTTCTAATACCTGTCAAGTAGTGCCACTCCCTGATGACTAAGCATTCAAATACATAAGCCTATGGGGCCATTGGCATGCAAACCACCATGCCACATTTGTCTGCCACCACTACTAAAACAACATACCGTTCTAGAGTATTGGTGATTCTCCTGAAATATTAAAGTTAGATTTATAGAGTTCTCCATTTTCAGTTTTTTAATTAGAACCCCACCCTGCAGCCACCATCAGATTTACTGTTTGGATGCAAACTTGTCTCATTCTCAACCAACTTCTTATTTTCCTCAGATGCTCATTTTTTATCCAATCTGAAGTCATTGACCATTTTTAAAATTATACTGTTTAATTTTGCATTTGATCATTCAAAAAATTTCAACACATTTAATTTCACTATTTTTGAGCTATAAACTTTTCAGAGAGTCACATTTTTTGGTTCTTCATATTTCTTGTGTTTCTACTGAGATTTATGCTTAGAGGTGGACTTTCATTATAAACACCCTCCCTTCTCTTTTGTTGTCTACCTCTACAACCACTTACTAGAGAGAAAGAAAACACCAGTAATAACAACTCAAAAGCAAACCAGATATTTACATAAAGTACCTCTAAAATAACAACTACAATACCAATTGTGACAGAAAACAAAGAATGAAACTATGCATAGGATACACTAAAATTTATCAGATGAACACATCTGAAAATATTGATCATCAAATAAAAAAAAAAAAACCTCTATGTTTGGATGGTGAAAAAGAACAACATGATAAAAGAGGTAAAAGAAAGCCACTGTTGTAATTAATAACAATGTAGATCAGTGTTTCTCCTTTTCTGAGAATATGGACAGTGGAGGTGGTTTGGTTCTCTTCTAGACTTCTCATTTTCCAGTTTATTTGACTCATATGACAATGTGGACCATGGTCTCCCTGAGATCTAAACAGGGGAAGCTAAGATGCCACATTTGTAGATTGAGCTCTGCTTTGCCTTTCCTTGATGTTCACAAGCTACTTTGGCCTCTGCTGGGTAGAATTTCCCTCAGTTTTTCTTTACTCAGATCTGGAAACCTGGTGAGTGTAGGACCTTCTGTCAATGTGCTTCAGTGGCTGTGCCACTGAAGTAGATACACCATCTACTTGGGTGTATCTTCATACACCCATGGAGGCACTCTGCCAGCAGGCACAAGCATGGAAAAGGCTGACCAAATGCTGTTCCTCAAAGATAACCCCAATTCTCTGAGAGCAATCTATACAGTGTGAGCTGCAGACACGTGCTGAACATACCCATGTTTTCTCATTCTGATCTTTGTCCCAGTATCCTGTTCATATCCAGACACAGCTGGTCTTCTTTCAAGAGGTTCTGTTCTTAAATGAAACCCACTCTTTCTCTTCCACTTCAGTGAGGTTGTTGCTTACCACCACCTAGATCTGATCTGTGTTCATGGGTTCAAGTTAGAACCAGATGACTGTCCAACATGGCTGATCTGCAGGTTATTCTTTCAGACACTGAAGGCCTGAGGTCTTAGGGCTTTGGAAATAGAAAAATACAGAAACTTCTCAGACCTTAATGTAAAATGTTTGATGGTAAGATAGCTTTGGAAGATGTCTCCTCACCAAGTACCTGTACCAGTGAGTTCGGGTGACAGAAGCTGGACCTCCATCACACCCACATTCTACAAGGATGACAGATTCTTTTTTTTTTTTTTTCCAACTTTTATTAGATATTTTCTTCATTTACATTTCAAGTGTTATCCAGAAAGTTCCCTATACCCTCCCCCCTCCCGGCCCTGCTCTCCCACCCACCGGCTCTCACATCTTGGCCCTGGCGTTCCCCTGTATTGGGGCATATAAAGTCTGCATGACCAAGGGGCCTCTCTTCCCAATGATGGCCAACTAGGCCATCCTCTTCTATATATGTAGCTAGAGACATGAGCTCAGGGGGTACTAGTTAGTTCATGGTTATTCTTCCACCTAGAGGGTTGAAGACCCCTTCAGCTCCTTGGGTACTTTCTCTAGCTCCTTCTTCCTTGGGAACCCTGTGTTCCATCTAATAGCTGACTGTGAGCTTCCACCTCCATGTTTGCCAGGCATTGGTATGGTTTCCCACGAGACAGCTATATCCGGGCCCTTTCAGCACTATCTTGCTGGCATATGCTATAGTGTCTATGTTTGGTGGCTGATTGTGGGATGGATCCCTGGCAGATTCTTTATCATAAACTGGTTTCTAGAGTACTAGCCTGTGTGGCTTGTTGCTGGTCAATGTATTTTCTTCTGTGTTTCAGTCCTACTGGGCAAGTAAGTCCTTTTCCCTATCATGTTACTTAGTGCCTTGTGTTCTGGATTTTTGTTTCATTTCCAAATCTACAAGCCATGCTTTCTGGCTTCCCCTATTTCCTTTTGAATTCCTGTGTGCATGTACCTCACTTTCCATCACTCCCTTCAGTTTTTTGTTTGATGCAGTATTTCAGTGTCACGAGAAAGGAGATGAATGCTGGTGTCTCTAACCTACAGTTTCCTTTGTCTCATAGCATTCATGGAAGATGTATCCATATGTATAACTTTTAAGAAAAATTAAACCAGACATTTGTACATGAAAATATAATCAAAGGATTTTTAGTAACCGAATAATTGTGGCATGAGGACAAACTTGAGAAACAATCAAATCAACATGGTGATTAGCTACCTGAAGGACACTGCAGAGGGAATTCTGGTAAATATTGTTTTAAAGGCTTTGAAAGGAAATCTGTGGTAAGTGGAAGTAAAGACTATTCCAAGAATTGCCCAGTTTATAAGAAATGCCCTGGTGATGAATATTTAAGAGGACAGTGGCACACTTTGGCCAATTTGTATATGTTTCTTAATTTATTAAAAATGAAATGGTCATTTGTTTTCATTTGTTTATGTAGTAATGTGTGTGTGTATATATATATATATATATATATATATATATATATATATATATATATATGAACCTCAACTTTTTAAAAGAAACTATATGTACATAAAACCATAAATGCATATCTATGAAATATATGAAAATATGCTTTCAACTAAGTTGTTATATGCATTCACAAAGGAAGATTATTTATATTAACTTACAACAAAATGATTGGATTGGTAACTGACATTGCTATGTAGGCCATGTAACCCAAAACATGAAGAACTGGAGAGTGAATAACTCCATAACTCCCTATGGGTATTCAGAGTCCTGAGAAAGCTAAAATTCATTATCTGAAATTGTTGGTATTATTACCTTCAAAGCTTGGGCTAGTAGAGAGAGAGAGAGAGAGAGATAGTGAATGACTATGGAAAATAAATAGTATTCAGGAATCTCCATGAATAGTAAAGGATGCATAGAGTGTTAGCCAAGATTAAACGACCTTACTTCAATATTTTCCTTAAAGAAATGCTCTCTGGAAATAGATTTCAAGAAATACAATTATCAGTGCTATTTACATACACAATATCCTTATAAATTTGTGAACATAAAAATATACCACCATAGAAATCAGATGCAAGCAATAATAAAAATGCTGCTTAACGTTTAAGAAACTGTTTAATGTGTGTGCATCCTAAAATAATTTATATCCCTAGACCTAACTCTCAGGAGATAAAGAAAATCTACCAACCCTCAGCTTAATAATGGAAACTATTCTTATAACCATTGTAATGTTATGTATTTGATATTATAGAAGATATAATGATGTATTAAAGTGGCCATAGTCATAAAACCCCCATGTTTATTTCCTTATATTATACAGTATAATTTTAATAAATCTTGATTCTTAATTTAAATCTACAGGTTGGTAATTGATCATTTACAAATGTTACAATTATTACAAAGACATATGTAGTGAGGGGAATCTGAAGACCTTCCAATCAGACTTGCAGAATTATCAGTAGTTTTGAGTAATTTGCATTGATTAAGAGTTAATGAATTCTGTTTCTACTGTGACATATCTATTAGTTTCTCTCTCTAAAGTTATAGAGAAAAAATAATTATTTTGGACTTGATGGCAGTGTATAAAAAGAAACTGATCTGTAAACATGAGCTTATGCTGAGTTGCAAACCATGCAATTTTCATTGATTCAGGAATGACCCAGGAGTGAGGCTATTTAATACATGACCTGTATGAAAAGATAGGAATAGAAGCAGTCCATTGTGTCTGCAGAGCAAGGGGAGAAGCTGGGGTAATTAATAATGTGTGCTTGAGGAATCAGAGTAATTGAGGGCAGGCAATTTTCTCTGCATGCTTACTTATATTCTGTAACACATAGTGCCAAGAGACAAAATAGTACCTTACTAGGCTCCCAAGAGGAGATTAGAGTAGGCAGTCACTCTGAATACATGTATCCAAATGAGAATGGAATGAACACGATTTTAGGAACATGCATATGTGGCACACACACACACACACACACACACACACACACACACACACACACACACACGGTGTGTTTAAAGACATGTTCACCTCTTCAGTATGACATCATTTAACTCACAGTTAATGAAGAAGAGGTTGCATGAGCTTCATTTGTCTTCTCTCTCTCCTTCCCTCCCTCTCTTCCCACTCCTTCAATTTCCTCTGTCTTCCTCTTTTTTTTTTTTTCCCCAAGCACTGGTGATTAAAGTTTGGGACTTGCACTCATATTTACACCTGAACTAAATGTGATTTCTATTTTTTCTTTTTGGTGGAGGGGAGCTCCCAGAGACTGAGCCACCAACCAGGAGGATACATGGGTGGTCTGAGGCCACTGGCACAAACAAACCAGAGGGCAGCTGGTCAGGTCTCAGCAGTAGAATATGTGCTTAATTCTAGAGAGACTTGAGACCCCAGGAAGGGGGGAGGAGGTGTGGTGGGGTGAGCACCCTCTCAGAGGCAAGGGGAAGGAGGAATGGGGTGAAGAACAGTGGGAGGAGGAGTGAGGTCGGCAATGACTGGAGTGTGAAAAATAAATAAAAAAGATCATGACTTCCCTTTTAATCCTTTATTTTGAGATGCTCTCTAAATTGCTGATGGTGGTCTTGAACATAATCTGTGTACAAAGCTAGCATTGAATTTTCCACAGCCTCCTGAGTAACTGGGATTATAGGCCTGCACTCCTAGGTTTGCAAGTTCTCATAGAAGGGGGGTGGGGACCAACAAATAAAGAACCTTTGATGTTTTATAGCCATTATTAAAATTGGCTAGTATGGCTCTGGGGAGAAAGCGGAGTGGTTAAGACCCATTCTGCTCTTGCAGAGGAGCCAAGTTAGTTCCCAGCATCCACATGATAATTTACAACCATCTTGTAACTCTAATTACAATTCTCTCCTCTACCCTCCATGGGGATTGGCACACATGGTACATATATACATATCCTGGTCTCAGACACACACACAATGACATGAGTAATGGAAAGTGTTTGATAAATGGTTAGTGTTTATTTGATGGCTCACTCCACTCACATCAGGTGAAATCTGAATGTAGTTTAATATTGTTTCTTGTTACCATTATGGGATATTTACTTACATCTAAGTGCTCACTTTAAAGTTTCTCAGTATATCCCTAAAGATTCTGACAGTTAATGTTTTGCCATTTTATACTGTTGTTCCACACAACACTTTTGTAGTTAGTAGATGATTTATCCCAGAATGTTCATAATCCAAACGACTGACTGTTACCGACAAAGTTAGTAATAGTACCAATGAAGAATTAGAGGAATTACAGTAAATTGAGAGCAACATGAAAATTATGGTCTTGTTGATATCTGGTTTGCTTCTTACAGATTCATCCTCTCACTAAAAAAAAAAAAAAATGGAAATTTTTAGATAATATTGATGAGGAAATGGAAGTCATTGGAGAGCTGTAAACACAAAATTCTCTATACAGGATCCAAGAAAAGAGCAAGACAGTAAGGCAGGCATTTGGGACATTTGTCCAGGATGCAGACGCAATTTTTGTTCTGAAAATGAAGTTGATTGGTGAAGACAGGCAAGGGTTTCATTTTCTTTTAAGGTTTCTTTTAAACTAGAAGGCAGAATAGTAGACTATAGTTTATCTTACTTAGAAGCCTGTTTGTTTTCTAATGAGAGACAGAGAAGGAATGGATCCACATGGAAGGAGGGGGGGGGAGTGAGAGGAATAGAGTGAGGGGAAAACATAACCAGGATATACTACGGGAGACAAAACTACAACAACAACAAAAAAACCGAACAAACAAACAAAAAACAAAAACAACAACAAAAAACCCATTTTCAATTAAAGACAAAGGAAGTTCAACCTCTCCAAAGAAAGACAGATGCAAAACACTCAAACAGCAACAACAACAGAAAGAACAGACAGCATGATTTGTAGGTCAGTCTAGTCTGCATAGCCAGTTAGTTCCAGGACAGCCAGAGCTAAGTGGGGAGTTCCTATTACAACAAACAAACAAAGAAACAAACCCAAAAAACAAACACATGGGAAAGAAAGAAAGAGACAGTCAGGAAAGAAGGAGGAACAGTAAGAGATAAAAGAAAAAATAACTGAGAAGTAACAAAAAATGTCATATGTTAAACATATAATTGGAAAGAGGAGTATGTTGGGAAGAAAAAGAGAACCAGAAATTGTGCCTCCTCACAGGACAAGACAAAGGTTTTTAAATCTAGTGCCCTTAACTTCCAGTAAGTTCTCTCTTGAGAAACATATCACTATCCAGCATTTATTTCTCTTTCTTTCTTTCTTTCTTTCTTTCTTTCTTTCTTTCTTTCTTTCTTTCTTTCTTTCTTTCTTTCTTTCTCTCTCTCTCTCTCTCTCTTTCTCTCTCTCTCTCTCTCTCTCTCTTTCTCTCTTTGTCTCTTTCTGTTTGTTGTTTTTTCAAGTCAGGGTTTCTCTGTGTAGCCCTGGCTGTCCTGGAACTCACTCTGTAGACCAGACTGGCCTTGAACTCAGAAATTTTCCTGCCTCTGCCTCCCAAGTGCTGAGATTAAAGGTGTGAGCCACCATGCCTGGCTATCCACTGTTTCTAACTGGCATTTTATAAATTTACATAGTGTTGAATTGAAATTAAGATCATTTATAAAAGCTGAACAGTAAAATAACCAAAAAGAAAATATAAACATGTCCAATGATACTGAAAGATACCCGTTTCTACACAGAAATTATAACCATAATCATTTTCAAATACTTAAAATTCAGACGAGAATGAGAAATTAAAATGAAAATGTAAAATATGAGATAAACCATACATGATTAAGACTATTAAAAAAGAACTTTAACAAAATAATATACAGAGATGAAAAGGAACATTTGTTAGCTAATAACAAAAAATATAACAACCAAAAAGCATAAAACAGTATAATATACAGAATAGAGTAAAAAAGCACATAGGGCAAAGAATGAAGAACCTGAGAGTATTTGTTTATTATTTACCAATGTATGTATGTATGTATGTATGTATGTATGTATGTACGCATGTATCAGTGTATGTATGTATGTATGCATGTACATATCTATGTATGTATGTTTGTATGCATTATGCATGTGTATATATCTATCCATCTATCTATCATTCTATATATCTATTGATCAGCTATATAACAGAGAGAGACAGAGACAGAGACAGAGACAGAGAGACAGAGAGAGAGACAGAGAGAAAGAATTATGAGAATTATGTTAAGCAGTCTACATGTCTGGTTTTGGCCTCTGGTTCCCAAGATCTGGACTATATGTGTACATCAGCAAGTCTGGCTTTTAGATTTGAATAATTTCCCTATATAGAAACATTAGGAATTTTTTAGTATATACTATCAAGAGGAAGATTAACTTCTTTTCTATAAAATATCTTAGTCTTCATAGACTAGAGAAGATGGACCAGGTGCTGCTGGTCCAATCATACTATGAGAGGCCTACAAACAACAGTTCCTTGTTTTTATTTTTGTTTGTTTGTTTTTTTTTGCCTGTAGAGCTCCCATTTATTCTCACACTAAAAGACAAGAATGTGGTCAACACTGAGAAAGTTTATGTTCCTATCAGTAACTTAGTGGTGTAGTCTAAAGAGTTTAGGGAAGGACTGAGGAGATCCCTCAGTGGATAAAGTATCTGATGTGCAGGTCACTAGGTACTGACCTTCATCCTACACAATACACACACAAATGCAACCACATATATAAATATACAAAGCTTTGCACAGTTGTGTACCACACACACACACATACACACACAAAATTCAAGAGAAGATATGATGTGTGGCAATGCTGCACTTAGATTACCATTAACCAGAATATAAAGTAAATATAACCAGAATATAAAGTATCTTTCACATTTTTTCTTAAAATTCTATTTCAGTTGTATGCTAGATTTACTACCAGTGTCACAATAACTGCTGCAAAATCACTAGTTACTGGGGAAGCTAGTGTTACATAACAATGTACTGCATATGGACCCCACATTAAATGAATGGATTTCAATTTCTTTTCTCACAAAAATAATACAGGGTTACTATAGGAGAGACGGATGCCTGTGCTCATTACTTCACAGTTTCTGTAACCTTGTTTCTGTTGACCTGTATCCTATACCATTACATTATAGCCCTTATGTATACACAACAGAATTTATTAAAATAAATAAACAGAACCTGAGAACTGCAGAGATGAAAATCTGTGTTGCTTCAAAACAAATGTGTTTTGACAACAACAGAATGGCAAGTAATTGTAGCCTTGCTCTTTCTCACATTTGAAGACATGAAATGTGATAATGAAAATATCCCAAATGATGGCTTATAGTACTGAATAGAAAATACTAGAAAATAACTCTCCTTAAAAAATGTAGATATGGGGGAGCAGGGAGGGGGGATATAGGAAACTTTCAGGATAGCATTTGAAATGTAAATAAAGAAAATATCTAATAAAAAAGAAAAAAATGTAGATATGGACTATTAAACAATGATCCTTAGACAGTAAGAATTAGTTGATAAATAATTATATTTAATAACATTTACAAGGACTCCAAGTCAAAATATCACAAAGACATCTGTGCATCAGAGTTCATTAAAGCACTGTTCACAATTGCAAAATGGTGCAACAAATTCAAGTGTTCCACGCAGAAGCATGGAAGAGGAAACATGGTGTATAAGAAATATGGAAAAATTTGAAGCCACAAAATAGAAGTGTTATATAATTTTTGCAGGAAGATGAATGAGATTGGAAAAACATTGTATTAAATGAAGTAAGCTTATTTCAGGGAAAAAATGTAACATTTGCTCTCATTTGTGAATCCTAGAAGTTCTATAGATATCCGGATAAACACACATATGTTCATGTGCCATGGAAGTAGGAAAACTGTCTATTGAGAAAAAAGGGACTCATTGGTGAGAAAGAGGAGGGTGAGTGTGGTGGTTTGAATATACTTGGCCTAGAGAGTGGCACTATAATGAGGTGTGACAATGTTAGAGTATGTTTGGCCTTGTTGGAGGAAGTATGTCACTGTGGGAGTGGGCTTTAGAAATCTCCTATGTTCACACTTCACCCATTGTAGAAGAAAGCTCCCTTCTAGCTGCCTGGAGATGCCAGTCTCTCTTGTTTGCCTTGGATCAAAATGCAATACTGTCAGATCCTTCTCCAGCACCATGTCTGCCTGCATGTTGTCATGCTTCTTGATATAATGATAATTACCCAAACCTCTGAAACTGTAAGCCAGCACCAATTAAATGTTTGTCTTATTAAGAGTTGCTTTGGTCATGATATCTCTTTACAGCAATAGAAACCCTAACTAAGACAGTACTGTAAGAGGGTGGAGATGCTGAACATATGATATACACATGCAGAAAACTTAAAAAAATAGAACAAATAGATTTACTTAGGATTTTTTTCAACTCTTAAAATACATTTATCTCTTTATGATATGTGTGTATGCTTGTATATGCACACACATGTGTAAGTATGTATGTGTGTGCACACGCAGATATGCCATACTGAATGTCAAGGACATTTTGCAGGAGTCTTCCCTCTTTTTTCTCCCACTATGTAAGTCCTAAGACAGAACTCAGGTCATCAGGCTGTCAGGCTTGGTGACAAGTGCTTTTACATGCTGAGCTATCTCACTGGACTCAGATTTTCTGTATGAATATACATCACTCAAAAATAACAATTCAATGCTTTGTATGGACAGAGGTGTCTCTATGGAGAATCAATTTTCCAAGAGACTTCCATGGTTCATGCACTATCTAAAAATGATAAAGTCATTAATTTGTATCCTTGTTGAAAAAGAAGTGTGTGTCACCCAAATGAGAAATGAATAACAATTGAGGAGGAAATGTAGAAACATAATATAATCTTGGTATAAATACTATGGTTTAAATGCATATATTTTGTTAAAGTCCTATACTGATAGCCTTGTTTCCAGATGTAATGGTAGATAGTGCTAAAAACCAATTATGCATTGAATAACTGAGAATTTCACTTGTTCTGATAATTATCCACAGGAATTTTAGATACTACACAATGCTCACCTATGTGTGTATGAACTGTAAACTGACAATGTTTACAAATAATAATGAAGCTTTGCTTCGGTATGCATATTGTTTGCTTTTTTCTTACTGGTCTTGTGAGAAAGTCTCAGACAGATATTTAGTAAAAGTGAATAGTGTTTTCTTTCTCTTATTCCTGATATCAAAGTAAATACTTGCAATACCCCACTGGCAGATATGACACCTTAATTTATCCGTTCTCCCATGTGAGAACAAAAAGAAAAGGCACCATTATGTATGTGAAAATGGGTCCTCAGGCGACTCCAAATCCACTGCTTCTCTGATGATGGACTTCTCAGTCTTCTTAACAAACAGAAATAAATATCTACTGTTTATGAGCTACCCGTGTCTAGTTCTCAGATATAATTGGGCACAAAAGTAAAATATGAAGAATTTCAAAGCACAGAGTAGGTAAACTGTAAGTCTTTTGTCAGTGCTGTAGGCATCCTTTCCTTCTTCTTGACATCAGGGACGAGCGTGCATCTAACATCTCCATATTATGTGCTGCCTCCTCTCCACTCCTGTGCTTTGTTTCCCATTGACATCTAATGTCCCTTGCTTTTAATTAGGAGTGGGAATTTGATGTCATATGTAGATTATTTTACATTCATTCAATACTCTGATTTTCCTTTGGCTTGTGGCTTCATTTTTCTGTAATGCTTCCATTTTATTTTACAAAAAAATAGCCACTGTTATGATAACTTTAGAAAAATTAACCAAATAAATACTTTTCCTTCCTTGACCCCTACCTCTATCACCTTCTTTTTTATTCCTCCCCCTTTTCCTTTACTGTTTTTCATTCTATAGAATGTAGACAAAATAATTTATCTGTTTGTTGAGTGAAACTCTATGCCTCATCATTTTTGTGAGATTATTTCAATGACTTATATGTATGAATTTTCCACTCAAATGCCATGGCAATTGTAAGAATAATTCTGTATCTGCTGTATGTGGCAGCCACACTTCCCTGAGACAAGTCAAGGAAAAACTCTGACCCAATTGATTTGTGTTTGTTGATTGTTTGCTCCATTGTGCTGGAACTCTCTCTATTTTGAAAACCCTTGTATCTCAGGAAACTTCTCTATTCTATGAAAGCCATGAGATTCAATTATAACCATATGTCTCTCTTGGCAACTTGAAGATTAGGGATTTTTCTATATCAAGGGTAGCAGCTTTGACATGGACAAGAGAATAAAACAAAGCAAAAACATTGCAGTAAGCAGATGCAATAGGACATGCATCTGCAATTCCATTATGTTCACAGGAAGATGGAACATTTAGATAGGAAGCTTCAGCCTCACTATCCTGTTAAACACACCAGTGACCAGGAAAAACATGCAAGGCCAGAACTGACTCCAGATGTTCTTTGATCATGTACCCACCTCCACCTCCTCCCAAAAACCATTGCTGAGGTTAATAACATTTGAAAGGGGGAAAAAGATTAGAGCCATACCAGAAGTACAATCCTTAAAAGAAAATAATAGAAAGTAGTATTTCTATTTAAACACACAATCCCTAAAACAAGCTTCTTCAATTATAAAATGCCTTACATATTGGACATACTGTGTTTCTTGGTAAACAAACCTAGAGTGATTAATGGCAAGAGAAATCTTTCTAAGCTGTATAAGAACAAACAGACAAACCAAAACTAGCAAACCAAACAAGACATTCAGCATGATAGAGAAATTCTACTGAGAAAAGTCTGTGGAGAGAAAGGCAGGATTCAATGCCACACCAATAACGTCTGGTTTTTATATCAAACGAGAATTTCTATTACAATTTTATTGTATTTATGTGCATATGTGCATCTTTTTATGTCTATGTATATACCAACTGTATGAAGATGCACATGAAGACAAAAAGTGCATCAATTATGCTGGAACAAGAGTTACAGGTGGATCTGAGCTTCCGGATGCAGTGAACTCTGGCCCCCTTCAAGAACAGTTAAGCAGTCATAACTACCGAACCATATCTCAAACCCTCAGACTGGAAATTTAATTCCCAGTTTTATAGGAGAAGATTGAATTAGAATAGTTCAAGATTAAACAATTATGATAGTAGTTGAAATAAGAGGATAAAAGCAAACTCAGGTTGGCATACACTTAATACTATTTAAGTACATCAAGAAGAGCGAACGTAAGATAAGACACATCCATATAGGGAATCATGACATACATCAGAGAGCCACAAGGAGCAACTGAGCTTTACTGACAACAAAAGAGAATATTTGTAGCAAAATATATATACTCAGTGAATGCAGAGTAAGAATATAAGCCGATGAAAACAAAGGAACCTGCAGACTCTATTCAGTGTGAAGATGTAAGACCCAGATCTGCACACACACACACACACACACACACACACACACACACACACACATCCAACTTTCACAGGTTATGAAAACACATGAAGCATAAAAAATATACAATAACTATTCAAAAAAGTATGGAGTGTGAATCAGCAGAGACATGGGGAAAGTAGAGATAAAAAAGACTTATATCTCAAGAAAGGTACTAAAGAATTGCTTAAATTTTTTTTTTTTTGAATTGTACAGTTAGAATTAAAATGTTCACCGGTAGTTGCTCTAAGACAAAATTCAATTCCCAGGATTGACATAGATATATTGTCCTCCACACTGTGACTACAGTCATGGTGACACTCTCTAGTCAAGAGTGTCTATGTTTCCCTTTTAATCTGGGTAAATCATTCTGCTGGTCTCCCATCACTTAGAGAAGTAACACAGGATGTGGAACAAACATCTGAAGTGGGGATCCAGCCAGGTCACAAGTAGCACAATTCCCCTTTCTTCCTACCATTTGTTTGTATTAAAGTACCTGCCTCTGAACCTATGAATCATCACATATGGCCACAATTCAGGAGACACAGCAGAAAGATCATCACATAAGGAGAAAGAAGAAAGGAGAAAGGGGAGAGAGGTTTGGGGGAAGGAAAGAAAATCTAACTACTTCAGTTCGACCTCTAGACTTTGAGGCAATCCCAGACAAAAGCCAGCAGTAAGATTGAATGAACTTCTAGGTAATGGCTGCAGATACCTTTAAAACCCAAGCCAGGCCAGGGCATTGTAAACAAAAGACAGCTCACCTCCACAGCCTCCTGTCTGATTTTCTAAAACAGAAAACTCGTGGATGTTATGAAAGTTTCATACAGTTTGTATATAATTTATTCACCCACTCATCATTACTGACACCCTGTTTAACATGTTTTATTTCAAACACCCCTTGGATCTTCTTAGACTCTAGTATAATGAACTTAATAAGGGAAAAAAAAATCAATGTCTTCACAATTTTTAGGGCAACATGAAGTCCCTAGATATTTTATTCTTAACATATTTCTATGTTAAATGCAAAATAAAGGGAAACAACAGATTTTAGCCCAAAGTGTGTCTGAGATTCAATCGTCTAACAAAGAAAAGTATTTCACTTTCCCAGCAAATTTTTCATGATAACTTTGCATGAAGAGTTAAATAAAAAAGTAAGTCACCTCCCTGTTTTATAAGCAGGTTATTTACTTCTCAGCAAACTCATCACTAGGATTATTATGTCACATTGTATTCATTCTTTTTCATCATGCACAAAGAAAAGCAATTTGAGGCAGAAATAAATATAATTTTCAAAGTCAAGATGTGTCTTTCAATCTTCCATCGTCAACATCACTAAATTCATTTTGCAAAATTTTAAGAATAAAATATTAGTACTCAAGATGGTCTCACAGCTACTGCCATCACTTTACAGAATTTTCAAACTTTATTATTCTGTGTGTATTGTGAACATGTGAGCATGCACAGCGTGGTATGGGGTATGTATGGAGGTCAGTGCATAACACCTGGAGGCAGATCTTCCCCTCTACCCTTACATGAGTACTGGTATTAAATTCTGATCATTTTTTCTCAAAAAGTTCCTTTATCTGATAAGTCATGTTGCCAGCCTAACTACATTCATTTCTGAATTGATTTCTTCTTATTTTTCCTCATGAGATTGCCTTCTCTTACAAACTGTGATGTTTTTATTATTACTTAATGATAAACATCATTATTTATCACATCTTGTCAACCTTTCAATAAATGGCCCAAAATATTCCAATTAATTTCTTTCAATTCAAAGAAATGTTTCTTTAAACACTTAGCCTGTTTTCAGATGTGTTTGTTTTGTCATTATAATTATGAGCTTGTGTTTGGTCATATTCATTAATTCCAGTCAAAATACAGACTGGTTTTATAACATTTACTATTCTATTTGTATTTATAGTCTATTTGACAATAAAATGCAAACTATGTGTGATTAGTTAATAATGATACTAATAAAAAGTTTCAAAGTTGTGGTGAATTCTTGTCTATAGTGTGCAACATTAAAAGCAGACATAAAAGTTTATGTACAATAGAATATCAACAAAGTAAAAAAACTACATCTAAAGACTGAAGGAAAATGCATGAAATTATTAAGTATGATCATTTTAAGATTATAGGGGATGGTCATTTCTCCCTATAATTTTCCTACTATGTCTATATCATTTGTTATTGCTAGGTGATAAAAATATTTAACTAAAATTTTAATTCCCATTTCACCAAAAGTGAAACTAACTTATTATTTAGGAAGTTAATTTCAGTATTCAAATAGGATAATTAATGGCATTTTAATACTTTTCAATATATCCATATTCAAGATTCATTTGTATTCTGATAAGTTTCATTATATAACAATGGTTCCACTTAGTATAATTTTGTTACTTACAGTGCTCTTTTGTAGAGATACAGTCTAATTTTTTTCAAGAATATAAATTGGTGATTGTTGACAATTCCCCCACTCTCTGTTCTATCCTCTGTCCCCATATTTCATGTGGACAGGATTAATTTTGGGTTGAAAGTTTTGTGGGTGTGTTGGTGTGCCTATGGCTTCACTAGGGTTCCTGACTGGCTACAGGAGGTAGCATTAGGTTCCATATATCAATTGATTCTTGGGTGCCTCTCTTATTATAAGTCTCTGTCTTGTACTGAAGGTGGCAGCCACCTCCCCATCCATTTCATTTGCACATTTCCATTCATTCTCACAGGAGCTTGGCCATCTCTCCAGTAGCTCCACATACCTGACCCTGAAGCCCCCATTTTCTACCAGTTGAGACCCATCCCATGGGTAAGCACCAGTCCCGGACACTATTAATGATATTCTGTTAAGCTTGAAGGGAGGAATCTAGCAAGGCTGTCCTATGAGAGGTTTTACTGAGCACCTGAATCAGACAGATGCAGACACTCACAGCCAAACAATGGATGGAGCTTAGGGACTCTCATGAGAGAATAGGAGGAAGGATTGTGGGCCCTAAAAGGGGACAGGAACTCCAAAGGAAGGCCAACAGATTCAACTAACCTGGACCATTGGGCTTTTCAGAAACTGGACCACCAACCGAACAGCATACATGGGCTGAACCTAGACTTCCCACACATGTATAACAGATGTGCAGCTGGGTCTTCATGTGGATCCAGACAACTGGAGTGAGGTCTTGTACTTGAAATATGTTCTTCCAGGTGGGCTGCCTTGTTTGGTCTTAGTGGTAGAGTATACTCTTACCCTCACAGTTACTTGTTGTACCAGGGTAAGGGCATACCCTTGGGACTCCTATGTGTTCAAAGGAGAAGGGCAGGGTGATCAGGGAATGATTGTGGGAGAAGTCACTGGGATGGGACAGTAAGTAGGATAAAAAGCTAATAGTAAAAAGTGACAATAAATTTAAAAATTCATTTAATAATATTAAAATATGATGACCCACTACACATAGTTATACAGACAACTACACATGCTGTGTGTATTTATTACTCCCAAACTCTCTTAGTTCATCTTCTATTTCCATGAACATTTTTGAATGAGCATAAGATACATGTGTGGATTAAATCTCCCACCTATAATCACCTAGTTGTATGTATAAAGGAAGGGTTCAAATAAAAACTTCTAAGTCTTATGTTCTGAAGCACTGTACTCCTTCTTGTTTTCTCTTTAACTTAACACACAACAGCATGCATACCAAGTGCAAGGGCTAATGACACCCTATCTACCATTTTCAAAGGAACAAAATACAATGGTTTAATTTGTGTACATGACTTAAAGATGAGATATCATCCTTTCTATCTGCTATATCCTTGGCGGTTGCTGCCACAGGTAGTCTCTGATTTTCACTTTACAATCTACTGTATCACAGATGATGTCATACAATTTTCTATTTCCCTTTTCCTTTCCAACAGCAAGTTCCTTCTAGAGGATAAATAGAGATCTATGTTATAAAATTAAATATATTAAAAACTCAAATTGTCATAGTAAAATATCATCCAAATATAACTTGGATAGCATTATAGGTATTATAGTTAATGCAGTACTCAAATTTGAATGGCTTACAAATGACAATTTTATCTAGTCTTTTATGACTTTCAGCTTAAATCACTTTCAGCTGTCCTATATTTTCTGTGTGTAACATGATGTATCTTTAAAGAAAATTATAATTCTTGTACATTTAAATGTAAAAAAGAAAATTTAAACATATCAAGTAAACGAAACTTATTTTTATGACATGTAAATTCACGTTCATAGTTTACTTCTTATATCCAACATGGGTGAACAATGCTGCTCTCAGAAAACATTTTGGTGGCAAGACATAAAGAAATCAATCTTGTGCTGACCAGGCAATGATCTCCTAGATGGATCACTTTCTTAGTTCTGGAAGGTGTTGTGCTGAGGTTAGGGTAGAAAAAGATATCAGTGATTTTATATAATGTTATCTTTTGTAGACTGCAATACCAATCTGCCAAGCATGATGTGCCCACTTGTAAAATAGTGCTTAAGACTGCTAATGGAGGAATCAGCTCCTCTCTTGATTGGATTTGAAGCCTTCTCTTCAGGAAGAAATTCTAAAACCATCATCAAAACTCACAGGTAAGAAAGTCATAGACAAGACAATCAAAGAAAATACTAAATGCAAAAAGATTCTAACACAAAATATCCAGGAAAGCCAGGACACAATGAGAAGACCAAACTTAAGGATAATAGGAGTAGATGAGAAGGAAGACTATCAAACTAAAGGGCCAGCAAATATCTTCAACAAAATAATAGAAGAAAACTTTCCATACCTAAAGAATGAGATGCCCATAAACATACAAGAAGCCTACAGAACTCCAAATAGGCTAGACCAGAGGAGAAATTCCTCCCGACACATAATAATCAGAACAACAAATGCACTAAATAAAGACAGAATATTAAAGGCAGCAAGGGAAAAAGGTCAAGTAACATATAAGGGCAGACCTATTAGAATTACTCCAGACTTCTCACCAGAGACTATGAAAGCCAGAAGATCATGGACAGAGATTATACAGACACTAAGAGAACACAAATGCCAGCCCAGGCTACTGTACCCAGCAAAACTCTCATTTACCATAGATTGAGAAACCAAAGTATTCCATCACAAATTAAAATTCACACAATATCTCTCCATGAATCCAGCCCTTCAAAGGATAATAACAGAAAAACACCAATACAAGGACGGAAACTATGCCCTAGAAAAAGCAAGAAAGTAATCCTTCAACAAACCTAAAAGAAGACAGCCACAAGAACAGAAACCCAACTCTAAAAACAAAAATGACAGGAAACAATTATTGTTCCTTAATATCTCTTAATATCAATGGACTCAATTCCCCGATAAAAAGACATAGACTATCAGACTGGCTGCACAAACTGGACCCAAGCTTTTGCTGCTTACAAGAAACACACCTCAGGAAAAACGACAGACACTACCTCAGAGTGAAAGGTTGGAAAACAATTGTCCAAGCAAATGGTCTGGGGAAAAAAGCAGGGGTAGCCATTCTAATATCGAACAAAACAGACTTTCAACCCAAAATTATCAAAAAAGACAAAGAGGGGCACTTCATACTCATCAAAGGCAAAATCTTCCAAGAGGAACTCTCAATCCTGAATATCTATGCTCCAAATGCAAGGGCAGCCGCTTTCATTAAAGAAACTTTAGTAAAGCTTAAAACACACATTGCATCTCACACAATAATAGTGGGAGACTTCAACACCCCACTCTCACCAATGGACAGATCCTGGAAACAGAAACTAAACAGAGACTCAGTCAAACTAACAGAGGCTATGAAACAAATGGACTTAACAGATATCTACAGAATATTTCATCCTAAAACAAAAGGATATACCTTTTTCTCAGCACCTCATG
>LR749523.1:1812656-1844130 GCA_902729485.2 Mus minutoides
GCCAGCATCTGCTGTCACCTGAATTTTTGATCTTAGATATTCTGACTGGTGTGAGGCGGAATCTCAGGGTTGTTTTGATTTGCATTTCCCTGATGATTAAGGATGTTGAGCATTTTTTCAAGTGCTTCTCAGCCATTCGGTATTCCTCAGTTGAGAATTCTTTGTTTAACTCTGTGCCCCACTTTTTAATGGGGATATTTGATTTTCTGGTGTCCACCTTCTTGAGTTCTTTATATATATATATATATATATATATATATATATATATATATATATATATATATATATATATATATATTGCATATCAGTTCTTCTTGAGCTTCATGTGGTCTGTGAATTGTATCTTAGGTATTCTGAACTTTTGGACTAATATCTACTTATCAGTGAGTGCATACCATGTGTGTTCTTTTGTGACTGGGTTACCTCACTCAAGATGATACTTTCTAGTTCCATTCTTTTGCCTGTGAATTTCATAAATTTATTTGTTTTTAATAGCTGAGTAGTATTCCATTGTGTAAATGTACCACATATTTCCTGTTTTTAAAAGAAACTCTATGTATTAGAGTGTGTCTCTGTGTTCGTATGTGCATGCAGGTGCTCAGAGAGGCAAGAAGAGCATGTTTGGTTCCTTAGAGCTGGAGCTATAAGCTACTTAACATATGTGCTGGGAACTGAACTCAGATCAATATAATGTCTGATTTTTAATGGTTTCATTTTTCTTCAATGAATCAACTTTTTACTTATGATTGTAAATAAATAACTACAACTGTTTGTCATAGAAGTTTGCTTGCTAGCCTACTGTTTTTCTTCACCTTTTTTTTTTCTGTTTTTCAGTATAAAACACCAAATGTATGTTTTTCAAGTATTTTCTCTCTTGAGTATTGTCTTACATGTTTGTGATTTATGTTTTCACTCCTCAAAGAAGTTAGTGTTACATTATTTTTATTATTTTATTATTTCCCAATAATTCATTTGAAGAAGAAAACTCAAAGATTGTTCATCCTAGTGTGATCCTGAAAACATTAAACCATCTGAAAGGATCATAAGAGACCATGAGCTCTTGGTAATTAACACTTGCCACCATTTGCAGGTGTAAGGTATTCCCAAAACTTTTCAACAGAAAAATCACCAGATCTTGATTAAAATAATCACAGACATTATGTATTATGTGGAAAGGACTTTGATTAAGATTTGCAAGTGGAAGAAATTCATGGTGGTGAGAAAATGGAAGCACAAATAGCAGATTTTGAAAAACTTGCCTCTGACACCCTGCAGGCACTAATGCTCCCAAAGAATATTCCTTTCCGTTCTGGATTCACCATTTCTATCAGAACTCCATCTCACATAAGAATTATTGATAGGTTGGCTGATTCATGCCCATGTGATTGCTTTGAACCTTTAGAAAAAATGATAATTTATCATTTGAATCCCCCATCCTAAGTCATGTTACAAGTATTTCTAAGAGTACCAATCATCACAAGTTCATATGACCAGGCTTTATCAGACTCACTGAAGGCCTCCAAAAAACTTCAAGGAACCAAGGACAAAAATAAGACTTTTCAGAGTAAGCAAAGCTCTTTGCTATATAAGTGTCCTAGCTATTCTTTTTTTTTCCGTATTATATTTTATTACAATATTTTGAAATGTATCAAAAACTCTTTTTTTAATTAGATATTTTCTATATTTATTCAAATGTTATCCCTTTTCCCAGTTTCCTCTCCAAAAATTCCATATCTCCTCCCTCCTCCACCTACTCCCTAACCCACACACTCCTGCTTCCTGGCTCTGGCATTTCCCTATATTGGGGCATAGAACCTTCACAAGATCAAGAGCCTCTCCTCCCATTGATGGCATATGAGGCCATTCTATGCTACATATGCAGCTAGAGACACGAGTACCACCATGTGTTTTCTTTGATTGGTGGTTTAGTCCCAAGGAGATCTAGGGGTACTGGTTAGTTCATATTGTTGATCCTCCTATAGGGCTGCAAACTCCTTAACAGTTAACTTAACATAACCTAGAGACATCTCAGAAAGGACTCTTAGTTTAGGGATTTTTCAAAGCATGTTGGCTTTTGGGCATGTCTGTGGAGAATTGTCTTGATTGGTAATTGACAAATGAGGGGCTCAGCCCACAGTAGGTGCAACCATTTTTAGGCAGGTTATTTTAGGCTATGTAAGAAAGCTAGCTAAGCATAAACCTGTACGTAATTCAATATGTAGCCTACCTCCACAGTTTCTGCTTCATGTTTCTCTCCTGTTATTTGAAATAAACCCTTTGGTCTCCTCTGATGCTTTTAGTCATAGAATTTACCACAGCAAGTGAATGAAATCATCACAACATGTTTATGTGATTCGATTAGTATAACTTCTGGATGAGTCTGTGTGTGATGCATTTTTTCATTGATTACATTGACTCATATTAATCATCCCATAAACTTATCAGTCTGAATGTCCTTATGAAGATTTACTGTTGATGTGTTGATCCTTCATGGCTTTGCTCCTACATAACACTGAAACAATCAAGCATATTACACAACATGTCAATATACAGAGTCAGTTAACAGGTACGGTTATCTAAGACTTAAGAAATATTAAGCTGAGCTCCTCATTGTTGTAGCATATCTCTTTCCCATAAATTTATGGCTTTGTCTGCCATATAAGGCTTTAATCTTCCATTTCAACTTTATTGTCCCTCACACTTAATTTGTCATACACTTTGTTTTACTTGGGACAATGTTCCAATCCCTACAAACTGTGTAGATACCTTCTGAAGTGGAAAATGTGGAATCCAAGATTGTCATGCGATTATAGTTACATAAACTTGTGTGTCCACTAAACCTTCAATTTAAATACTATTTAATTTTAATATTGATCTCTGGTGATTGATTATAATTGACCAAAAACAAAAACAAAACAAAACACCACACAGACACACATACACACACACACACACACACACACACACACACACACACACACACACACCACCCAACCAAAAAAAAAAAACCCAAAAAACAAAACAAAACAAAACAAAAAGCATGTCTTTCATTATTTCTAAATTCACTTATTCTTTCAATTGGAATTGCTTTGCCTTTGACAAATGAAGGCATTTGAAACTGAACAATCCTGTCTCTCACTTTAAACTGCATATTTTTCTTTATATAAGTCATAATATCAATCCCTCTCTTGAAGTCTTCAGTTATAATTCCTGGATGCACAATGAATCCTTGAAATGTTAATCTTCTTCCTGAAGCCATTTTTCCTGTCTTTGTGGGGTAGAAATCTGTGCACTGCAGTAGGTATTTTATCCTATGGAAATTTTGGTGTTAGTGTAAGTTTTTTTGGGTTTTTTTTTTTGGGGGGGGGGAGTAAGTCTAGGGCAGCACTTCCTTCTGTAGCATGCATCATATCTCCAATACTTAGTTTAGTTTTCTCTAGTTGCTCTGTGGATTGTTGACAGGAAATATCTGGTTGATATAGTATTTTATAATAATATGTGGTTTTAGGGAACAAGATAAAAGAAACAAATGCTTTTGAAGAACTTTGCTAGTATTCATTACGATTGGTAATCGTAATGATTGTCATATAATTTTCTTTGCTTTTACAGTGATGATGTTATAAGTAAAAGTGGACTTAAATGTTGCAGATTGCCTAACTTGTTTAGTCAGAATAGAATTGGTTTCTATAAAAGCAACATATTATGTGCATATTCATTAAAGTAGATAATGAATGATCATGTATGTGTTATTAAATAAGTTCAAAAATATTAAAATATTTCATTTTTGCTGCTGTATTGGTGCTTGAACACAAAGAAATAGTTCAATAATTATTGTGTGAGACATCAAGTTTTGCCTTTGTTACAGTGACGATTTAGAAATGCCATCATCCTACACCCTAGGAGAGTGTCCTTGTATTGCGCTGCACTCATTCATTTACCAGACAGGTTTTTTTCTGAAGTCTCAGGCACTTCGTGTACTTCCAAGTTAACATCATTAGTTCACTCCCACAAAGTCATTCTGTATTCCTCATTGAATAGCTCTATAAATCCAGTAATTATTCCAAGAGCTATTTGTTGATCAGTTAACCTGTGCGAGACTCCATAGAGTCACAGTAGGGTAGATTGATAAATATTCCTGCAAGGACACTTTAGTAAGTAAGGTATTTGGGAGGTTACAGGGAAATCACTAAGCAGAAAGTCACTTCACTTGCCTTATTTTAACCATCCTGACATCTAGTCAATATGTCCAACTTATATTTTTTTGTTTTTGAATTTAAAGAAAGATGTAAGATGTTTAACTTGTATATTTGCTATGATATCTCTGGTTGTCATTCACTGTCATTAAGGAAATTGTGATAATTTCTACAGTCATTACACTGTAGAATCATTATTTCTCCAACTAGGTCTTTTGTGTTCTTGTTAAATTACCCACTCTATATTAAAAAAAACATAACTCTGATTTTAAAATACCTCAGAGTTATCAAATAACTCTATATCAACAGGACTAGCAGTTAAATCTATTTATTGCAACAAGAGAAACAAATAGATAAAGATTCTATCAAATTTGTTGTTATTATTGACTCATAACAGATTTTAAAAGATAGTCAATTTGTTGTCTTATACATTTTGTACCTTTCATGGTTTTCTTTTTTTGCTCAAAATTTTATTTTTTGATTTGTACACCTTGGGAAAATAACTTTATCTTTCACGTCTTTGATATAAAGATTTTTTTCTTTTGCTATGTTTTAATTTTGAAAACTTCCCTTTGTCTGGCAAGACAAATCTCTCTGATATTTTTATTTTTTATTGTCTTTTCTATTATACTTCATGTGGTTCACTCTTTTATATACTAAAAACTTATCTCATGAATTATCAAACTTTATTATATAAACTTATTCCTATATGTATCCAAAATATATTTGGGGTGCCTACATTGACATCCATTGAGGTGAAGAATTATGAAGTCAATTTTTTTTCTCCAGTTCCTAGGACAGAGTAAGAAACAGATATATAAAATACAGATAAAACCCTCAGGAAATGAGCTATAAGATGATAGGAAAGATAAATACACAAATACAGAAGAAAAGGCTTCTCTTTAAGAGATCCTCTAAGTATATTTATATCTGAAGAGGCAATGTCTCCTTAATGCTTATTTTGTGATTTTCCTTACTAGCTGCTGAGACTTCAGGGCTGCTAACTAATGGACTCAAGTTCTTATCATGAAATATGTAAGTAGTAGAAATAAATGCACACATGAATCTACTTGTATGTGTATGTGCCTGAGACAAAAAAGAAAGACTTAAAATCTCAGAGGCAATATATCTTATTGTGGTCTGAACATATAGTATATTATTAGGATGAAGCTTGATTGCAGTCTTCTAAAATAGTATCCAGCAATCTGTTCTCCAAACCTCTCTAGTGCTGACAGTCCAGTGTATGCCCAATTCGTTTGAGTATGTTGTCAAATATTGAAGCTGGGGATATAGTTCAGTTATTGAAGTGCTTGCCCAGCATGCACAGACCATCAGCAAAACATTATATATATATATATATATATATATATATATATATATATATATATATATATATTTAGTGTACTCTCATATTCCAAGCACTAAATAGGTAGATGCTAGAGGATCAAGAGCTTAATGTCATCGTTGGTTACATTTAATTCTATCTCAAAAATTAAATAGAAAAAAAGAAACTGCAACACATTTGATGAGAAGTAAATTCCAATTCTCTACTCAAAGTTCTAACTGCTTTACTGTCTGCCTAAGGAAAAGGGCTAGAAATGTGTTTGTTTGGCAAAAATCTAACATTGACCATAAAGATAGGATCCCTAAATTTTGATTACTAAAATAAATCAAAACAATTATTATTAGAATTCTGCATTTAATTCTAGACTTTGGATTTAGTAAGCCCTTGTCCATTTTCCATTGCACTTTAAGTAGTGAGTAAGGGAGCTGAGCATTGAACATTGCTTCAGTTTACTTTCCTTCCCACCCCTACACCTGTAGGTCTTGTGGAAAATCCTTGAACCTCTGACAAGCTTTTGCTATCTTCTCACCTCATAGGATGAACTTGAGACATTAGTATTTCCAGCATGTCTGGCTCTGCCATCAGTTACTACTTCAATAAATAGTCCTGGATCCTACTAAATTTCATTATAAATTTCAACTTTTTAAAAGAACATAGTCTCCCTATGCACAGAAATCTAAGGTTTTCCAAGTGCCTTTTCTCTTTGATACTGATCCTTTGTCAAAGTTCACTCAGATCCAATGGAGTCTGGACCTCATCTGAGAGGATGGACAGAGGTCAGAATTCACTTCAATAGAGATGTGAGTTTGGTCCCAGGTACTACATACTATGGCTAAAGGCAAGTAGGAGGACTTTGCCCACTTCATTAACTTCTCAGTAGAACTTAAGTTCTAAATCTGAACATGGAGATATCAGTTAAGTCTAAGGACTGTTCTGAGCTAGTGGCTTAAGGTTCATCTCTTTAGACATTCCCTTTGTTCAGCTGTCACTCATGATTGACACCTTGCAGAGGTGAGTCACTGGGTGTCATTTATTGTTTGCCAAATATGTAACAAGATATTTGACCACTACTTACGTTTTGGAATGTCATAAACATGACGAAAAGAAAAGAAAAGAAAAGAAAAGGAAAGGAAAGGAAAGGAAAGGAAAGGAAAGGAAAGGAAAGGAAAGGAAAGGAAAGGAAAGGAAAGGAAAGGAAAAAAGCAACCAAACAAACAAAACATGACGCTGGAGAAATGACTCAGAAATAAAGAAGGCTTGCTGCATCTCCAAACATGCTAGTTTGCTTCTTCCCCCCTTCATCACTCTACTCATACCATAGAAATCCAGGTCCTGGGGACTAGACCATCTCTTCTGGCATCTGTGACCAACCACACATACATGGCATGCATATACACAGATATATACATATAAACTTAATAAAAAACTGAAGCAAGTAATTGGCAGTTATGACAAGAGGATATAAAAAAATATCTTCTAGTTCTAACTCTGTCCTAGCTTTTTCATTTTTGGTGGCAGGTAAGTGCTTAGAGTTGGTTTGATTATGAAAGTATAAAATCCAGGGTAAGCTATACAGCTTCTGCTGCAAATGGCTATTATAACTATTCACTAAAGTGAACATATTTTAGTTGTGATTAATTATGATGTGAGACTTTTTGTTTGCACATTTTTTCCAATTTTTTTATTAGATATTTTCTTAATTTACATTTCAAATGCTATTCTGAAAGTCCCCTCCCCCGTCACTGCTCCCCTGTCCACCCACTCCCACTTCTTGGCCCTGGCGTTCCCCTGTATTGGGGCATATAAAGATTGCAGTACCAAGGGGCCTCTCTTCCCAATGATGACCAACTAGGCCATCTTCTGCTACATATGGAGCTAGAGACACAAGTTCTGGGGGTTCTGGTTAGTTCATATTGTTGATCCTCTTCTAGGGTTGCAGACCCCTTCATCTCCTGGGGTTCTATCTCTAGCTTCTCCATTGTGGGCCCTGTGTTCCATCTTATAGATGATTATGAGCATCCACTTCTGTACGAGACAGCTATATAAGGGTCCCTTAAGTAGGCACTAGCTGTCCTATGCCATAGTGTCTGAGTTTAATGACTGATTATGGGATGGATCCCCAAAGGAGTTACAGATTGTTTGCACATTTTTACAGTAAAGTTTACAAAATAATTGTTGTAATACCTTTCATAATCTTCAACTGTCAAAACCAAAAACATGATAATATTGTAGTTAAATCAAAAACACTGAGAAGAGTTCTCTGTATTAGATGTCCTTTGTTATACATTGTAAAATTCACTCTCTTCTTCAAGCCATAGTTCACTCACTTTATTTATTGCAAAATTGAGTAAATAGATTCCATGCATGCATCTACTCTATTTATTTATTGTTGCACATTTTTCAAAATAATTTCACATCTGCCTTTGTAAAGACTCTCTAAGACTCACCGAGGCCAACAGAGCAGGGATTTATTGTCTCACATTTTTCCTAAGAAAACACACTGTTGGAATTATGGTGACTCCAGAAACATGTAGGTTTAAAGTCAAACTTAAGTCTTCTGTTCTCAATTCTTAATTCATGCAGGGTACCACTGCTGATGCCACAGACAGAGTGTGAAGGAAGCAAGGATGGAGATAAGCAGTAGAAGATAAAATCTGGGATGATTGTTATGTAATCTGTATCCTTGCTTTAAAGCGTCTACTATCTGAGCTGCTGCAGTTTTCTGAGGTAACCAGTGAGGGAAAGGTCACAGAGGCAACATAACAGAAATGAAAAGATATTAAAAAGCTTTTTTTTTCTTTCACGTTAGTCATTAATTATATACTGTATTTTAAATATAAACAATTTCTAGTGATAATGTGAGAGATAGTTCTATGGTAACAAATACATATAAAATGAGAAACATACACGAGCAAAATAAGCTGAGGCACATTCAAGTAAATAGATTTTTTTCAAAGTTACATCTGATAGTTCATACAGTCTGTAATCAGGGATTCTAACTCTGTAGCTAATTGTTACAACCATGATCTAGTTTGATTCTTTAGTAATGTCCTGTGTTATTTGGATCCCATTATCTATTGCTAGATTATAGCTTTCTCCTGCCTTCACTTGTTCTCTCTCTCTCTCTCTCTCTCTCTCTCTCTCTCTCTCTGTGTGTGTGTGTGTGTGTGTTTTACATTCTATGTATCAGATTGATAGGTGCTGCTGAGTCCTCTCATTATTCGGTTTTGATTTCATCCAAGTAGAATTAGTTCATATTTTAAAACTGATATCAATTACTTCTCATTATACCCTGTGTATGCGGCTCTATTTTCTTTAATATTATTATGTGTCTTTCTGTTGTAGTTGTTTGGGAAAGAGGCTTAGTTCATAACCTGACTACCTTCTAACTCAAAATTCTCCTGTTGCAGCCCTTTGAATACTCGCATTACAAGACATCACACTTGCCTCAGCCATGCTCCGTGTCATCTAAGTTTAATATATTTTCTTTGCCTTCCTGTTGTATACTGGACTGACACTTGGTTACTGATTAGATTATTTCTCTCCTTCTCAGTATTACCCAGGGACCTTGAAGGGAATTCTCATGCTGTTATTTTCCTGGTCTTCCCAATGTCCTAGGATCCTGGCACTGGTGTTTGCTTATATTATTGTATTGATAAAAATGTGAATGCACTTTTTCTATTTTTCATCATGTAAGAGACACCATGGGTTCCTGTTGCCAGATGATGGAGTTGCCTGGATAAATCGCACTTCTTGAATATTCATTTTTAGATTGCTTTAAGAAACAGGCACAACAATGATGGCCAGAGGAAATAGTTAAGGGGGTTTTTGTTGTTATTTGTTTGGTTTTGTCTCTCTGTGTTCCTGTCTGTTTGTCTGTGTGTATGTATGTATGTATGTATGTATGTATGTATGTATGTATGTATATATGTATGTACGTATGCATGCATGCATGCATGTGTTTCTATGGGTAAACATAGAACTCAGAGACAGATATCAACTGATTCTTCTCCATCATACTTTTGAGACAGGATGTTGTCCTGAACCTGAAACTCACTGATTTGCCTACACTGGCTGGATAGCCATACTAACTGAACCATTTCCTTAGTCCTACCTTAATTAAGTATTGTCATAGGTTTTTGTATATGATCTTTCAATATTCCAATGATTCTTCACACTAAATGACTGGAGAACTGTCCATGACAGTAAAACCTTGAAGCCTGGACATTTGAGAGATGATATTGATACCTGAACATCTGCAGAGTTTTTCTGAACAGAATGTGATATAGACTTGCCTATATTCCCATTAGGATTTCCTTTTTCTGAAACAAATTTGTCATCATTTCTAATAAAGAGGTTCTTTTCAGGAAGTTGCATTCTAAATGTGCACAGTACAAAGCGATTCTATTCCTTTGTCTCAAGAAGCAATCATGAGACATTAAAAGACTAGAGTGCAATGCTAATCAGGTCAGTCACTGATTGATTGATCACTGTCATTTTCACATTTTCCATTTTTAAGACTACTGGACAAAATACAGAGTTATCTTATGGGTATAATATATGTTAAGATGCCTTGATTCTTAGTAAATATTTTGCAGGGTTACTTTTTTTTTTTTAACCATTGTACTATGATTACAGAAAAGGGAAGTTTAATTTGAGAGGATGAATAGAAAACTATTCCCTGTTATCTTATTTAGGGTTTTACTGCTATGAACAGACACCATGACCAAAGCAACTCTTATAAGGACAACATTTAATGGCTTACAAGGTTCAGAGTTTCAGTTTATTATCTTGAAGTCTGGAGCATGGAAGCGTCCAGGGTCCAGGCAGATGTGAAGCTGGAAGACCTGAGAGTTCCACCTCTTCTTCTGAAGGCAGTTAGGGGAATACTGGCTTCAGGGCAGCTTAAAGGGTCTTAAAGACCACACCCATGGTGGTGACACACCTACTCCAACAAGGCTCCTAATAGTTCCACTTCCTGAACAAAGCAAATACAAACTATCTGACCTATATTGACAAGGTTAATTTGCTCAATGTTGCTTTCCATGGATTATTTTTCATTAGTGTAATATTTTTGTTTTAAAACTTTTGATAATTTTTACATGTGGTGATGTGGTTTGATTAAATACACTCCCCATTCTCTACTCACCACATCCTCACTTATCGCCACTTTCCATGTTAACTTCAAATCTATTGTATCAACTTAGTGCTGACTGTATGTACATGGGTATAGCATTATTAGGAATCATTGTAAAGAATGTAAGAGCCAAAAGCAGTAGATGTCTACAGTGAAACGGTATTTTTCAGACATGTGAAGGCCATCGCATGCATGAGCTCACAGTGTCTGTGACAGCATGCAGCCATTCTGTGCAAGATGCATCCAGCAAAATGCCCAGCATGGGTGGCAGAGAGCCTCTGAAAGTCCCATTCCTACCTGCCTAGCTATTAGCAATTGAGATCTCCCATGGGATGGGGGCATGCTTCCATGAAATTCTCACTACTGTTTTTACTTTGAAGAAGTAACCACATCTGAAAGAAAATTAAAAATGTGTAGAATTTTTAAATAATGTCACACTTCACTTTTATTTGTAAATTGTCTTAACCTTTTAGTGAATAAATACAGATGTGAAATCATGAAAATGATAATTATAGACATCACTTTTATGTAATTTCTCATGAATTCTTTACATGTGCTTGAATTACACTATACATATGACTTACATATAATTATGTAAATGATTATTTAAATATGTATTCTGCTTTTCTACTTTTAAAATTTGTAAGTCTGAATACCTAATCGTCCTTGCTTCTAACAGATTATGTAGTACCTGTGCAGTAATATTCTGTAGTAGTGATAATCATTGTGAAATCCTATTAGCCTTTGGGTGTGAGTATATCTACAAAGGAATCATAACAAAAAGGAGCAGTCAAGTGTTGCATCCTTTCAATCCTCACTTCTAAGTGCTCCTCCACCTGTTCATAACTTCTTGTTTCCAGTACAATGGCTTCAGTAGCTTGCCCTCCTGCCAATTCTGCCTCTGATGTCACATGAAATTGGCTACATGAAAATCAACTTTCCTTGAAGCTAATAGGTGACTTGTGTGTTAGACTTTTAGATTCACTTTCTATTTTATTTCATAGCTAATACTATTTCTCTGTATTTATATCTTCCTAGCTGCATTTGATCACATTTTACATGCACTAGAAAAAGAAGAAAGAAGGGTATGGTCAGGGATGCTTTAGACACATGTCCTAGGATACCCAAGCACTTGCATATCCAGTAGCTTTCAAACAGGTTTTTCTCACATAGACTAGCAATCCAAATTCAAACAGTATTTTTATTTCAAAACCACATAGCCTGGTAGCCTGGTGTGTGTGTGTGTGTGTGTGTGTGTGTGTGTGTGTGTGTGTGTGTGTGTGTTTAACATTTCTAGAGCAGGTATCATCTTACTCTAATTTGACCACATATGATATGCGGTAATTTTGCCCTCACTGAGCTACTTAGTTAATGTAGTAGATAAAGCAATTTAATTGCTTTCAGAGAAGTTGATTTGATTTGCATAAACATATCTAAAAGTTGTACCTACTATTCCATTGAAAACAATTTTAGTATGGCTGGGCAAAACAAAACAAAAACCAAATAAAACAATTCTCTTTGTAAGTAGCCAATAAACTACTATCCATTAATTTGCATCTTAATTTCAATGTGAATAACTAGAACAGGTTTCATTATCATTAATAAAACAACATCTGTATGTGTGCTTGGCATCTTTTGGGGGTTTTCTTTATGTTAGTTCACAAGAATGCTCCTAATGTAATGCTACCAACTGCAAAGATTATTTTAAGTATATGTCTCTCTATATTTATTAAGAATAGTACTGTCTTCACTTGCCTTCTTTAAATATTTGATAGCACCAAAGCTTGATGGTTGTGTAGATAAAAAGGCCTTCAAAATTATCTCTTCCAAACATCACATTCCATATTCATGTGTCAACTGTTGAATACTTATGGAGAAATGCAGTGTCATTCACTGTAAAAAAAATTCTTTTCTCAAGTATCTTATGTATAATATGATATTTCAAGTTTCTACTTGTATAAGTCATCCTCAAACCTTGTCTCTCATGACCGAGGTTTGACCTCACCAGATTTTTATTTTACCATTTGGTATATAGAGTTTAAATCAGATATCTGTTAGTTTTCTGAGTATTATATAAAATAACATATTGCCACAGTAGATGAATAATAAATGGAGCTAAAAGTCTCAAGTTTTGTTTTGTTTTGTTTTTAAATCAAACTTAGCTGACATATAAGTTGTCAGCTTTGGCGAATGAACATGGAGGACGCACAGTGACGCTGAATTTCAGAGTAAGAACCTGTAACTTGCAGCATAAAAGTCAGCTATGGCATGAGATGCAGCTCTACAAAAAATATACATTGGTTATTTGAAATTAAGCATTTAAGCTTCCTCCTGAATATTCCAAGACAAGTCTATTTACCTCTTTCATTCTTTTTAAGACACTTTGGGATCTGTTGAATGAATTAATCAGTGAAAAGCTTTTTCTTTCCTTTCTCCAGCTATGTTTGCTTTTACACAGAATATGTTCTGCCTTTGACTGTGTGTTTTCTTGTATTCTTATTTCTGTATGTGCCATGTCCTCATCATTTACTTTGTGAAACCAGGGCAATAATTGCTATGATTTATTTACATGTACCCTTCTATGAAAGTTCCTTTCCACTCTCAATTGCATTGTAGCTGTTCAGAGAAGTGGTTCTGAAGTAAATAATTATTATATTCCATCATTTCCCTTATTATACAAATTATTTATTGAACAGTGGATTCTGTAATAATGTGAGTACTTTTTTTAGTGCTTACATATTCTTTTAACTAGAAAGTTTGGAAATCTGAATTTAGAATCTTCATCTTATAGATTGGAAATTTTAGTACAAATGTATTCTTTCTATGGGCTATTGGGTGGACTAAATGCACACACACACACTCACAATACCATGTAAAGGCATTTATGTAAAACACTGTTCCATGGTTGAATTAAATATATATATATATATATATATATATATATATATATATATATATATATATCCTTTCACTTTTCAATTTCAGAGTACAGTGAGCCTAGCTTGCATGTTCTTTTGTCCAAAGATTACTTAGCATCTAAAAACAATTTGAGCTATTTTACAATCTAACAACATTAACCAAAAAGATCTCTAAATATTTAAAAAGCACGAATAAAAATAGATTCTTTGTCTCTGCACATCCTTCCATGTATATTTTAATCCCTATTCTAGGGAGGAGTGAAGTGAAAGGATGGGCCATCCAGAGACTGCCCCACCCGGGTGGTCCATCACATAATCAGCCACCAAACGCAGACACTACTGCATAAACCAGCAGGACATTGCTGAAAGGACCCTGATATAGCTGTCTCCTGGGAAGCTTTGAGAGTTCCTGACAAACGCAGAAGTGGATGCTCACAATCATCTATAGGGCAGTACACAGGGTCCCCAATGTAGGAGCTAGAGAGAGTACCCAAGAGTTGTAGGGGTCTGCAACCCTATAGATGGAACAACAATATGAACTAATCAGAGCCCCCAGAGCTCATGTCTCTAGCTGTATATGTATTAGCAGATGGCCTAGTTGGCCATTATGTGGGAAGAAAGGCCCTTGGTCTAGCAATGTTTATAGGCCCCAGTATAGGGGAATGCCAGGGCCAAGTAGCAGGAGAGGGAGGGTAGGGGAGCAGGGTGGGGGGAGGATATAGGGGACTTTTGGATAACACTTGAAATGTAAATGAAGAAACTCTCTAATAATAAATAAAAAAGTGAAAAGATAGATTCTTTTTCAACTGAGGCATTTAGTGAATATTTTTCCTTGAATTATCGCTTTTTGAGAAAATGAATGAAAGGAGGGAAGGAATATGGAAAGGAAGGAGGGAAGAAAGGAGGGAAGGAAGATGGAAAAGGAAGGAGGGAAGGAAGGAGGGAAGGAAGGAGGGAAGGAAGGAAGGAAGGAAGGAAGGAAGGAAGGAAGTAGAGAAAGAATACTGAAGTCGGCACATTCCTGTCTGTGACAGACTCTACCCAAATTGGTTTAATTGCCCCCCCACCACCACTTTTGACTTCAGCTATATTGCAAGTTCCTGGTTAATAAGCAATATCCTAAAGAAAAAATTGCACATGTCCTCTATTGCTAGCTTCAAAATTCTTAATACTACATAATAAGGTTTATTCTCAAGGCTATGACATTTAAAAAACAAAAGTGTAAAGTTAAATGTTATAGCTAGTGACTGACAGATTACTAGATAGGAAGACTTCGACTTATAACTTGGAAATTAACTTTAAATAAATTAAAATGAAGGCATAGTAAAGAACGATACAAAATAAATTTATAACATACCAATGGTTTATATTAATGACCTTGAAAAATATTCCATACATTTAGTTCATTTCTGAGGCATATATTTCACTTCTAGACTCATATTATGCATATTTTAATGAAAAGGAACATTCTTCATGGAGATTTAGGACTTAGGACTGAGTATTTTCAGAAGAAATAATGCTTTAGGAAAGTTACTCTCTAAGACTTAACAACAACATATATATATATATATATATATATATATATATATATATATATATATATATATATATATATATATATATTTGCCTACCTCTATAGACTACATTTCTTTTTTTTTTTTTTTTCAGTCTTGCACTTTATTGTCGTTGTCCGCAGGCCTTGACTGCGTACTTGCTCAGAGGGTACAGCTGCTCCTTCCGCTGCTGCTTCTTGGTCTTCAGCTTCTCCTCATGCTTGGTGAGCCAGCGGCGCATGGCTCTTGTCTTCTTGGGTCGCAGGTTCAGGGGCTTGTATTTCTTGCCCTTGTAGAATTTCCTGAGGTTTTCTTTTTGAGTCTAGTTAATAACAGTGAGGACTCGGGCAATGGATTTGCGAACGACTCCTATCTTTGAGAGCTTGGATGTGGCGCCTGTTACTTTGGCGACCCAAAGCTGGGACAATTCCACCTTCAGATCGTCCAGTTGTTTCAGCAGCTCCTCCTTCTTGCCGCGCAGGTCCCGAGCCTTAATCTTGGCCATTTTGGCGTTGTTCACGGCTGAGGCCACCTGGTTCGAGAGGTAGACTACATTTCTAAATGAGACAATACTGTTGAATAATTAATTACCAAGACATAAGGTAACTTCAAAGAAAATTGAGTGAGATGGGACAAATGTTGTAATTGTGTTTGTGAGTGAGTGTGTGCATGTGTGTTTGTGTGTGTATGAGTGTGTAAATGCCATATGTGCATGGTTGCCCATAGAGGATTGTATTCCCTGGAGCTTCAGCTCCAGACAACTCAAGATGTAAGTGTGTGTGCACATGAGTATTCATATGCACCACATGAGTCCAGAAGGCTATGGTGTATGAGAGGGTGTTGGTTCCCCTGGAACTGAAGTTGAAGTTGATTGTGAGCCATGTTATTCATGCTGGAGACTGAACCATATCATTTGCAAAAGTAGAAAAAGGTTATTAACCCTTGAGCAATCTCTCCCATCACTTCTTAGGACCCATTTACTCTCTCACTCATGTAAGGCATAGAACAAACAAAAATAAAATATGTGTTGGTTGTCTGTGACTCACATATTACCCCTTATGGTGATAAGATTATATGACAAACAATATAACCACATGAGCTATTTTCATTAAAAATATATAATCTTTCTTCAAACATTGATTTGCATTTCTCATAGAAAAAATATTTTCTCATGTTAATTTGTTCCTTTGTCTTTTCAAATTGCTTCAATTTTCTACTTCTTACAAATAAAATCTAATAACTATTCTACATTCTGATTTTTTTCTGAGATAGGGTTTCTCTGTGTAGCCCTGGCTGTCCTGGAACTCACTCTGTAGACCAGGCTGGCCTCAAACTCAGAAATCCTCCTGCCTCTGCCTCCTGAGTGCTGAGATTAAAGGTGTGCGCCACCATGCCCGATTCATTCTGATTTTCTTTAAGTTGGAATCCATCCTCTGTTTTCCTCATGTGGCCAAAGGACTACTATACCTCCATATACCTCCTTGCAGTAGGAAGTCTATGGTTTAGACTGCGATCTGCTTATGGACCCTTCTCCCACGTCCATGAAGAGCTTCTTTCATACATTATCAGCCCATCAGCTCTCTTCAATCTGTATGTTACCTTTCTGCAGTTCTCCAGTCTCTCCCTTCAGTGTTCAAGAACCTGTGTTTCAGTCCCTTCAGAGACGATATGACCATCACCACAACTGGCTTATTCCTGGTCTCTCTTCATTATTATCTTCCTTCCCTCCACAAATCCTTAAATCTCTAGTAAATTCCTTTTGTCAACTGCACTAATGATTTTCTTAGTTTCATGCTAAAATCTAATTTTCATTTGTCATTTTACCTGAACATCTCTCTTCTTTACAAATCTACAACTGTGTAATTTTCTCCTCCCTTCCCTTTCCATCATAAAACATTCTTACAAACTCACATGTCATTTATTATATCTGTTACTTAAGATACCTGGATGAAATTCCAGGATCTCTTTTGGTCTTCTTTCTGCATCTCCTTTCTCTCATTTCATGCCATAATATAATTAGTTAAAATTTGCCAGACACGATGGAATGTAATTTCTCTTAAGTAAGCTAATGCTGTTATTTGCTTTCTACAAGTCTTAGCTTTGCAGAAACTAGTATACCACTATTACCTAATAAAAGTTCTAATGGTATGTAATACTTATTTGAATAAAGAAATGAATATTCACTTCAAATAAATGAATCTATCTTATTTATAGTTCCCTTACAATTTTCTTATATAGGCTAAGTGTTCTTTTTTTTCATAAGATCTCAAAGGCTACTAAGTCTTTATATGCACTTTAATTAAGCTTTAATAAAATAATTCATGGCATATATACTTGTACTTATCATAGACCAGGAGTGGAGCCAAACCTGTTCATTTGAACAGTTCCTTTTCTCATGACTAACCTACAACAGTGCAATCTTGTAGTGTTCAGATACATGGATCTACTGAACAGTAGAAAGATATACCCCCAGGGAAGAAGTGAAACTTTCCTAAAGAGAAAGGGGAGATGGTTCCACACTGGATACATTCATACTTTACATGGAAAAGATGCTTACTTAAGTATCAAATACCCCACACACAATAATAAAAGATAAGAACAATAATTTGTTTGGGACATGTATTGAACAACTTGTCTTATAAAACCGTGACTGTTTTATGGATCATTCTATAAAGGACATTATCTGTTGATGAGATGCTTAGAGAAACAAGAAGGTGGATAAGATAAGACATTGCTGATGAAAATGAACTACCCAGTGCAGTGGATTTCTCCTTCAGGCAGTAAACAACCTAATCCTGGAACAACTAAAAGACACAGATACATTGGAACAAGATTCATTTGAAGAACACACATAAACAAAACCTCTGCAGACAGAACAGCTGCCAATTGTGTGTTCTCCTACAGACAATGAAGATAAGAGAGGAAAATGTCTGAGGGTCCTCTGTGTGTGCCTTCTGCTAGATCAGTGGTCATCAACTTTCTGAAAATTGTGACTATTTAATACAGTTCCGCATGTTGTGATGATCGTAAGCATGAAATTATTTGGTTGCTACTTCATAACTCTAATTTTGCTACTGTTACAAATTGTAATGTAAACATCAAACACAAACGATATCTGATATACAACCCCTTAAAGGATTCACAACCCACAGATTGAAAGCCACTGTCTAGATGATGCTCAGAGCTGGACCACATAGTCCCAGAGACTCC
This sequence comes from Mus minutoides, assembly GCA_902729485.2. Taxonomy (NCBI): domain Eukaryota; kingdom Metazoa; phylum Chordata; class Mammalia; order Rodentia; family Muridae; genus Mus; species Mus minutoides. The sequence continues at coordinate 1,831,013 of LR749523.1, forward strand.
TCTACTCTTGCATTCTCAATCTCCCCAGTGTGTAGCACTTAGAAAGACTGCCATAGCATTCTTCCACACCCATGTTATTACCAAGGAAATAAGTTACATGCATGTACATCACATATTTTGTTATAGATGTCTAGATAAAAACCTCCTAGTTATGTTTATATAAATTGAGCAAATGTAAGATATATTTCTTATGAATTTGACTCAAGTTTAGCTCTTTGGATGATTTCTTAATGCAGGCTAATGTAAATGCATGAGGGTAAGCAGCATTCTTTCTGATTGTCTTAATTTGGAAAGAGGTATTTTATTATTTGCTTTTTTAAAATCATGGCTATTACTCTTGTTCAAATATTTCCTGACTAATTTGTTTTTGACTTTTCAAAGTGCTTCCCAAAGAGAAACACTCAGGCAATTTGGGTTAATGACATTTATGAGACCAAATGGTCCCAAGAGAATTCACTCTCTGATGATGACTACAAATGGCCAACATGCTTCTTGGCTTTGGAGAGATGCTGGAAGTTTAGAGGAATCTTGACAAATTTACACTGGAATGTCAGAGACCCCTGATATAGGTTAGAGTGTATTTTCACTCATACTATTTATTTTTAACCTCTCTGACCTCTCAAATGCTCCTGAGTAGTGTGCAAGGTGTATTTCATATCAGAGTAGCACTATGTTTTTTTAGTTCAACACTCTTCTTAATAGTTATTGTGAATTACTAATGTATTAGTATTAGAACACTATCATCTGAATTCCAGAGTTTATATTTTGTATCTTCTATGTCACAGGTACAGACAATACATAGACCCAAGATAAAGTACTGCTTATCGAATGTGGATTGAATGTAGAAGACAGCTTTTTCAGAGTAGCAGTGAAAGTGAAACATCACAAAATAAAATATTATAAGTTAGAGTGTTGTTTTCTTGTTAAAGAATATGGCAAAGAATCTCACATTTGTTTTCAAGGATAAAGAAGAAACTTCTAGACAGGGAATATGTGGTATAAATTCTAAGATAATTAAAGGTGAGTAAAGATAGATTTTAGAATGACATTTTTTTTTATTTTGAAACTTTAGAATTCTACTAGTTAATGTTCTCCACAGAACATTACCTTGAGACAATATGTATGCATCTGTAGTACATGTATACTCAAGTGAATGTGGTGTCACCTTGTTTAATCCAGGGCTTCTGCTACCTGGATACATTCCATCCACATGAGAAGTGACCATCTGTCTACTGACTTAGATGTCAATTTTTAAAGAATCCTCTTTAAATGCTCAAAAAGTGACCACTTCTCTGTACCCATCATGTGGCATCCAAGTTGACACATAACAATTGAGTACTCTAGAAAGGGACAAATAAATCAATTTTCTCCCTATTTCTACAAATGCTATGGAAAGGAGTTAGGATTATTTGGAGGCAAGCTAGGACAAGAACTGAGATGTTTTCTATTATTTCTTTTCAGTTTTTAATACTTCAGGATATAGCTTTGTCTTAAGGAAGGATGCTGTAGTTTGCTGCTTACTCTAAGATAAAGGAATAAGAGAAAAAATAATTTACAGTGTTGAAGTTTCAGGAGACTGGTGCTATGGCTCAGTGGATAAATTCATTGCTCTACAAGAATGGAGGCCTGAGTTTGATTTATCATAATGCAGGTTAAAAGCCTGGTAGAGGTGTGCATGCTTGTGACCCCAACATCAGGGCAGTGTGTGTGTGTGTGTGTGTGTGTGTGTGTGTGTGTGTGTGTGTGTATTAGGATATGCCACAAACAGATCTCCAAGTCTCACTGTCCAACCAGCTTAGCAGAAACAGTGATCTAGCTTATTGTTCAGTGAGATATACTGGCTTAAGGCAATAGGGTAAAGTGGTATATCAAAGGAACATAACATCTTTTACTGGTTTCCAAATGCATGCACCACGTAGACACAGACGCAAACAATGACACATATAGATATACACACCCACACACACTTACACACACACACACACACACACACACACACAATTTAATATGCCAAATTCATCACAAGAAGTTTTACATAGTTTCTTATATGCATTCTTCTTGTAAATAAAATAAAACCTTCAGAATGTGTGTGTGTGTGTGTGTGTGTGTGTGTGTGTGTGTTTTGAATATTTTCTAAAGCTGATTTGTTTGTTTTCAGGTTGTAATATATTTAAATTGCCAGAAGTCAATTTTGCATGTCTTGGAATAATGATTAATAAATAGATTTAAATATAAGATATTTAACTATCTCCAAATCCAACTGTATAATCATTACCCAAATGAGGAATACTGAAAGAATTTGAACCATATCAGAACTAGACCCTATGAAGATTAAATGAATTATTACATAAGTAATTAGTGATCATAAACTACTGGGAGTTAATGATTAAGATTATAGAAATACTTTCATCAAAGAATACTACTTTTGTGTGAATTTGCATAACTAGCTGACACTTAAGTAACCCTGTCACTATCTAATCAAACAGTAATCAGATAGACTAAACATTTTCTTCATAGGTTAAATGTGGTCAAGTCTCCTTCATTCAAATGATGATAATGGGAATATTTTCAAAACATGTATTTTGTGGTCTGTTGTGACCAACTTATGACATTCATACTCAGTTCATTTACAAAAGAATCCAACATGAAAACCAAATGCCCTAGGTACATTTACTTTGCCTTGAATTTATCAATTTTGCTTCCAAAAAATTCTCTAATACAGAATTTCCAACCGGAAAGATGAAAACATCTAGAAAATGTTACAATGTTTTAGAAGATAGTCAAATATATTATACACTGGTTTCAGAGGTGTGACAAAGAGTAAATGTTTTTGTTGACAGTTTCTATCATTAAATCATCATGAAAGATACTGAATTTATCTATTCCCGTGTTCTTCCTTCAAAAGTAAATACATTTATCAGGGACTTGGTGGCAGGCTTACAGGCATAGAGCTTTTAAGGAACAGGAGATAAATGATTATAAATATATTTTAAATTATAAAGCAATTCTTATGTAGAGGCTCACTGCTGATGCCAATAAAATAGAACATACTGGAACACAAAACTTCCTTATAGGAGAGGAGTATGATCATGTCACAGCACTTGAAAGAGACAGGTAGTTCCATGGTAATGAAGTCTAGAGATGGCATGTAGAGTAAAATGACAGCCATTCACTGGGAGTTCTAGAGAGTGGTTGCATGATAGTACTGTTAAGAACCAAGAAGTTTAATGTTCTTTCTATATTTCCATATCCTTTAAACCTAATGTGCCCATTGATGGAATGGTGTGATGCTTTGTATGACTAAGGTCAATGAAATGTTTTCATTGATGTAATAACATTACTAATTTTTTCTCAGGCAGATACATTTGCAGGACTACATGTGTCTTTGGTTTTGGTTTAGGTCTTTTTTGTTTTGTTTTTGTCATAAAGAATAGACTATCTATGGGAATATATATATATATATATATATATATATATATATATATATATATATATATAACTCAGAAAGCATTTCTAATAAGCTAGTGTTTAATTTAAGCTTAACTTTGAAACTGTCAACTTCTGGTAGTTGATATGCCAAAGAGGGTTTAAACTATAGGTCTACTTCCATATTTAGTGACATTAAAATGCTTCATTTGGCCTGAAATGACTTCATGCAGACTACATATTATTGCAGCAAATATTCTGTTAATCCTCTGATGGCCACTTTTTATTTTATATTAAACTAAACTGTCAGTTGTAGTGTCAGTACTAACTCATACCATGGTATGGATCTGTAACTTTAATATAAAATATCAGATCTTCTGAGATAGAAAAAAATCTTTTAGAAATAATTTAGAAGTAAAAAATGTTCAGTAAAAATGTGCAGTAAAAAATATTCCTTTTGTGGGAATATCCAGGTACACTGTTGTTAAAAACAAACAAACAAACAAACAAACAAACAAACAAACTGTAGGTTATTACAGCATGCCTCAAATCTTCTATATCTTCTAAAAATGTTATTGGTGTGACAGACCTGTGCATTTTAGAAATACTTATTCTTCACACTGTTTTTCTGGGAATCAAAGGATGTTTTCTACTTATTGTTAATTTAGGCTGAACACAGGATAACAATAGCATAATACACCACTGTGCAGTGTTGAGGAGGATACCAGATGTTACAATCATCCTTGACTAACAAAAAATATAATATCAGACCCTAAATTTCAAAAATATACTGTCATTGCTTCCATTTGAACATAAACAGTTGTCATTATGCTTTTTAATAGGACTGGGACTCATTTGCCACATGGCTGCAGTGCCTGGATCAAAGGTCATAAAGTATCCACTCTTTCTGAGATACCCATCTGCCACAATGTGCTAATTACAGGTACTAATTGCTTAGTTCAATGTTCAAAAATCTGCTGCAGTCAAACTCTCTTCTTTCTTAGCAAAAAGTGTTGAAATTAGCATAAATATAAAAGGAAGCAGGATTCCTGCATCTGTCCTTCTGGTCTCTAAAATGCATATGATTATGAATGTCTACTGCTCAATGTGAGATGTGATGTTGTCAGTTTTATCCTTCTTAAATAAGGTACATTAGAGGCTCCCATGTGTCCTTTATAACTATGAGATTCATAATCCCTAAAGATAAGATGTGTCTTTGATGTTCAGTGTAATATACTGGTGTATGTTTATATATAAGAATGTAATAAGACTGTGGATAAAATATAAATCAGCAGAGCACATTGTGTAAGGCTGGTATGGACCAAGATTTGTGGTCTGAGCAATAGGGTGTCCAGGAACACAGTGTGTCCAGTTAGCAGAGCAGTTAGTTAGACTTTGGTCAAGTGTTATGTGATGGATATGCTTGGCCCTACAAGTGGCATTATTAGGAGGTATAGCCTTGTTGGAGTAGATGTGGCCTTATTGGAGGAAGTGAGAGTGTGAGCTTTAATACCCTCATCCTAGCTCCCCAGGAGCCAGACTACTGCTGTTTGCCTTCAGGAACAAGATGTGGAACTCGCACCGGGCGTGGTGGCGCACGCCTTTAATCCCAGCACTCGGAGGCAGAGGCAGGCAGATTTCTGAGTTCGAAGCCAGCCTAGTCTACAAAGTGAGTTCCAGAACAGCCAGGGCTATACAGAGAAACTTTGTCTTGTAAAACCAATAATAATAATAATAATAATAATAATAATAATAATAATAATAATAAAAAGAAAAAGATGTGGAACTCTCAGCTTCTCCCACACCATGCCAGCCTAGACTATGTCATGCTCCTGCCATGATGATAATGGACTAAACTTCTGAACCTGTAAGTCATCCCCAATTAAATGGGGCTTGCCTTGGTCATGGTGTCTATTCACAGCAGCAAAACTTTAACTATGGCATAAAGTTTGGTCTTGTGTTCTCTATTACTGAAGATATTGGAGCCCTCCTTTCCTTTAGATGTAGCCAATGGAATAAAATGGTTTCAGGCAACAAGAGGCAACATGCAGCTTCTGGTGTCCTTTGTGACATTTCTGAGTCTTTCCTTAATTGAGACAGACTAAAAAGACAGGCAAAATTAAAAGGAGATGGCAAGGGGGAAGGAGCCCTTCAACCTAAGAGTCTGCATTTGCCAAATGAGAATCAAGTATTCCAATAAAAGCTCACACTAGATGATTCAGGAAGTAGCAATGACTGAGGTACAAGCCTGCTGACCTAAATTCAATTCTGGGTATCAAAGCCCACACAGGACTTAATAGCAGAGAAGGGGGGTTAAATTTTAACTGAACAATGAATGTCAGATTCCTGAATCTCTCCTGTTGGTTTTGGTCATCTTATATTCTGTAACTCATTGTCATTGATCTGTGTCCCCTGGTGTTAAACTACATCCACTGTCTTCTATTACTCTGGTTGTCTCATCACACCCATGGTTAATGAACAGTAACTAAGTCCTATGTACTATTATCATAATCATAGGCTCATGGAACAGAGCCTCCCTGAACTAATAATTTATGTTCTTTTACTTCTATACTATATGTTAGATGCTGCATTAGTTTCTAGCATTCCATGGTATTTTAGGATTAATGTAGGAAAACAATTAAAGAGCTAGAAAATGCAAAATGTTAAATAATGTCTATTTTTGGTATATATCAAATATCAACATATCATAAAATGTATTACTTCTAAGAGTAACTGTAAACAGTATAGCTACAAAACTTATATAAACTAAACAATTAAAAGTAAAATAAATATATAATCATAACCAATATTAAACATGTATTATATCATATTATCATTTATGAAATAGGCTTTTTAATGAACCAACAATTTTCACTTGTAAATGCAAACCCAATAAATTACAGTTCAATGAGTTGCAAACTTAATAATTAAAATTTAAAATAAGTGCATTCTTTATTCAAAGTCGTTTTTCATGCTGAAAATAATCCCTCTTTTAGTAGAAAGGAACATTTAAGAAGACCCTAAATATTTGTTAATTGCATATTTTTAATGTTATTAGTCACATGTAGATTTGTTATTTTCACTGTATTTAGTCACAGCAATGCTCATTTGTGCCAACATATGTATCTCCCTAAACATGACAGAGGTTAGCTTGATGGTTGTAGTAGTTTTATTTAAAAAAATGGATCAGATATTTGAACTTTGATTCCCCAGTACATGCTACTGGTTGATGGTTATGGTACTTTGAGAGATCAGTGTCCTGTTGGCAGGAGTGTGTCACTCATGGATGGGCTTTGAGATTTGATAGCTTCATGTTTGAAATTCAAAATGTGCACACTCATCTTCCTACTCTGGCCTCCTTCTCTCATGCCTCTACCGCTATTGTGGGTTCTAATCCCTCAGGAATGTAAGCCAAAATAAAGTTGCTCACAAGTTGCTTTGCACCACAGTGTTCATTACAGCAATAGAAAAGTAACTAATACAATGATGAACAGACTGACTGGAAAACAAGATAAAGCAAAAATCTCTTTCAGATTCTATTTCTAAAATGGCATTATATGCTATGTAAACACTGTTATCCTTTTAAACCATCACTGTATGCAGAAATAACTGAAGTGCCATCAGTATTTCCCATGAACTCAGTGTCATCTATCTGAAAAGCAAGTTATGTTTTAATTTGATGGGATTCCTTAATAGTTGTTTCATTTCTCATAAACTCAGGCTCTAATTTCAGAATGAGATTAGCTAGGCTGTCTTTCAAGTTACTAATATCTTCTAGCCACTTAATTTCCTTGTCTTAGTATCTTTATCTCTAGATCAGGATTGATAATAATAATAATGCTTTGGTAAATAGTTTTTTGATAGATAGAAACTTATTTCTGAGAGATTTATCTGGGAAACTTCACAGGTAAATGGCTCACCAATTTTGTGAATGGCACTTACCTTTATAAAATGGACATCGTTTGTGCAAGAGATTTAAAAACCCCAACACCTGCATGTAACTACAGGTTTAGAATACCCCATGGTTAATAAGAACTAATATTAATTACTGATCCAAATTTTATATAGTAGTATATTATAATATTCTCACAAATGAATAAAATTACATTTTTCTCTTCTATAGATGAGAGATTTGAGGACAAGTGGGGTAAGCAACATATCAAACATTGTGTACATAGTGGAACCAAAGGCCAAATTTATAAATTTATGAATTCAAATTTCTTTCTTTCTCATACTACCATGGCATTTTAAAGACACAGATGAGGATGATCGGAAATAAGTGCATTATGTATTTCCTAAATACATACTTCTGTCTGTGGTATGAGCTTAGGGACATGTGGAAAGAGGTGACAAGATTAACATGTGTAGGAAACCAGTTGGTTGAACAAAAAGAGACTGGGCCCAAATTTTTAGAAACCGGGTTTCTTGTAGCACAGCAATGTGAAACAAACAAACAAACAAACAAACAAACCAGAAATGTATATAAATAAGAAAAGGCAAGTACTATCTGAATGGTCTATAAAGCCTCCTAAGTTTTAAACATATGCCCATCTCACTAGGCTACTCTCATCCTTAAGTATAACTGTTTCTTTCTTAATATATCTCTATTTCTATAACTGTCTCTGATATGGTGTTTTGTCCTTTCCCACATGAAGTTTTCAATCTCACCAGCTGAGCCACAGATTCTGTTCTGCACCCCAAACACCTCAATGTTAAGCTCTTTCAATGTCAACATATAGTGGTTCTTTCATTTGTCAACTTTAGAATACCCTGTGATCAAGGTCATTTATAAAAGTGCTCAACTATGCTTATAAATTCCAGAGGAATAAAGTTCATCATTGCTATACAAAGGCATATCTAAGAGCTCATATATTTAACCACAAGTATAAATATTTTGGAAACTCAAAGCCTGTTCTCACTGACATACTTCTTCCAACAAGGGTTCATTTCTTAACCCTACCAAACAGTTCTGCCAAGTGGCAAACAAATATTCAAATATAAGAGCCTTTAATGGCCATTCTTATTCAAACCACTGTGATTCACCTCTCTTATTCTATGGTCATAATTTCAAGAATTATTCACAATGAGAATTTACACATCACTGGTTTTGTAAATTTTCATTAGTACAATTTACTGTGCTCATGTTCTTACATTCAAAATTGTTAGTAATTTTATGGTCCACAATAAAATGCTAAATTGTTTATGCACCAAATGGCATGAATGATGAAAAGGGGATATTTATGAACTTCATCTCAACAGAGACATAGTCCTACTGCCACATGTATAATAGCCAAATTGATATTAGAAAAGCAGTTATCAAGAAAATATCTGTCTTTATCTAGTTCCAACTTCATTTTGAAAAGAAAATCATTAAGTAGTACAGAAAAGAAATAATCAAAAATACTTTCATCAAAAAGTCTGACATAGGAATATGAGAAAGATTCAAAATTTGAACATGGGCTAGAGCGATTGTTCCGTGAGTAAAGAACCATTTGCCTAAGCATAGGGTCCAAGTTTCAGTGTCTAGAAGCCATGCAGGAGCTGACTACAATAGATTGCATGGATAGTACTAGCAGTCCTAAGGTGGCATGGGAAGGGGTGGCAGGATAATCCTTTGTCTCATTGACCAATTAGTCTAACATAAGAACCAACAGTTAATAAGGGACTGTGTCTCAAAACACATGTAAATGGAGTATCAACACCTGACATTGTCATCATGTAGACCAAGGACTACACACGACTCAAACATGCACACATATCATACATATGTACACATCCTTACACATATAAGTCCAAAATTTTAGCACAGATGAATTCATGTACTCAGCTAGCTTTAGGCAAAGATAATATTTGGCATCATATTAACTTTTGGAAACCTTGTTGTCAGTACTATTACACATCCGAGCAGAGCCATGGATTCATGGTCTGTAAAATTCTAGAACTTCACAGACACAGAAAGCTGAGTGGTAATAATGTTTTTTTATTTTTTCCTTGAGAACTCTGTAGGCAAATGGAAATTGATCAAAACATTTTTTGTCACAAAAATAATCAAGAAATTAAAAGATAAAAGCATCTTCCATTGTCTTTCTCTCTATGAGACCATATTCAGGATATATTTGTATTCTACAAATAAGAACCATTTCTATAATTGTTTCACACTAGGTTATCCTAGACCCTATGTATTTGTATATCAGTACTTAAATTTGAATCAGTTTAGGAAGCCAATTTCTTTTAGGTTCTTTAAAATGTCTAACATCTTACATATAATTTATTTATGACTATATATTGTGACAAAAGCATACCATTGAGGAAAACCTTAACAAATTTATGTATACATGTATGTACATAAACACACACACACACACACACACACACACACACCACTCAGCATCACTTACCTCTGCACAAACAAACAAATTGCTCAAACATGATAAGGATAAAGAAAAAAACTTTCAACAGTTTACTTCTACAAGATTTCTATGTTGTCTTATGTGAAATTTGTGGAATGGCATGGTGCATTATATTTATCTATGTAACAGCTATCCTTATCTATATATAACAGCCTTTAACTAAGTGTAAGTGTATCTCATGCCTCCCCAGAGTCATTTCTCTCTAATCTCACTCTAGGTGGGTTTTCTTGCCTGCTCACTACCCTCTGCATTCCCTAGCAGTCTTTCAGCCCTAGGAGTTTTTCAGCATTCCAGAGTGGGTGCTATTCCAACATGTTTCCTGTCTTAGACGTCATTGAGCCCGGTATTCGTGATCAGATTCATTATTTGTTTGCATCTTCACTTTGATAGTGTGAGCAAAAGTAAAAACAATTGTTCTTGGGAGATAATGTCAGAAAACTATCTGTGTGTTTCTCTCCAATGGCCTCATTTTTCTAATCTAACTCATTTATTACATGAGAGCTTAGGAGGTAGAAAAATTAAACTCTAACAGCTGTTGAAAAATGATCCTATCTCAAAGTAGAAATAATTTGTTTTAGCTCCAGTGTACCATACAAGAGAAAGCAACTAAAGGCTTAATGAACTGGGCTTCAAACGCCCCTTTCTGCATTGTACACATTAGTAGTTTACTTGTGTTATGGTGAGATGTAATGAATGCAAGCCCATGACCTCAGAGTATAGACAAGTGAGAACAAAACAAATTGTACAATTAGAAAGTTGAATTTGAATTCCTACCCCAGTGTTTTGGATCATGTAGACACATCTTGGTCAATCTGTCTTATTGAATTTCACATATGTTAACAAACAAACAAACAAACAAACAAAAATACCTGGTAATAATGGAAGTGAGGAGAGCCAATATTTAAATAAATAATTAAGTAAATCATCTGGAAAATGTTCTTCAAAAGTTCTATAGTTCTGATACATTTCTTGTAATGCTGTATTTTCTTAAATATAACTGATATGTTTTTTAACTGAATAAAACTAAATAAAGATAAAACAGGTTTAAAATACTCTATACAGATACTAGATAACAACACAAGATGCTAATGTATATTATTGTACAGGTCCTGTCTACACACCAAGATTTTGGATACAATTTACAAAGTGTGGTTAATAAGCCTTTGCTTCAAAATGAGTTTGGAATACAATCATTCACTTTTCACTGCAATTAAAGAAATTAATTTGAAAGCAACAGCCATGACCATTTTAGAGGTTGGATTATCCAAGTGACAGAAAGATTCAGTTACAATGTAGTTCTGTGGCATTTAATGAATGGATATTATATAGTGAGTGTGGTAAATGAGGAGCTGAGAAAACATGCCATAACATAGTAAACATACAATAAATCTTGAAAATGAATTTCCTTCATCAAGAAAAGATTGTTTCTGGTTCTCAGGGATAATCACATTTTTAAGAAGTTGCATATTAAGGAAGAAACTACTTAATCAACAGATTAGGGAAGTAGAGCCTAGAGAGTAATGGAATAGAGAACATGTCAGTCAGAGCTCTGCTATGTGAATTATATTCCCAGATGAGTCAGTTATTTCAGCATAATCTTTAGCAAGTACTTAGCCAGGATAATCCTTCTTTTCCTAAGACATTTAATGAAGCAAATAATCTCAGCACAAGACCTTACTCAGGCTAACTTAAAGGACAGGATGAGAGTCTGCACCTGTGCATGGTAGATTTGAAAATATATTTACAATACATCCTTTGGTAATTCACTAATAAAATAGAATATTTATTGAATGTGCTCCTTTGACTGCTAAGCTTCAGTAAGGTTAAAACAAGCTAAAAGTACAGAAATGTACACTAAAATTTTAGTATAAAAAGATGAGACTATTATTTTGAAGCAAGATGAAATATGAGATCTTACTGAACCATTTAAATACACATGCATATATGCACATGCATACACACACACTCATCTATTCACTCTTCTCACATAGCCACATAACATATTCAATAGTCAGCACACACACACACACACACACACACACACACACACACTGTCTCTTTTGTACTCATACTCATACACACACACACACACACACACACACACACACACACACACACACACAAAATACTCATACACATTCCAAATTCAATGTCACCCTTAGATACATACACACTCACAGATGCATATATTTGCATATTGAGTAAACAACCTTACAAAGTTAGTGCCATACACCATACACATTCCTGTTTTTCTTTTTCTTTTCTTTTTTTTCTTTTTTTAAATTAGATAGTTTCTTTACATACATTTCAAATGTTATCCCCTTTCCTGGTTTCCTCTCCAAAGATTCCCTATCTCATCTCCCTTCCACCTGCTCCCCAATCCACCCACTCCCATTCCTGGCCCTAACATTCCCCTATACTGGGGAATAGAACCTTCACAGGACGAAGGGCCTCTCCTCCCATTGATGTCTGACTAGGCCATCCTCTGCTACATATGAAGCTAGAGACACGAGTCCCACCAAGTGTTTTCTTTGATTGGTGGTTTAGTCCCAGGGAGCTCTGGTGGGTACTGGTTAGTTCATATTGATGGTCCTCCTATGGGGCTACAAACCCCTTCAGCTCCTTGGTTATTTTCTCTAGCTCCTTCATTGGGGACCCTTTGCCCACATTCCTAAACACACATACACACATCCACAATCACAAAGATACAAAATATAGATGGAAGTAATTTTTCAGATTCTGGACAATAAATGATGACCTAGGACAATCATTTACCCTTTGAGCCATCTCAGTAATACAGAACAAATCAGTGAGTTGAATCATATGAATATTGATTGTATCTTGTTTCCTTAAATTATTTGAGTGAGGTACAGGAAAGATGAACAGATGAACAGAGAAAAAAAGCAGAATTGAAAAGCCTGAACACTGAATCTTAAAAGAATTCTTGATGTTGGGCTGTATGCATTCTGCATTTGAAGAAACAGATGTGAGCATGTGGTCAGCTAGGGATGGAAGGATTGGACCGGAGCCTGTACATCCATATATCTAACACTCAGTCAAATAGTATTCTCATTCTTTTTTTGGGGGGGGGGGATTTTTTTTTATTAGAGAAATTCTTCATTTACATTTCAAGTGTTATCCCAAAAGTCCCTGATACCCACCCCCCGCCCTGCTCCCCTACCCTCCCCCTCCCACTATTTGGCCCTGGCATTCCCCTGTACTGGGGCATATAAACATTGCAAACCAGGGGCCTTTCCTCCCAAATAATGGCCAACTAGGTCG
>LR749523.1:1844230-1956730 GCA_902729485.2 Mus minutoides
CTACAGCTCTTGGGTACTCTCTAGCTCCTACATTGGGGACCCTGTGTTCTGCCCTATAGATGGTTGTGAGCATCCACTTCTGTATTTGTCAGGGACTGTCAAAGCCTGCCAGGAGACAGCTATATCAGGGTCCCTTCAGCAATATCCTGATGGTGTGTGCAGTAGTGTCTGCATTTGGTGGCTGATTATGTGATGGACCCCCCGGGTGGGGCATTCTCTGGATGGTCCATCCTTTTGTCATTCTTATACAAAGCTGTGGACAGTTAGAAGAGACCTAGTGGAAAAGTACTGGAGACAGCACCTTGGGGGCACACCATTCTAGATGCTTTCTTTCTTGTTCTTGGCATGTTACCCTTCACTGTGGTTCTCAACCTCCCGAATGCTGTGACTCTTTATATGGATCCTCATGCTGTGGTGACCCCCATACATTAAATTATTTTGTTGCAATATCATAACTGTGATTTGGACTGTTAAGAATTAAACTGTAAATATGCAGGATATCTGATATGCAACTCTTGTGAAAGGGTCATTCAACTTTCAAAGAGATCATGACACAATGTTTGAGAACCACCGCTTCAAGATGAAAAGGCTCACTGCCTTGCACCTCCACAAGAAAGGATCCTCTCCAGTCACTTTTTTTTAATTTATATAAATGTATTTATTTAATTGATGAGTTTTCATTTCTTTTAATGAATTTTACAAATAATCTCTCTTAAATAAAGCTTATTTTGTTCAGAAATTGCTTAACCCTGTCCAATTATCTTTTCTTTCAGATTCTTTTAGATTTTTCTTTTTTATGAGTCTAGTACCAGATAAGTAGAGATAAATATTTCAATAATAATTTCAATAACTGTTTCATGTAGTGCCTTCTCTAGCATTCCCTATTATTCTTTTATTTTCTTCATTTGCACTTCAAATGCTATCCTAAAAGTCCCCTATACCCTCCACCTGCTCTGCTCCCCAACCCACCCACCCCTGCTTCCTGGCCCTGGCATTGCCCTGTACTAGAGCATATAATCCTCGCAAGACCAAAAGACTCTCCTCCCATTAATGGCCTACTAGGCCATCCACTGCTGCATATGCAACTAGAGACACAAGCTCTGGGGGGGTACTGTTAGTTCATATTGTTGTTCCTCCTATAGGGTTGCAGACCTCTCCAGTCACTTTAAAGTTACTTTGGAAATATTTGACATTGCCCTGTTCTATCCACATGGCCATACACTCTGATACAAGGACTACATACTAAATCTGATGTCACAAATGGTTACTTTAAATTATTTTAAGCTGCATATCTAGAATGTATGTACATTTTAAGGAGTTTGATTACACCCATAACAAAAGCAAGAACCAAAGCCATCACGTTTTCTCTGACATCACTCATTTCTGTTCTCTCTGCGTGTCTGGTAGATGTCATGCTCCAAATGCCAATCAAAATCTAATTATCTGCCACAGACCCAGCACACCTGTGGATAAGACAGGGCCTTTGATTGAGATTATCATCAGATAAGTGCAGAACTCAATGGAATGCTCGCTCAGGTCTTGCAATGAACAGTGGGTCGTGGGACCAGGTGATATGTACTCATGGGACTCCATTTTTCCATGTGTTTAATACAAATTGATATATAAAAATTAAAAATGAAAATGATAATCTCTATACAGAAAAGACTTAGAAATGTCACACACCACCTAAAAGCCAAATCTACCCTTGTGGTTTGAACTCACAATTTCTAGCCTTTCCTACTCATGTTAGGGAAGATGTATCCAGTAGTGTTTGCATTTTTCCTCCCTCCCTCCCTCCCTCCCTCCCTCCCTCCCTTCCTTCCTTCCTTCCTTCTTTTCTTCTTTTCTTCTTTTCTTCCTTCCTACCTGGTTCAGACTCATGCAGGCCTCATGTTTGACATTTCAGTCTCTATGAGCCCATGTGAGCCTCTATAGCTGATTTGAAGCAGAGTTTACACCCTGCATTTTGTGTTGTTATCTCCAATTTAATGCCACAGCTGAGACTTCACCAGGCCATTCAATATACCCATGGAATCTGTTACTGGATGAGTGACCAGTTCTTCTTCTCCTTGACCAAACCTTAGCAAGGCTTCTACAAAATTTTATCCAAGCGAGGGTGCAACCTTGGCCCCTAGCCTTGGTAGGGCAACCTGCCCACATTTAGGGAAGTCGCTGTTAAATTATTATGGAGAGAAGTCTTCCTCTTGACATTTAATTGCCCTAGCATGTGAGTTCCTTGATCTTCAGTTTTTATGGGTGATCTCCCTTCATCAAGACTTCTATAAGTCCTCAGTGGGGTTGCTAGGAACCAGCCACTCTTGACTATCTGCTCTGATGTTTGCCTGTTTACTAATTTTTCATTCTGTTTCCTAACTATAACTCCCACGTCCACTTGTTGATTCAGAGTTTTGCTTGGTTGCCCTCTGCTATTGTAACAGTTTGAACAGGCTCTCTCTTATTGTAATAATTGGACCATTTCTCACAAATTTGAACAAGGTTTACCTTGCCACATTAAGATGCCAAGATATTGTTGCTATGAATGTTCACCTGAAAGTTTTTGAAACGTGAATATTAATTTTCCTTAAAATTGTTGATGATGAGTTTTGCACTTCTTTGCTATGGAGCACCCCACACCTCCCTGCGCCCTTCATCACCTGGGACTGTGAGGGGAGAGCTGGGGAGAGGCAAGGACTACTGCTAATTTTCTTGTATAATTTTCTATCTCAGCCAAGTTCTTGCCTGAATATCTCATATACAGAGGACAATTAGGTTGCGGGGTATAGCCAGATGCTCCCTCCACATTTGCAAGTTAGCTTTTCCTAACCACGAGTCATGATAGTCAGCTAAGTGTTCAGGACTACAAGGAATAAAGACTTACCTGGCTGGGATGAGTTCAGCTTTGGAAGCAACTCCAGAACCCCCAATAGAGTTAGTTATGCAGCTGACACTAACAGTCTCTAGGAGGCTAATCTTGCTGATTCTAGTATGTGTGGATTCATTGTGCTGCGTTGCTTTTATGCTTAACCGTGTAATGTATGCATCATCCTTTGGAAAGCTAACTCTGCATATAAATTTTCTATTTAAAGGAATCCAACTCAACAAATATCCAACTCAAACTCAGCAAAACTACACTGATCACTTGTATCAGCAGCAGTAACTCTGTTGAACTCACTTGTCCTGTTTGACTGTGTTCTGTGATATAGATTTCCTGTGTGCTGGATGCTATTGCAGCACTTTAGAAAGCTAGAGAGCACTCAGTCCGCATGTGCCAAAAGGATCTTACAAATGGAGGCAAGTCTACTTTTAGTGAATGGAAGAAAGTAAAATATTTAAACATGAAATAATAAGAGTCAACTAATAACTACATCAGGTAAAATGAAATGGTAAGAAAACCTGGTGATCAGCATGCCATTAGATGTGAATGAAAGTAAAACTTTGGCTTAGAACAAACTGAGCTTATTTAAAATAATACTAATTTTATATTTTGTTTAAATAAGGGAATTTGTGGATAGTTATAAAAGTGTTGCTTTATAGTAAGTTGATGTAAAGTATAATGAAATGGTTCCAAGCCCAAATAATTTGGGCAAATTATTAACACGTGTCTCTTGATTTTGACAATAGCATTGAGAACAGAGATCTAAAAATAAAGGACAGAGACTCGAAAATCTCAGGAAAGAATCCAAACAAAGATACAGGAAGTGCCCAGGCAGAAGGAAAACAAAACCTTCTAGAAAAGAGTGGAAAGTTTCACAGAACATTAGAGCCCAGGATTTAGCAGCAGACAAGGGTTTTAGAGAAATTTACACCCTGACAACCTGTCACTCAGAAATGTGAAGGCAACAAGAAGAAATTCTCTGCTTTCAAAGGATTTAAAGAATTTCCCCCATGTCAGCTTTTTGGATGATAGATTGAATTTCTCTCTCTCTCTCTCTCTCTCTCTCTCTCTCTCTCTCTCTCTCTCTCTCTCTCTCTGTGTGTGTGTGTGTGTGTGTATCACACACACAAGTAACTCACAAATGACATATTTTTGTTCTATTTTATGTTTTTGAATTGTTACATTTTATCTAATGGTTTGAAAATTTGAGGCCCCTTGGTATTTCAAACTTTATATGCCCCAATATAGGGGAAGAAGTGAAAGTGGGTTGTTAGGGGAGCAGGGCGGGGTGGGGGTATAGGGAACTTTTGGGATAGCATTTGAAATGTAAATTAAGATAATATCTAATAAAAAATAAAAAATTCATTCTACTGCTGTTTCTTAAACTGTGCAAGCATTCTGACATGTTTTATCATATTTAATACATTTAATGTATTGCTCCAAAATATGCTAGTTACATAATAAATTCAATAACACCACCAGAAATACATCATTCACAAAGCATAAATATGCCAAGAATTCTTAAATTGCTAATATCTAACATTAGATCTATGTGGGAGAAGTTCTTGTTTGTGTCAATGATAAACACAGACAAATGAACCAAAGGATATTTTAAGGTTTTTGTACCAACCACTTCCATTCAGATCAGTCAATATGAGACACTGGATTCTAGTAACTTTCTCAGATGATGTTTACCTCACACCCACCCTCAATAGAGTTACTTCTTTCCATATTGCTCTCCATCCTTTGCTCTGTTTCTTTTTCTCCCACTTTTGAGGATAATGCCCAGGGCTTCCTGATTCCTAGACAAGTACCTTATCATTGAGCTCTTTCTATTGACCAAAATCTATAAACTATGAACATACATCCTTTTTGCTCAGAAAAAAAATACATAAGGGCTGGCTACTAATTTCACATTTCAACAAGAACAAAAAGAGGAAAGACTTTTCAATACTGTTGAAAACTAAATATAAAATATTCAGCAATTAATAGAGTAAAATTAATTTAAAAAACCAAGACATGAAGCTCTTAAGAATTCAAGAGTGAGGGATAGAAAGGAAGATCAGAGGTCAAGAGCACTTGAAGCTCTTGCAGAGATCCACATGGTCTCCACCATAATGTACTAATTTTCATTCAGATCAGTAATACTGAGCATGGCTCATCCTGGGTGCCTTTGCCAATACTTACAGTCTCTAACCCGTTGCTAAATGACTTTCTAACAAGTTATATCTCATTGTAATTTTCATTTTGTATCCTTCACATTTTTAAATGTGTTGAATTTTTTACAAACCTGCTGATCATTTCTGTATCTTGATTTTTAAAAATGTCTATTAGAAATTCTAGCCAAAATAATTGAAGATTAGAAAGCAATTAAAAGGTCTCTAAATGGAAAGGAAAAATTAAATGGTGTGTGTTTGAAGATAATAAAACTTACATATAGCAGATTCTAAAGACAATCAGACAATGTTAGTACCAATAATTGAGCAGAATTTCATTTCATAATTTCAACATACAAAAATTGGTAGTGTCTTTTTGTAATAAAATTGAAAAAGGTCACCTAGGTCACTTTCTCCATTGCTCAGGGGACATCTCTAAAATAGTGGTGTAGACAGAAGACAATGTTAAAGCCCAAGGATGCAGCTGCATGTTGAGCTGGGGATGGAGATTCATGTTTCAGAAGGCGGGCTTTAGGACCATTATACCACAGAACTCTCAGCAGCTGTGATTTCCCACAGGATACCCTGCACAATGTTAGGGAGATCAGCATGCCAACTTAGATGTCTCAAGAGGCCTTGTTCCCCCTGGAGGAGATATGTTCAGTCACAGTTGCATGGAGGTGTGTGTGTGTGTGTGTGTGCCTGTGTGTGTGTGTGTGTGGTAGTGTACGCCAGTTTATCAGCCACTGATAACATCTCCAAACATGCTCACTTAAACAACTCTAGTTAAACTTATTGGGTTTTCAAAACAAGTGAGCGAAGGAGACACAGGTATAAGAAGACTGACGGGAAAAATGAAGATTGTCTCCAGGAGACTGGAGGGATAAGTTCAACAGAGGGTAGTAGATTGTGGTTATGAGCAATATTAATCACATACATGCTACATGCATAAAGATGTAATAATGGAACTCTTTATTGTGTATAATTAATACCATTAGGAAAAGAGTTTAGCTTCAGGCAGAAAAATTAAGACAGATTGTAATCTCATCCCATATGCAAACATGCACTCATAATGGGTTAAAATAGAATGGAGGTCCTGAAAGTACAATAACTAGAAGAAAGTGGACAATTATAGGATCTGCTGTAGATTTTAGATATGATCTCCTAAGCATAGGCCACTCGGATCCATAGTACATCTGCTTGCAATGTCAACACATAATTTTTTCATTTGTTGTAGTCATAGACTCAGAAATTTTGGGGTAGCTGATGTTATTTCCTTTGGATAAAGCTTAACCATCAGAGCTTACTGAGACTCTATCATTACCAAAAAGGTCTTAATTATTGAATGATTATATATTATATGTATGGAACAATTTTGTTGAATAAGATTCTGTTTCCATTACTCTGTTTTTCCTAATGCACCTTTCATACATTTTATATTAAAATATCTTCTCATTTATAAAATTATATGTTGCTACTATTCAAATTAATTATTTCTATCCCATCAAGTATTTTGCTTGCTTGTTTACTTTTTACATTCACTCTATTATTATTATTATTAATTATTATTATTACTACACTATATTCTTTGCATGTTTAACACCACTGATTACTTTTATACTAGTCATTTTGTTTGTTTTTATTTCTGTGGAAGTGGTCTGTCTGCTTCAATATGCTATTCTCACACATTTAAATATATCTTCTTCCTTCCAGATGGAGAGAAAAAAAATGGTATAACCTGACTTGGCTGTAACTGGTAAGCATAAGTCTCAAATAAAGCAATCAACTTTCTCCTAATATCTAGAATTTTTAGTGAATTGGCAAGCTGAATTTCCAGTTTTATACATGCTCAATTTCAGGATAATAATGCTGATATAGATGGCCATTTTCTATCCAATCTCAGAGTCTACTCTATATTCTAGAATCAGCTCATAGTTAACTTTGGCTCGGTGTAGATGACATTTATTTCTTAAAAACTTACAGAAACACATTGAAATTAAACTGTTTTTGTCAAGAGTCTAAAAATATTCTTTCATAATTCCCAGAGCAAATCTTTCTTTAAAGTAAATTGTGCATATTTATGCACACATATACACGTGCACATGCACGCACACACACAAACCAAGAAATAAAACTAAATTAAACTTCAACATAAGGTAAATGCTGGAAGAAAATAGGATAAGAAAACAAATAGAGCAGAAATAAAATATTTATAAAGTTGACATGTTTACTATATTCATGTCATATTTACATACACAGAAAATTGCTATGATATGAATGATGGTTCATACTGTAATTGCATGTCATAAGCTAGATATTACTTTCACAGCTAAAGTCATTTTGGTTAACTATGAATTAAATTGTATTCCTTCAAAAACAACTTTAAAATGTAATTTTAACTCTGAAAATCCTTTTGTTATTACTCTGACAGCTCATCTATTCTGACCATTTCACGAGAAATTTAATGTTGCTGTACGAACTCAAAGCTGCTCATTTATACTTGGCTCAACACCATAAAAATAATTATACACATATACAAAGAAAACAAATATTCTATTAAAATTTTATATCACCAGTTCCTCTTATTGTACATTGCATTGTGATAAGTATGGTGTGTGTGTGTGTGTGTGTGTGTGTGTGTGTGTGTGTGTGTGTGTGTCTGCTGTAAATGCCTGGCATGGTTGTGTGGTCAGAGCACAAATTGCAAGAATTGGTTCTGTCCTTCAATCATGTGGGTCCTGTGGTTTGAACTCTGGTCATCGCGAGTGGTGGCAAGCACACTTAATTCTGAGCCATCTGGCTAGACTATGGATCTTAACATGTTAACATGTATAGCTTTTTATTGCACAATAATTGAATTTTTGGTGATAGGTATTACATCTGCTTTACTGAAGATTATGTTTCTGAGTATTACGTCCCTGCATATAAAGTTTGTAATATTAGTTACTGAGTGAAGAAACTAATTTTATGGTAGACCACTGTGTAAATTCAACACAATAAAATTGTCATAACTATCAATGTTCTTTAAGTAGTTGAAGATGCTGGCATATTGCCGAAAAATCCCATTATATCTCCATATATTATAAAAAGTAATGTGCAAATTATTTTGGGTATAAGGTCTCTAATTGTATGATGAGCATATATCATTTGTCTTAAGATTCAAGGCAATCCATGTTAAATATCAAAAAAAATTATTAAAAATAAAAGATGATGTTATGTTTAATATATTGTTAATTGTTTAATAGACTGTTGGGGTATATATTTAAAAACTT
The DNA here is from genome assembly GCA_902729485.2 of Mus minutoides. Taxonomy (NCBI): domain Eukaryota; kingdom Metazoa; phylum Chordata; class Mammalia; order Rodentia; family Muridae; genus Mus; species Mus minutoides. Next base: position 1,852,534 of record LR749523.1, read on the forward strand.
AAATAAGAAATGAACATCTGTTAGTTTTAAAATCTGGTAAATTTGCATTTAATGTGCTACCAAACTATTCTAGATATAAAAATGAGAAAAAATCAATAACAGTATTTTTCTCAGTCAAATATTTACTGTGGGATTTATTTTTAAAAGAATATATTAAGTTACCTGTTTGGAATAATTTCAAAACCTTGTTTGCATTAAATTAAAATGTAATTGAAATTTATTTGCGCTATTTGCACTGAGTTTAAATATTTTAGTTAGCTCTGCTTCTCAATTAAGCTTGAAATGTGAAAAATCAAATCTGGGGACATAATTCACAGAGAAAAGAAGTAGAAGAAATATAATTTTATCCTAAGTTGATTCCAACTTTAAGATTGCTTCATTTTAAAGTATAAGCCTAAATAACAGGTAATGCCAAATGATCACAGAGAAATGATTTTTCTGAAGTTGGGCAGTTATCTAATTGTGGTTCAGGAAAACATTTCTATGAAGGCTGCTTTGCATGACTCAGCAGTTTCTATTCAATGCCATTAATACTTACCCTCATACAAAATTCTTAGCTTTGTGAAGTGTTATATCTAGATTCTGTCTATTTGTCTCTACTGGTCTCTGTGTTTTCCTCCATTCTAGTATCAAGGGAGCTGAACATGCTAATATTCCTAACAATCTATGATAATTTCTTTTGCTTTTCCATCATACTGTACTAAGTGAGATCAACCAGGTACAGAAACTGAAGTAGCATATGATCTCACTCTTTTATATGGATTCTCAGATGTATACTTCATTAGAGTGTAGACTAAGATAGTTGTTACAGTGGCTGTCTCCAAGGAAGAAGACAAATATGGGGAAATTTTGATCTATGAACAGGATGCTCTATTTAGATAAAAAAGAAAAGTTCTAAAATGCCGTTTCATACTAGGATATATATGCTAAGATATATAGAATTTTTTTCAGTTGCAATTATTTTCTTATTAGATATTTTCTTTATTTACATTTCAAATGTTATCATCTTTCTTGGTTTCCCCTTCAAAATCCCCCTATCCCTTTCCTCTACCCCTGCTCACCAACCCACACACTCCCAATTCCTGGCCCTGACATTCCCCTAGAATAGGGCCTAGAGCCTTCACAGGACCAAGGGCCTCTCCTCCCATTTATGACTAACTAGGCCATCCTTTGCTACATATGCATCTGGAGCCATGAGTCCCACCATGTGTACTCTTTGGTTGGTGGTTTAGTCCCAGGAAGCTCTGGGGTTACTGGTTGGTTCATATTGTTCCTCCTATGGGGCTCTACCAATCCCTTCAGCTCCTTGGATACTTTCTCTAGCACCTTTATTGGGGACTCTGTGCTCAGTTCAACGGGAGTCTGTGAGCATCCACCTTTGTATGTGTCAGACACTGGTGGAGCCTCTCAGGAGACAGCTATAACACACTCCTGTCAGCAAGCACTTGCTAGCATCCACAATAGTGTCTGGGTATGATGATTGTATAAGGGATGAATCCCCAGGTGGGGCAATCTCTGAGTGGTCATTCCTTCAGTCTCTGCTCCACACCTTGTCTCTGCCACTCCTTCCATATAGAATGTTTTAAACTTGAAAAACAGATACTCGTTGGACACACACACACACACACACACACACACGTGTGGGGGGGGTGGAGGTGTGGGGGTATTTTATGCTGAGCAGATTCACCCATATCATCTGTTTTCTCTTTTCTCCCCATCTATCCTTCCATCTCCCATCAGTCATTTTTGTTCCCTAGACAGTTTCATTTCTGCTTTCCTATATTATATACAGATATACTTGTATGTACCTATCAAATAGAGAAACCACCAAGGAGCTAAAATATACATAATTGCCTTTCTGAAAATAAGTTAATTTCCTTTATGTAATTACCTCCAATTTCATTTTCTTAGCAAAAAAGGCATCTCAATAAAATTAATTCAGTTTGATGTGATTAGGTAGGCTTAAACTACCTTTGATTTCACAACTCATCATTAGATTAAAATAACAGTAGCCTATGCTCTCTGGACTCATTGGGTTAGTCTGAGATGTCCATTGCCTCATTACTGCTTTATTCTTTGAAGCATGTTCCTAGATATAAATGCTCTTCAGAAGAATAGAAAGAATTCATGACGCAGTTGAATTTACATTTAATCATCTTTCTTCTAATTATGTCATAGAATTATGCAGTGAATGAATATTACTATTGGACATGTTATTTGGACCCAAAGCAGTTAAATCTCTGCTCACAGTGAGCTGGAAGAGGTTTGTGCATGATGTTCTCCTGGGACTGTGTACACATTGCTTGTCTTTAGTGAATCCTTGGATAGATGCATTCTACATCCTTTTGCATCTGTGATTTTATTCACACAAATCTCCTATCTGGGCTCACTCATCTCTACCATAATTGCTTTATTAGTGTGGCTGTGCCATTGGGAAGAGCATATCCCACTGTGGTTGTACAAATTTGTTTACAAGATGGTATAACAAAAATAGGGATGTTGTTGCTTTGGTAAAAATAGCTTTTTAGGAAATACATTGAAATCATCTAAACTGATGAGTCAGCATGACCAAGGAATGAAAAAGAAGATTTCTCTCTGTGTGTTGTATGTGAATGCTAAAGGGCTTCATGCATATAAAGATTAAGGACAGACAGAAACAAGAACAAAATCAACATTGGAACATTATTTATGAGTATTTTTGATATAACCATCATGTACCTCAGGGTCTGCTGCCCTGTAAAAACAGATATGGGAAATTTATTCTATATCATCATTTTAACTTAGAAATAGGGTATACAAAATATTGAATGTCAGAAGTAAGATGTGATAAAATTCATAGAATTGTAATAGACTTGGTAAGATAATGTTCAACAACACAAAGGCAATACATAAGAAGGAATTAGTAGAAAATTGAACTTTCCCAACTCATTTCTTTCTTGTCAGATATTTTTATTATTGTAGTTTAGTCTACTTAAAGTATGAAAGGAATGTAAAATAAATTAGCTAAGGACAGCTTCTAATATCCTGGAGATAGGATGGGGACAGAATGGAGGGTAGGCTGTGGTATTAATGAGGATAAGGAAATGATCCATTGGCCAAGGAAGAAGATCCATTCTCAGAGGAAATCACCTATGTCATAAAACTGACATGTGTATAGTCCCTCATGGTAGTAAAGAAATTTTAAATTGGATCTAAAAACTGTGTATGCATGGTTCAAAGGGAGACAATGAAGGGGGTAAGAAGTAAATAGTAAATGTGACCCGAAGGTCGATTATGAAGTTCAGAAAGATGAAGTCACATGCATAAACTCCACAGACTGTGACATGTAACTACAAAGAGCCCGGATATGGATAAGTGATTCAAACTAAATAAGAGAGGATGGGAACAGAAACAACTATTGGACTACTTTTGTACTTATATACAATACAATTTTTGACATACCAGGGCTCAAAAATATGTAGTATAGAACAAATAATTCAGAATCCAGACCTCAAGGGAGAACTTTACTGGTATACATACAATTACTCAAGTACCATTGTAGTGGTATAATGGTACAAAGCAGACATGGAGACATTCTATTGAGGCATTAGTTGCATCCCCTTGATGATGATAATGTTGTGAGAATTCATCTCCTCCCAAATTTAAATTTGCCAGAAATCCAGTTCCCAAAGGGGNTTCAGAATCCAGACCTCAAGGGAGAACTTTACTGGTATACATACAATTACTCAAGTACCATTGTAGTGGTATAATGGTACAAAGCAGACATGGAGACATTCTATTGAGGCATTAGTTGCATCCCCTTGATGATGATAATGTTGTGAGAATTCATCTCCTCCCAAATTTAAATTTGCCAGAAATCCAGTTCCCAAAGGGGTGGGGGTATGTTGGGAACTTGGTGCTAGCCACAGAATCTAATCTCCTGGAAAGACAGTTTAAACAGTTCTGATAGGCTGACAGACCACCTTGGAGGAGAGACTGGGCACAGAGAAGGACCACAGCTTGATCAGAACTGTATAGTTATTCATATCTCAGGCCCTCTACTAAAGCTGAATCCTCAATTTTGAACACAGAGTGTGCTGGTTGGTTATCAATTTGATGCAAACCTAGACATGTGTGAAAAGAAAGAACCACTTTTGAGAAAGTGACCCCATAATACTGGCCTTTAGATAAGACTGTGACGCATTTTGTCAATTACTTATTGAAGTGGGAGGGCACAGCCTATGGAGGGTGATGCCAATGCTTGGCAGATGGTCCTTGGATATATATATATATATAAAAAACTCTTTAGCACTTTTACAGAGAGCCCAAGTTTTGTTCCCAGCACCTACCTCAGTCATTTAATAACTGCAATTCCAGCTGCATTGGATATACTGTTCTCTCTTATCCTCCATGAGCACCTGAATTTATGTGCATGTATCCACACACAGATACAGACACAGAATTTTAAAATGATAAAAATAAATCTTTAGAAAATGGGCAGCCGGGCGTGATGGCACACACCTTTAATCCCAGCACCCAGGAGGCAGAGGCAGGCAGATTTCTGAGTTTGAGGCCAGCCTAGTCTACAAAGTGAGTTCCAGGACAGCTAGGGCACACAGAGAAACCCTGTCTAAAAACAACAACAACAACAACAATGAAAAAAAGAAAATGGGCATAGATGACAGATCAAGGGGGGAATGCCTACTGTAAATGCTATGTTGTTTCAGAAACAAGAAAAATAAAATAAAAATTTAGATTTAGAGTTTGGGCCCCTTTTCTTCTTAAAAAAAAAAACACAGAATATGGGAAAGACTTTATAGATTAATGGCTAAAGCCTCAGTTGCTACTTTCAGTGTCGAAAATTCTAATGACAAAATCCTGGAATTAGAATATTGGTAGTCAACACCAATGAATAGTAAAATAGAAGTTTAGATCTGAGAGCCAATGAAGCTTAAGGTTGAAGCACAAATACCACCATTGCTGGTGACTGGTGAGAAAAGTGAGGAAAAGGCCTTTATACCCTGCCAGCAACACAAAGACCCAAATGAAAAGGAGAATAATTTGTATCTATTCTTCCATATCTTCATACGTGTATGTAATGTATCATCATATTCAGTCTCAACAACCTACATGCCCTCTCTCTCCATCTCCTGAAATACCTCCCACTTAATCAACACTTTTTAATAGCTCACCAAGTCTTATAACAGCTTGTATGCACACGAATATTTGTCATCCACCAGGTCATGATCAGCTTAAAGCAACCACACCTCCACACAAAAAAATGACTCATACAACTCAACAAATAGCACGAGTAACACCTCAGCTACAAGTGAGGCCTTAGGAGTTCCTCCTGCATCTAGGCTTGGATACTGACTTACCTGATTCTGTGCAGGTGTAGCCAAATGCTAATGACCTGAAGTCATGATGATCACGATCAGCCATCTAATGTCCAGAAGAAAACTATTCAGAGCACTACTTTCTGCCCTCTAGTTCTTACATTTGCACTCATTATTCCAGCATGTTCTCTGAGGTGGAGATATAAAGTGTCATTGGTAGTCCTATGTGTTGTTGCTGGTCGGGATGCTGGTATCTTTTAGGTGGGTCATCTAACTAGCAGAATTGTGTTACAGGAGGAATGTTAAGAGGGTGACTGGAATTCCAAGAGTCAGGGTTTTCATTTTTGCTGATAGATCAAGTGTTAGAAGCTGCGGACATAAGCTCCACAATGAAGCATGAAGCTCCTCCAACATTACTTCTCTACCACAATGGGCCATGATCCCTGAAATCACAAATGGAAAGAAATCCTTTGGAAGTTGAATATGGTGGGTATTCTATAGGAGTGACATGATGAATGACTAGTACCTGAAAGAAAGAACTAAAGTCTTTGTAAACTGTATGTTTACTTCTTAGAAAAAATGTATCAGGGGAAGAGTTAAGTTTGGAGTCTGCTTTCCAGAACACAGGTAAGGTGCCAGATGCAAAACAATGGAGTTCAAACTCTGCAGTGCATCCCCCTTGCTTCCTCTGTATAGACATCTGTGCACTTTCTCCCAGGTGCGAAGAAACTAAACTGGAAAAGATGTGGCTTCTGAAACACATAACTTCCAATAAACATTGTAATTTATTACTGTAAATTAACATATAACCAAGATTAATCTCAAACACAAAAGGCAGGCTCTAAAGCAAATTATACAAATAAATCTGTTTGGTGCAGCATGAAGAACATAAGGAATTTTTTAAACTCAGTAAACAACTATTTGTTTTTATTTAAACATCATTAGTTCACAGGCACAAGGAGATGAAGAAGGTGTTAGGTTTGTTACAGAGATATGATTGGCTCTCGATTTCAAAGCAGTTAAGCTAAAGTACAGAAAGTCTGAAGCCTTAGAATAGATGATTCCAAATTAAAAGCAGTATGAAGAAAGAAGTTTCAGAGACAAAAAAAAAATCTGTACCTTCTACTGAGTTCAAAGTAAAGGAAGACAGGAAAAAGGAAGTAGTGATGCAGGTTGAAAGCTCCACTCATCTGGATAAGTAAAAGGTTAAGTACTTAGGATAAACTTAGAGATTATACTAGTTTAGAAAAGTAGAAGTATGAGGTACTCTTCTAGGGCCCATGACCTCATAGTTTCAGGCAATTGGTTACATTTACAGTGCCAGGCATGCATTTTCTCCTCTTAAATGGACCTTAAGTCCAATTAGAAGGCTGTTGGTTACCACCAATGAGTGCCACTATTACACTTATAGGTTTATCTTGCCATTCTGGTCATTTTGTGGTTGGTAAGCTTTATAGTTCAGTAGGATAATTAATTACATTTCTCCCCTCATGGCTTATATAGCATCTTTAGATTCTATGCATGCTAGTCCTCAGGAAGAAGGCTTTCAGGTTAATTCCACTTCAATTTCTCCATCTCCTATGTCTGAAGCTTGTGGTGTCTTCTGCAAGGTCTTCCCTTAATGATCTAGAGCTAACTAAGGACAAATGTAATAGCCTATATTGTTCTGGAAGTCTCTTGGAATACCCTTGGCCAACAGCTCAAAGGTATGTTTCCCATGTCTGGTACTTGGAATTTTTTAAATAATTTTTATTGGATATTTTCTTTATTTCCATTTCAAATGTTACTCTCTTTCCCAATTTCCCTCCTCCCAGAAACCCCATCCCATCCCCCACCCCCTACTCCTATGAGGGTGTTCCTCCACCCACCCATCCACCCACTCCCACCTCCCCACACTATGCTGGGGCATCTACGAACCAATGACCTCCCCTCCTGTTGATGTCTGACAAGGCCATCCTCTGCTACATATGCAACTGGAGTCATGTGTACTCCTTGGTTGGTGGCTTAGTCCCTGGGAGCTCGGGGGTGGGGGGGTTCTGGTTGGTTTATATTGTTGTTTTTCCTATGGGGTTGCAAAACTCTTCAGCTCCTTTAATCCTTTCTCTAACTACTCCATTGGGGTTTCACTGCAAGTAGTGTATTAATTTAAATTACATATATTACAACTTGTACATATAAGATATAAGAGCCATGGAATATTATGAACACTGAGCAGAAATATTGTAAAAGATTCAGGTTCTGCATGCCAAGATCCTGCCTTCTGTATTTGACAATGAGCAACAGCCACAAAATCTGAACTACATGGTCACCTAAATAAGACCTGTACAATGACAACAATAGTTGACATATAAACTTGTACAGAGGGAATCTTACATAGCTTCAACCCTAGATGAAGTGCTATAGCTGTTAATGACTGCTAAGACAGGGAGATTCAGTCTTCTCCAGGGATGAATCTTGGTATTCCATCTAATCCCAAGCAACCATCAATAGACAAATATACATAGTAGCAATGCTAATGGACTCAGTAGATTGTGTGTGTGTGTGTGTGTATATATATATATATATATATATATATATATATATATATATATATATATATATATATATATATATATATATATACACACACACACACATATATATATATATATATATATATATATATATATATATATACACACACACACATATATATATATATATATATATATATATATATATATATATATATATATATATATATATATATATATATTTGTGTCTGTGTATATATGTCTGTGTATATGTATGTATTTTTAAGGAAGATATCATAAGATTAAGAAATGTTGGATGCCAGAGAGATGGAGTAGAAATTACATAACTATAGTAGTCACATACAAAATTCTCAAACAACATATATTTTATATTATTTTATTATTAGATATTTACTTTATTTACATTTCAAATGTTATCCCCTTTCCTGGTTTCTCCTCTGAAAACCCTCTATCCTCTCCCCACTCCTCCTGCTCACCCACACACTCCCAATTCCTGGCCCTGGCATTGAACCTTCAGAGGACCAAAGGCCTCTCCTCCAAAGCAATCATCCATAGATGAATATACATAGTAGCAACGCTAATGGACTCAGTAGATTGTGTGTGTGTGTGTGTAGATAGATAGATAGATAGATAGATAGATAGATAGATAGATAGATAGATTTAAGGAAGATGTCATGAGACATCTCTATACTGGGGCATAGGCCATTGTCTGCTACATATGCAGCTGGATCCATGAGTCCCTCCATGTGTACTCTTTGGTTGGTGGTTTAGTCCCTGAGAGCTCTGGGGATACTGGTTAGTTCATATTGTTGTTCCTCCTATGTGGCTGCAAACCCCTTCATCTCCTTGGATACTTTCTCTAGCTCCTTCATTGGGGACCCTGTACTCTGGCAGGCAGTGGCAGAGCCTCTCTGAAGACAGCTATATCAGGCTCCTGTCAGCAAGCTCTTGTTGGTATGCACAATAGTGTCTGGTTTTGGTGGTTGTTTATGGGATGGATGCTCATATGGGGCACTCACTGGAAGGTCCTTCCTTCAGTCTCTGCTCCATACTTTGTCTCTGTAACTCCTTCCATGTGTATTTTGTTCCCCTTTCCAAGAATGATCGAAATATCCACACTTTGGTCTTTCTTCTTGAGTTTCTTGTTTTGAGAATTGTATCTTGGGTATTCTGAGCTTCTGGGCTGATATCCACTTATCAGTGAGTGCATATCATGTGTGTTCCTTTGTGATTGGGTTACCTCACTCAGGATGATATCCTCCAGATCCTCTGAGTGAGGTAACCCAATCACATTGAAAAGGGAAACAGTGAAAGTAATTAAGAGCTTTTGACATCTGCAAGTACCTTGCTTAGAGTAATACATTCAGTAGGAAGAGTTGGAGGTCCAGTCTATCCTGGGAAGCAACAGCTAAAGGTGATAAGAGTGGAGTAAAGGAACTCCTGCCGCAGCACTCATGGCCAGGAGCCCAGGAGGCAGAGAGAAGGAGTGTGACAGAATGAAATGGACCTTGGCTTTCACATACCAGCCAAACATCTTACAATTATTATAAGAAAGGAAGGCCTTAGAGTTTCCCTTACAGCTCTGAGGGTTAAAAAACAACAGTGGTCAAATAAAAAGAATATTAAAAAGGACCCAAGAATATGAGGATTTAGAAAAAACAAATGATAGAAGAGTAGCTCAACTTAAATGAAGAAATAACCTTAAGATGGACTAAAGACCAATGTGAATCACACTTAAAATAAAAGGGGGATTTTTCAAACAATATGCAATTTAAGTTTTCTATCTCAGATAAAACATATCAACTAGACAAGGCAGTCCTCTGCTACATATGCCAGAGGCCTCAGACCAGCGCATGGATGCTCTTTGGTTGGTGGCTTATTCTCTGGAAGCTTTCAGGGGTCCAGGTTGGTTGACACTGTTGGTCTTCCTGTGGGGTTGCCATCTCTTTCACTTCCTTCTATTCTTCCCCTAACTCTTCCATGGGGGTCCCTGACCTCAGCCCAGTGGTTGTCTCAGTCAGATGCTGGTAGAGCCTCTCCGAGTAGAGCCATGCTATGCTCCTGCCTGCAAGTACAACTTAGCATCAGTGATAGTGTCTGGGTTTGGTGTTCACCCACAGGACAGATCTCAAAGTTGGGCTGATCTGGCCTTAGTGGGAAAGGATGTACCTAATCCTGTAGAGAACTGAAATCCCAGGGAAGGAGGATGTCTGGGAGGGGGAGGGGCACACCGTCCCAGTGACAAAGGGGGGAGGGAATGGGAAATGTGCTACTTGAAGTGGTCAATATTTGGGATATAAATAAATACAATAATTAGTAATAATAAAACAATAAGCATATCAATCAAAAAGTCCAAATGTTATAAATAAATTTGACCCATGCTCCTAGAGAGGATTCTGTCAGAATCTTGCCTTGTTTTGCATTAGTGTTTTAAATTTAGAAATCTATTTTAGAAATAAAATTCCTGGGGATGGGAAACGGATGGTTAGGGAAAGTGGATCCATTGTGTAATTAGCCAATTCATTTTAGCATATCAATTTAATGCACTAAAACTAAAAATAATATAGTATTGTCAAAATCTTCCATTTGTGTGAACTTTTTTTTAATTGTTCTTTAATTACAGCTTATATTGCTCTACACATCTGGCCATTGTTTATTTTCTCAATTTTATAACATTTAAATTTTGTGTTTAGATTGTCATACAGATGAAGTTTACACATTAAAATAGATTGGCACAAACCCTGAAGGGTATTCATATATTTATTTTAAACTTTCATGTCCAGGATCAGATGAAGACATGCTCCTTTGCTCTTGCTTTACCTCTCCCTTCTCTGTTTCTTTTCTTTGCCACATTTAATCTATCATCCACTTATAGCTAGTTTACTATGAAAAACTCCTTTATAGTCTTAGCCTATTTTAAATCTAACATAGTTGCATTGAAAGCTATTTGAAAATGAAGGAAGCTCAGTCTCAAGTTATTCCTATTTGAATTTCCTGGTTCATATCTACTCCCTTTATTGTTAGTTTATATATAGTACCATGCCTTCTTTGTCATAATTCCAATACATATGATATCACAGGCCCTATTCACTGTATGTTACAGGTCTCCTAAAATGGCACCATCTATCTTTTCTTATCCATTTACACTCCCTCTGATGCTAAGAAACTCTACTATCTCTTTTAATTTGTCTTTCATGAGACTTGTTAACTTTCTAAAATTTCAGGTAGCCATTGTTAACTGTTCTAATTTTCTCAGTGTCACAGTGGTAGCCAGTGGTGTGACAGAACCCATTGTTGACACTTCAGTATTTACATCTCTTAGTCCCCAACTTTTGAGTCTTTATTTAGCTTATGGTTTATTTTAGGAATAAACCATATAGCTAAAATACTGTGTTGCCAATATTAACTTTTTTTAGAGAATATGAAAAATCTATTTCTAACATAGAAGAATCCTGTGCTTCCTTGTCAGAATTTAGTCTGAAACTCTAAGAAGAGACCCACAAGACACAAACTTGGCTCTACTCTAGGTATCTGAGCCATCCCTCAGCCATTGCAGCCTCCAATATGGAGATGATCAGGAGAATATTAAACATGCTGTTACTACATCCCAGCCTTAAGAGAGATCAAAGAAATATATGTGAGCCTCTACTCCATGTGGGATCTTTGATTAATGAAAGAGATTTTCAGAAGACAGACTGATACTTAGGTAATGTAGTAATTACAAAATATTTAAACCATGCAGCATGGGACTTGAGAACAGGGTCTCAGTTATAGGCATGAAGAACATTGGGATCACAGCAACTAGAGAAAATGTTCTCGTGATACATGGGAAGAAAGATGAGTAATGTTCTCATCTTCAGCTAAGTGGGAGAAAAAATTTAAACAAATCTAAAGCGATGGATCTGGGAAACAAAATATTCTAATGGAGTTATGAAAGGAGTTCTTGAACTTGATACGAAACATGGGCTAAATAAAACATCAATGAGGGTGGTTTTTGCATTACCTAAACTTACTCTAACATACCAAAATTTCATGAGTTGTTTTAATTTTCTGAAGGAGTTTGAAGTGAGAAATGAGTAAAAATAATGAGGTAGTAATCAAACCTGTCCACAAAATTAAGACAGAATTCCAGGAGCTAGCCATGCACTGGCATCATTTCTTATTAACAGTACAAGGAATTGAGGCGGCTCCGGGTTTTGGAATAAGTCCACTTGCATAGAGTTGGCACATTAGAAGCTGGTAGAGACCAGATTGTCCACTATCCTACAAACTGTTGAGTGACAGAGCTGAAAATAAAAGATACTTCTGCTGACAGTCTTTCTGTTGCCTACTACTAAGGTGTTGTCCATTTGCAAAATGACATAAGACAGATGTAAATGTCCAACTGTCAGCCTAAATATAGACTGCTCAGCAGTGTCCCTATGAGAAATAATCTAATAGTCTGAAATGCAGAGGGGGCAAAATAGACATCCTCAAGAGGCAATGACTGCTGTGGTATCTCTTCTCCTTTATTGTGACAAACACATTAATAACAAATATGAGTGTGTGTGTGTGTGTGTGTGTGTGTGTGTGGTTAGATGATTGTTCAAAAAGCTCATTAGCAATTTATGAAGAGCACTGAAACTCATTTTCCCTTAATATGAAATCACTTCAACTTGTCACCAGAGGAAGAATTGTTGAGAAGTAGATTGACCACATACTGATTCATTCTTTCTTTTTAAAAGGGGAAAAGAAACAAATCATCCACAGGAAACAATGTCTTTCAGTAATAAGGTATGAATTACACTCAGTCAGCAATAAGCCCTGGGTAATTTGATGATTCTAAATTGGGCTATTTTTTTTCACTTGCTTACTTGGGTACCACTCAGATGGACTACTTATTGTTCCCATGAATAAGCAGTTGGAAGTCTTTAGCTTAGTAGAATGAATATATATATATATATATATATATATATATATATATATATATATATATATATACACACACACACACACACAGACACACAGACACACACACACACACACACATATAACTGAAAGATATTTTAGGAGCTGAACCAAAGCCCAGGAATGAATTAGGGATGCTGTCTTAGTCAGGGTTTCTATTCCTGCACAAACATCATGACCAAGCAGCAGTTGGGGAGAAAAGGGTTTATTCAGCTTACTGATATTTATACTACTATTCATCACCAAGGGAAGTCAGGACTGGAACTCAAGCAAGGCAGAAAGCAGGAGCTGATGAAGAGGCCATGGAGGGATGTTCTTTACTGGCTTGCCTCCCCTGGCTTGCTCAGCCTGCTTTCTTATAGAATCAAGACTGCAACTGAGGCTGAATCTTCACCAATGGCCTTCACAGTGCCTAGACTCAGTTGCTCTTCGTGATCCCTTCATGTGTTCAAAACCAGTACCACCTGGGTAACTCTTACACATTACTAAGTCCAGCCACAGCCCAAGGTATAGCCTTGGCTATCTGCAACACAGCCTCTGTGCTCTCAGAAAACCTTCCCAGAAGATGTCACCTCAATGATGCTGGTCTCTTCTTAAACACCACTCATTTCTTAGCTCCAGCCAACCAGCAGCAACAGTCCCAGTAAGGAAAAGTTTTCACTTTAGTAGTTCTGGTATCTAGTTAATCACAGCTGATTCTTCAGCAGCAGCTAACCAGAACCATAGTATCTTCACAATCAAAATAGCAATGGCCCTGAAAAGAGTCTTTAATCTTCCCTTTGAAATTTCACAAGCCAGACCTCCTTTTTCTGCATTGTTCTCAACAATATCTTCCACACTCATACACAATGTCTCACAGAGCTCTTAACACTGAAAGAATCTCTGGCCCAAAGTTCCAAAGTCCTATCATAGTCCTCCCCAAAACATGGTCAGGTTGTCACAGGAATACTCTACTTTGTTGGTAACAATTTGTCTTAGTCAGGGTTTCTATTCCTGCACAAACATCATGACCAAGAAGCAGTTGGGGAGGAAAGGGATTATTCAGCTTACACTTCCATACTGCTGTTCATCACCAAGGGAAGTCAGGACTGGAACCCAAGCAAGTCAGAAAGGAGGAGCTGATGTAGGGACCATGGAGGTATGTTCTGTTCTTTTCTTTTCTTTTCTTTTCTTTTCTTTTCTTTTCTTTTCTTTTCTTTTCTTTTCTTTTCTTTTCTCTTTTCTTTTCTTTTCTTTTCTTTTTTTTTTACCTCTTCAGCATGACATGTTTATTCTTTGTACTACTTATTGAAAAATGACTACGATGCTCTATTAGATAATTTTTTCCATTTTTATTAGATATTTTCTTCATTTACATTTCACATGTTCTCGCAAAAATCCCCTAAACCCTCCCCCATCCCCCACTCGGCTCCCCTACCCACCCTACACACTCCCCCCTATTGGCCCTGGGGTTCCCCTGAACTGGGGCATATAACGTTTGCATGACCAAGGGCCCTCTCTTCCCAGTGATGGCCAACTAGGCCATCTTCTTTCATATATGCAACTAGAGACATGAGCCCTGGGGGTACTAATTAGTTCATGTTGTTCTTTCACATATAGGGTTGAAGACTCCTTCAGCTCCTTGGGTACTTTCTCCAGCTCCTTCTTCCTTGGGAACCCTGTGTTCCAACTAATAGTTGACTGAGAGCATCCACTTCTGTGTTTGCCAGGCACTGGTATAGCCTCCCATGAGACAGCTATATCAGGACCCTTTCGGCACTATCTTGCTGGCATATGCAATATTGTCTATATTTGGTGGCTGATTATGGGATGGATCCCAGGTTGCAGGAGTCACTGGTGGGTCCATCCTTTAGATTCAGCTCCTCACTTGATCTCTGTAACTCCTTCAATGTGTGCTTTGTTCTTAATTCTAGGAAGGGGCGAAGTGTCCACATTTTAATCTTCATTCTACTTGAGTTTCATGTGTTTAGTAACTTGTATCTTGGGTAGTCTAGGTTTCTGGGCTAATATCCACTTATCAGTGAATACCTGTTATGTGAGTTCTTTTGTGATTGGGTTACCTCACTAAGGATGATACCCTCAGGATCCATTCATTTGCATAGGGATTTCATGAATTCATTGTTTTTAATAGCTGAGTAGTACTCCATTGTATAAATGTACTACATTTTCTGTATCCATTCCTCTGTTGAGGGACATCTGGGCTCTTTCCAGCTTCTGGCTATTATGAATAAGGCTGATATGAACATGGTGGAACATGTGTCTTTATTAACAGATAGAACATCTTCTGGATATATGCCTAGGAGAGGTATTGCAGGATCTTCCAGTAGTACTATGTCCAATTTTCTGAGGAACCTCTAGACTGATTTCCAGAGTGGTTGAACAAGCTTGCATTCCCACCAACAATAGAAGAGTGTTCCCCTTTCTCCACATCCACGCCAGCATCTGCTGTCACCTGAATTTTTGATCTTAGCCATTCTTACTGGTGTGAGGTGGAATCTCAGGGTTGTTTTGATTTGCATTTCCCTGATGATTAAAGATGTTGAACATTTTTTCATGTGCTTCTCAGCCATTCGGTATTCCTCAGTTGAGAATTCTTTGTTTAACTCTGTGCCCAACTTTTTAATGGGGATATTTGATTTTCTGGTGTCCACCTTCTTGAGTTTTTTATATATATTGAATATCAGCCTCATATCTGATTTAGGATTGGTAAAGATCCTTTCCCAATATGTTGGTGGCCCTTTTGTCTTGTTGACAGTATCTTTTGCCTTACAGAAGCTTTGCAACTTTATGAGGTCCCATTGTCAATTCTTGATCTTACAGCACAAGCTTTTGCTGATCTATTCAGGAATTTTTCACTTGTGCCAATATCTTCAAGGTTTTCCCCCACTTTCTCCTCTATAAGTTTCAGTATCTCTGGTTTTATGTAGAGATCCTTCATCCACTTAGACTTGACCTTAGTACAAGGAGATAAGAATGGATCAATTCCCAGTCTTCTACATGATAACCACCAGTTGTGCCAGCACCATGTGTTGAAAATGCTGTCTTTTTTCCACTGGATAGTTTTAGCTCCCTTGTCAAAGATCAGGTGACCATAGGTGTGTGGATTCATTTCTAGGTCTTCAATCCTATTCCATTGATCTACCTGTCTGTTGCTGTACCAGTACCATGCAGTTTTTATTATAATTGCTCTGTAGTACAGCTTGAGTTCAGGCCTGGCGATTCTACCAGAGATTCTTTTATTGTTGAGAAGATTTTTTGGTAGTCTAGGTTTTTTGTTATTCCAGATGAACTTGCAAATTGTCTTTTCTAGATCATTGAAGAATTGAGTTGGAATTTTGATGGGGATTGCATTGAATCTTTAGATTGCCATTTTTACTATATTGATTTTGGCAATCCATGAGCATAGGAGATCCTTCCATCTTCTGAGATCTTCCTCAATTTCTTTCTTCAGAGACTTGAAGTTCTTATCATACAAATCTTTCATTTCCTTCATTAGAGTCACACCAAGATATTTCATATTGTTAGTGACTATTGTGAAGGGTGTTGTTTTCCTGATCTCTTTCTCGGCCCATTTATCCTTTGTATAGAGAAAGGCCATCGATTTGTTTGAGTTAATTCTATATCCAGCTACTTCACTGAAGCTGTTTATCAGGTTTAGGAGTTCTCTGGTGGAGTTTTTGGGGTCACTTATATATACTATCATATCATCTGCAAATAGCGATAATTTGAATTCTTCCTTTCCAATTTGTATCCCCTTGACCTCCTTTTGTTGTGGAACTGCTCTGGCTAGGACTTCATGTACTATATTTGAATAGGTAGGGAGAAAGTGGACAGCCTTGCCTAGTCCCTGATTTTAGTGGGATTGCTTCCATTTTCTCTCCATTTAGTTTGATGTTGGCCAGTGGTTTGCTGTAGATTGCTTTTATTATACTTAGGTATGGGCCTTGAATTTCTGATCTTTCCAAGACTTTTATCATGAATGGGTGTTGGATTTTGTCAAATGCTTTCTCAGCATCTAAGGAGATGATCATGTGGTTTTTATCTTTGAGTTTGTTTATATAGTGTATTATTTTGATGGATTTTTGTATATTAAACCATCCCTGCATTCCTGGGATGAAGCCTAGTTGGTCATGATGGATGATCGTTTTGATGTGTTCTTGGATTCGGTTAGCGAGAATTTTGTTGAGTATTTTTGCATTGATATTCATAAGGGAAATTGGTCTGAAGTTCTCTATCTTTGTTGTGTCTCTATGAGGTTTAGGTATCAGAGTAATTGTGGCTTAGAGGTATGTTCTTTACCAGCTTGCTTCCCCTGGCTTGCTCAGCCTGCTCTCTTATAGAACCAAGACTTCCAGCCCAGAGATGGCACCACCCCCTTGATCACTACTTGAGAAAATGCCTTGCAGCTAGACCTCCTGGAGGCATTTCCCCAACTGAAGCTCCTTTCTCTGTGATAACTCCTGCCTGTGTCAATTTGACACAAAACTAGCCAGTACAGATCATTAGAACTCACATAACATGTACTCACTGATATGTGGATACTAGCCCAGAAGCCTAGACTACCCAAGATACAATTTACTAAACACATGAATCTCAAGAAGAATGAAGTTCAACATGTGATCTCTTTGCCCCACCTAGAATTAAGAACAAAGCACACACTGAAGGAGTTACAGAGATCATGTGTGAAGCTGAATCAAAAGGATGGACCAACCAGTGACTGCGGCTGCCAGGGATCCCTCCCATAATCAGCCACCAAAATAAACACTATAGCATATGCCAGCAAGATAATGCTGAAAGGGACCTGATATAGCTGTCTTGTGCGAGGCTATACCAGTGCCTGGTAAACACAGAAGTGGATGCTCACAGTCAGCTATTAGTTGGAACACAGGACTCCCAAGGAAGGAGCTAGAGAAAGTACCCAAGGAGCTGAAGGGGTCTTCAACCCTCTAGGTGGAAGAATAACATGAACTAACTAGTTCCCCCTGCACTCAAGTCTCTAGCTGCATATATGGAAGAAGATGGCCTAGTTGGCCATCATTGGGAGGAGAGGCCCCTTGGTCATACAGACTCTATATGCCCCAGTACCGGGGAATGCCAGGGCCATTACGTGGGAGGGGGTGGGTAGGGGAGCAGGGCGGGGATGCGGGAGGGTAAGGGAAAATTTCTGGATAACATGTGGAATGTAAATGAAGAAAATATCTAATAAAGAGAAAAAAATTTAAAAAAAGAAATGAGAATGCATTGATCTTTATGAGTTGTTGCTTTTAATCTTGGTTGGTGTTCTCTTGTCTCAATATGGCATTTGTTATATGACCACACCTTCTTTTTCGCCTGAGTAACTGAAGACATTCTATTTCAGTGTAACTGAGGTTATTAGATAGAGATGCATAGAATGGAGTGGCCTGAGTGTCCACGATGACTGCCGAGATTCTCGGACTTAAGAAGCAAGAAATAATGAGGTGGAAAATCATGGGAAAACACTTTTTTGAATAGCTGAGCTATTGTACTAATTCTTGATTATTTAATAATAAAAAACTTTCAAGGCTTATTAATATTATAAAATAAGTCAAATCTCACTAAATAATGATAAATGGTTTTGAGATTTAAAAATGTCAATGTTGTATGTTCTAGAATTTTAAAAATCAAGCTTATACTTCTTTGGTTCTGAAATTGAATATATTTCATGGCATTTAAAAAAAAAAGAAGCAAGAAATATGAACAGAGTTATTAGTCATTGTGTTCAAATTTTGTTCCATGTCTTTGTGTGGTCAACTCCTGCTTTTTCACTTCAGGGGATTAGATCTTAATCCATAGCCCTTCAAGGTTGTTTTCATGAATGTGTGTTTGAGTCTTCTGTGAGTGTGTATGTGTGTTACTTGAGCCATTAGTTCAGGACCAGCTAATTACTACATCTACTAGGAACATGTTTTCAGTTCTTATGGGCGGTGAAGATGTAATCATTGAGAAAATGTTGATATTATCCTATTATCATACTTTGGCATATATGAAATATGTCAATATTGAGATTATGTTAAAATACTTTTTTAAAGACTTGTTGAAGTTGTTGATGAGTTTGACAAAAAAAAATGAATATTGGTTTGTAACTAGGACAGAATTTCGAAAATCATCCTACATGGCCAAAATATTTCAGTTTTTAATGGCTCCATTAAATTGTTTTACATATTTAAGTATAATTGTGTTCTCAGCATTATTGATTACTAAATCAAATCATTGAACAACTCTGACAAAAGTTTAATATGATCTATATTCTTTTAAAATAAATACACAACCATCATTAAATCCTATAGGTAAAATGAAGAAACACATTCCTCTCATTAGTACTCCTATTGTTCCCATATTGGATAAATAATAAAATAATATTTATACCAAGTAATTGTTTTTAAATAAATCTTGTCATAATTTATTATGAATGAAAATTTGATTTACCTATTTCATTTCATTTTTATTTGAAATTTCTTTCAGATGCAATATATTTTGATAATCTTTTCCCTCCCAAACTTCGCTCAGATCCTCCAAATGCCCTACATGCACAACTTTGTCTCCAAAAAAACAAACAAGCACACTTCAAACTCAAAACAGATCAAAAGCCAAAATTTGTCCCAACAAAATGAAACATAACCACACTAAAATCAAACAGAAAACAAGACAAAACCAAACCAACTAGGTTAGAAAGTAATTTGTGCTGTTTAACAATTGGGAGGCATGGGTCTTCAATATACTGTGGTTGATCTACCCATTGATACTCCATTTGAGAAATCTGATTTTTGCTTTCTCAGCTGGTATCAATCACAAATAACATTTTGGTTCAAGGAGGGAGTTTGGGTCCAAATTTTCTTGTCACTGCTGGAATGTTTGGAACTGTGTGGGTTTTGAATCTGTGCAGCTCTTTGTCTCTGTAAGTTAGTATGAGCATCAGCTTTGCTGTGGCTGGAAGATGCTGTTTCCTTGGGGTCATTTACAATATCTGACTCTTCCTATCTATCTGCACTGTCCTCCAAATAAATTTGCAACCATTGAGTTGAGGGGCTTGATGACAACATCACACTTAGGGCCGAGTGTTCTAAAACTCGTCTTCTCACATTTTCCAGTTTCACATCTCTGTGTTAATTACCATATACTGGAAGAAGAATATTCTCTGAAGAGAGCTGACATATGTTCTGTTTTATATATCAATATGACATTTGAGATTTCTTTATTGTTATATCCCTTAACATAATAATAGTAGTAGGCTTTTCCCTACCACAGCTAGATGAAATATAATGTAAGAAGGAAATAAAGGAGAAATAAGACTAGGAAGATTAAATGGTGAAGAAAAATGGAAGGCAAAGATAAAGGGGGAAATATGAAGGAGGAAACTATAACTAATGGCTTCTTGAAAATCCACATGGCAGCCTTCTATTCTAGAAGCTTCCTAGAATAAACATATTCACTAACAAAATTTAAATGGAGTCAGCACATAATGTATGGAGACAATGCCCTACTAGACGTTTTATGCCACAAGTAAAGCCTCCAGTGGCAGGGTAGGTTACATCTTATTGAGTTGTTGGTCCAGCATTCCCAAAGATCTATTCCTCCTAAACATTACAGGAGATTGCCACGGCCGTTGTTTACTTTCCTTAACCTGAATGTAAGATCCTATTGCTGAAAACACAGCTTACTTTGGGCATAAAATATGGAGAAATGAAGATGGTACCAAACTGTTCATGGTGCATGAAGGTATGTTATGTGCTACCTCAGAATAAAATGACCATCAAAATCACCCAGCTACAAACTGTATGACCTGCAACAGAGACCTGAATACAAGGTATATGAATGAAATAGTAGCACAAAGGCAATAGAAAAACTCTTTTATTACTTTATTTAGTACTTACTGCATTAGATAGAACCCATACTGACACTGCCAAGGTCAGCAAGAACCTGAGATTAGCTGTTTGCCTCTTTTAAATATCTCCATATCCACAGTTGCTTAAACTTTTCTCAGGCAAAAGTGTGTCATGAATGAAACAAGTATAAAAAGACTTGGGCTGAAACAACCAGGCATTGCTGCTAACAGTGTATAAACATGTGCTTGCCATGGCAACAGATTGCTGACTTCTCAAACAACCAAATATAGAATACCCAATGAATCTATGACCCAGTGATTCCATCAAGGGCAATATCTCCCAAAGATGAATATGGGGATTGTAACAGATGTTTGTACAACAATGTCTATCACAAGATTATTCATAATTGTCAAATGTTGAAACAATTCAATGTACATTAACAGAAAAGTATAATATATCACAACCTATTGAATATGAAATGGAATAGTATTCAGCTATAGAAATGAATAATGCTTGAATAAATACCATGACAAGAATGAGACTTTAAAACCATTGTGTTGAATGGTGTAAAGTTAACACACTCAGGAACATCTTGTAGCATGCCACTTACCTGATATATCTAGAAGAAGAAACTTATTGAAACAAAGTATGAAGACTTTTCCAAAGGCTTGGGTAAAGGAAGGAGATATATTTAGTGCTAAATAGGTCCAGGGTTTCAGTTTAGGTGACAATTTTTTTTTTTTTTTTTTTTTTTTTTTTTTTTTTAGAGAATGACAGCAATAATGGCAATACAGCATTGTGGCTGTCACTCATCCACTCATGCTACTAAACCATAACTCAGAAATGCTTTAAACTCACAAATTCTGTGGCACATTATACTCCATCAATAAAAAGAAACAAATCTTTTGCAGATTTGAATGCAAAAAAACCTCTTTTGAATCACCTGGTAATATCTACTGAATTTATTTTACTCTATGCTTCAATGTTTATGTCTTCATTAATTGCCAACAAATAAAGTTTGCCTAAAATTAGTATATATCTAATAAGATATATTAGTAATATATCTTATGTAGTAGGCAGAGTACATGTAATTGTGGTTATACTCGATGAGCAAATACAAGTATGGACATAAATGCATATATAATGCGTTCACATTTGTGTTTGTCAAATGAGCCACAGGCAGAAGGAAAAGCACATTTTACAATGTGCTTTGATGACACAATGACAGCCAAGGTCAGTTTATGACTCCTGGTGAGGGTTAGTATCTAATACAAATCTAGGACAGAGGATCAAGCATAGTGTATGATAATGTGGAGTGCTGATAGTATTCAAATATTTTCATATTTACATGTATTTCAGTACAATTTTAAATAGAATTAAAGAAATAAAAATATAGCATGACCACTGCAATGACTACAATTATTGTTTCATTGGTTTCAATATCATGCCTGAGGGGCCAAAGTGGTTACACCAGTCAAAAGCAATTTTAATTGTTTTTGGAATTGTAGAAAATGATAAATTCCATGAACTTTAAGTCTAATCTATAATACGCTTCAAAACATGCTGATGAGGACGAAATGGAAGAACAATGTGATTACTACATAGCAGGAGTTAATGACACACTACAGGCATGGGTGCCTTCAGGTCAACAGCAATTCATGCGCACAGGTATAAGATCAAGTCACTAACTGCTTAGTTACAATGTAATGCACATTTCCTCATCTCTTCCCTTGGGGGTAAACACCACATTCATAGGTTGGATTCCTTCTCATTTCTAACTCACACTGCTTCTTAGCACAAGAAGGAAAATATCTAAGAACAATGCAGGCTGGGATGATATGTTTTAAATAACATACACTAGAGGTTTTTCCACCATTTATTTCAATTACATCAACAATCTACTATAATTGCTTTGCCCTGTAGATTCAGGTTTTTCCTGTAACTGTCATGTTATATGAGGAATAATACTGTAACCTGATATATCCAGAACTGTGTTTTGCTCTATAATATTTCTCACTGGAAAGAAGGAAAGCACATATAAGCTACCTAGCAAAAGAGTTGTTATTAAAAGTAAGAATAAAGACACCAACAAATCAAAATTCAGCACGTTTGGGCAGCAGAGAATATATACTCTTTATGTAAATAATCATTTGTTGCTAATAATGTTTTGTTGACCCTAGATGACACATCATATAAATGCTAAATTGTGTCTAAACTAAGACTATTGACCTATGAAAGTAGTATCGTGGTTGAACTGTAAAGAATCAGACTGTCATAAACAGGAGATTGTCAAGTGAAATGAACAAGGATAGCATGCTAGTAATTTTGCTGTAGCTGAGAAGACAGTAGAAGAATTGCACTAGGTTAGAAAGTGAATTGATGTTAAGGATGGTAAAGATCCTGACCAGGGATGGTTCCTCTGAGGGGTAGGTTTCCAAAGAGAATACAAAACGTTCTTTCATGTGAGGCACATCTATATTGAGATATAATGTACACATTAGAGCAGACACAATGGAAAACTCCTGTGTTGGCTAGTTTCATGTCAATTTGACACATGCTGTAGTCATCAAAGAAGGGAACCTTAATTGTGAAAAAACAAAACAAACAAACAAACAAACAAACAAACAAAAAACCCTCCAAAAGCTGAAGGCAAGCATAGGCTGAAGGCAAACATATAGGCCATTTTCTTAATTAGATATTGATGGGGACGGGCCCAACTCATTGTGGCTGGTGCCACCCCTGGGGAGGAGGTTCTGGCCTCTCTACATCATATGCCCTAGTACAGGGGAATGTCAGGGCCAGGAAGCAGGAGTGGGTGAGTTGGAGAGCAGGACAGGGGGAGGGTATAGGGGGCTTTGGGATAGCATTTGAAATGTAAATGAAGAAAATATCTAATAAAAATACCTTAAAAAGAATAAAATAATAAAATAAGTTTTAACTTTAAAAAAAAAAAAAAGCCAGTTGAACAAGCCAGGAGAAGGAAGAAAGTAAGCAGCATCCCTCCAAGGTCTCTGCATCAGCTCCTGCCTCCTAATTCCTGCCCAGGTTGAGTTTCTGCCCTGAATTCCTTCAGTTATAAACAATGGTATGGAAGTATAAGGCAAATAAGCCCTTTCTTCCCCAATTTGTTTTTGGTCATGTAGTTTCATCATAACCAAAATAGATATCCTCACTAGGACAGAATTTGTCATCAGGTTTGTGGGGTATTGCTGTGAGAGACCTGACTGTGTTTTAGGAAAGAGTATGGAGAATTTGGGACTTTGGGCTAGAATAGGTATTGAATGTTAAGAGTGCAGTGGACTTCTCTGTAGAATCTTGAAAGATTAAAGAAAAATGTTGCTGTCAGTGCAGAAGAGGAGTCCCAGCTTCTGAAATTTCATGGGATAGCAACTCTACCTGGCCTTTCAAGTGAATAATCTATAGCATATGGTTATCTGAAAACTGAAGAATCAGCTGTGACTTTAGAGACAAGAACCACTGATTTAAATCCTTTGCTTTTCTGGGACAATAGATTTTTATCAGCTAGAGCAGAAGAATCAGCTGTAATTAAGGATGGACCCAACGACTGCGGCTGCCAGGGATCCATCCCACAATCAGTCACCAAACATAGACACTATAGCATATGCCAGCAAGATGGTGCTGAAAGGGCCTGGATATAGCGGTCTCGGGGGAAATATACCAATGCCTGGCAAACATGGAGGTGGAAGCTCACGGTCAGCTATTAGATGGAACACAGGGTTCCCAAGGAAGAAGGAGCTAGAGAAAGTACCCAAGGAGCTAAAGGGGTCTTCAACCCTAAAGGTGGAAGAATAACCATGAACTAACTAGTACCCTCTGGGCTCGTGTCTCTAGCTGCATATATAGAAGAGGATGGCCTAGTTGGCCATCAGTGGGAAGAGAGGCCCCTTGGTTATGCATACTTTATAAGCCCCAATACAGGGGAACGCCGGGGTCAAGGGGTGGGAGCGGATGGGTAGGGGAGCAGGGCCGGGAGGGGGAGGGTATAGGGAACTTTCTGGATAACACTTGAAATGTAAATGAAGAAAATATCTAATAAAAGTTGAAAAAAAAAAAAAAGAAGAGACCAGCATCATTGAGGTGAACTATTCTGGAAAGTGTGTCTCTATATTCAGAATACAGAAGCTGTATTCTAGAGGCCTCCAAATGTGTACATTGTGCTGGCAGTCATATTTAGTAGTGAAAGAATCACCCAGGTGGTACTGGTTTTCAAGGCATAAAGAGAGCATGGAGAGCAGTTGAGACTTGGCACTGTGTAGGAAGACTGGAGTCCAGAAGAGATCCCAGGAGTAGCTTTTGGTGGAAATACAGCCCAGTTTCAGCAAGAGACCTGAGCTTTGTGGAGATCTGTACTTTGGTATCACTACCAGGCATAGCAGCAGGGTTGGAGTTGAGCTAGCCAAAGCCTAGAAGACAAGCTGTGCATGCTTCAGAGAACAGAGCCAGAGAAGTGACCTAAGAACTTTGGAAGAGCCCAAAAATTTTTGAGTGAATCCCAGATATGGGATATTAAATTATTTACAGTGGTGGAGTTTGGTTTTGCTTTGCTTTGGTTGTGACTGAGATCTGGTTATTTTCTGCTGAAGTAAGAAAGTATTTAATTCCTTTTTTGATTTTATAGGAGCCCAAAGTTGAGAGATGTTAACATTTTAAAAAGAGATTTTGGAGTTTTACAGACATTTTGAATTTTAGAAGAGACTGTGAATATTTTTAGAGAGACAACTTTTAAGGTGTTTGAATTTGTAAATTTATAAAATGATTTTATATTTTAATGTTCTTCAATATGTGGTCTTAAAGAAGAACAAGAAAGAAAGACTGTGGCTTAAGACTGCTGTGTTGGGGTTTTGGGTTTACAAGGGTTCAGTTGGCACTGTGCAAAAGTGATCATGTAGATACCAGACTTGAAGGGTGTAATCTGTATGTATGCCTTTTTTTTTTTTTTTTTTTTTTTAATAGGATGAGGTATTTTACTGGTTATTTTATTTATCTATATTTCAAATGTTATCCCCCTTCCCAGTTAAATGCCCTATGCCCTCCCCCATATCCCCTGCGTCTATGAGGGTGCTCCCCCAAGCACCTACCCACTCCCACCTCACTGCCCTAGCATTCCCCTACACTGGGGCTTCGAGAATCCACAGGACTAAGGACCTTCCCTCCCACTGATGCCAGATAAGGCAGCCTTCTGCTACATATGCAGATGAAGCCATGTATCCCTCCAAGTGTAGTCTTTGGTTGGTGGTTTAGTACATGGGAGCTCTGGGGGGTCTGGTTGGTTGATGTTATTGTTCTTCCTATGGGGTTGCAAAGCCCTTCAGCTCCTTCAGTGCTTTCTCTAACTCCTCCATTGTGATCCTAGCACTTAGTCTGATGGTTGGCTGCAAGTATCCTTATCTGTATTGGGCAGGCTCTGGCATAGCCTCTCAGGGGACAGCTATCCTAAGCTATAGCAAGCACTTCTTAGCATCAGCAATAGCTTATGGACTTGGTGTCTGCAGGTAGGATAGATTCCTAGGTGGGGCAGTCTCTGGATAGCCTTTTCTTCAGTCTCTGCTCTAATCTTTGTGCATTTCCTTTTGACAGGAGAAATTCTGGATTAATGTTTCTGAAATGGATGAGTGACCCCATCCCTCAAATGGGGCCATGCCTATCCACTGGATATGATCTCTCCAGGTTCTCTCTCCCCTTTGTTGGGTATTTTGGCTAATGTCATCCCTGTTGGGTCCTGGGAACCTCTTAGGTCTCTGACATCTGAGACTTTCTAGTGGCTACCCCCAGTTCCCTATCCCCCACTGCTACACACTTCAGTTCAATTTCCCGAACCTCTGTTACTGCTCCCCTGTCTCCTCCCACTCCTGATACGGCTATTGCAGTAAATTTCACACAACTCAAGTAATGATATACTTTTATTACTTTGGGGGCTTCTAATGGCACATAAACTAATTATTCAGACTTTCTGAGGCTTTGGATAATTATTATTGAAAAGTATTCACAATCATCCTTACTACCATTGGAAATAAAAAAATATAAGTGTAGAATGGATAGCAATATATCTTTACCAAATATTTGTTCTAACTTATCTCTGACATAACAGCAGTTATTTAATACCTTTTCATGTGTTTCCTTTTCTTGAGAAGAAAACAAAGTAGACCCCTATGTTCAGAGGTTACCATCATGGTGGACAAAGTATATAACATGCCTAGACAGCAGAAAGAGCAAACCAAAATGGAAAGAATAGAAGAATATGACCCTTTTGGAATATGGTTGAATGGGCATTTGTGTGCTCTTTGAGGACCCCAGAATAATTAGAGAAGAGGTGACTAAGAGCAGACTATCTAGCATTCCCCAATGACATAATTCAACAGAAAATGCTCAAGAAACATCCTTGATCTGATAGGATTGATGAGAATACCTACTTTGTTAAACTCAACCAACTTCATTTCTGGGTTTAACAAAGAATAATATCAAAATCACTTCAATGCGCAGTAGATTAGATGGCCACAAGATCTGGAGCAATCAAATTTTTAAATGTGTACACAAATATGTAGGTGACAGGTGCACAGAAATACATGTTTTTAAAATCATAAAGTTGATTCTCCATATTTTTCATTAACTTTTGTCTTAGCCAAATTATATAGGAACTCTATTACTTATGGCTCATGTTAGCCATGGATTTTTGATTATCTAAAATGCCAGTTAATTCCCTGTATTGACTAAAGTTAGCCATGTTTGAGTATCTATATGTTTACTGCAAACCCACATATTAACCCATCCTGATGAAAAGAAAATGATTACCAAATCCGGAGGCAGGAGGGTCTGTATTTCCTGTGGTTCACTAGTACAAAGGCTACTGATGACTCCTTTCAGATACAGGCAACAATTCACAAACTGACAAGTGCAATTAAATGACATTAATAAAGATGGCTAGAAGCTGAGGTATGTTATCAGTAATGTTTCCTTGATGTCATTCTCTCCAGCAAGCTGGGATGAAACCTCCTCAATTTGGCCATCATCTGTCACTATATGACAAATACAGTCCTCTGAACTGGTTTTCCAACCCAGAAATTATTCCTAAAGATGGCAGCAGTAATTGGTATTATTCTGTAATTCATGCTTCTATGATGCCTTCCTACATGTTATTAGTAATGAAATAGCAAACATATGCAGGGATACATCACCCTATAGAACAGATTCAAGGAGATATTTTATGTAGTGATTAGGACAAAAGCTTACTCTCAAACTCTTTAGACTTCAAAGTCATTTTAAATGTGTAGCAGGAAATAACATAGCTAGTTATGTTAGTTGGGAGTTACACAAAATTAATCTTGCTGTAGCAATGTATAGATTCTACAAGCAAGAAAAATTTTAAGCTCAAGCCTATTTGTTGTAACCCTGTTTTTCTTGTTTTGGAATTTTTAAAATTCTCAGACAATTTTATATATTTATACAATACACACACACACACACACACACACACACACACACACACACACAAGTCTATTTTGTGTTGGACAGCTACTCTGAAGCATGATGCCTGATTAGAGTATGGTTGCTGTACTGAAGATGATTGATTTTCCCCTTTCCAAGCAGATATTAACTACGAATAAATTCTTGGTTAGGGGTAGAATTTGTGTTAACTTACCACTGTCAGTACAGGACAATTGTCTGGTTTGAGTCTCTGCAGATCTTGGGCATGCCATCGCAATCTCTATGAGTGAAAGTATATATCATCCTTCTTATTGTGTTTGGAAGATGCCATTTCCTTTGACTCATTTACCACCTCTGGCTCAAAAATCTTTCAGCCTCCCATTCCAAGCAGATCTCTATTTCTTGCGTAGACAGATATGGAAAGAGTATCACCTTTAGGGATAAGTTATTCAAACTGTCTCAACTCTCTGCCCATTATCCTGTTGTTGATATTGTTATTAATTATCATATAATGCAAGAAGAAGGTTTTCAAATGAGAGTTGAATAATGCTCTTTTATATGGGTATAGGAATATGTCATTAGAATTAATTCTGTTGCTATGTTCCTTTATTAAAATACTAGTAGGTTTTCCCCTAGACCGATGATATATATAGCCTTATTTTCTTGGTTATTTCTGCAGTGTCTTATATGGGTGTAGGTCTTAAATCCAATCAACTTTTTGAATGGGCCTTAAATTCAATCAAAAGTGGTTGATTATTTTCATATCATTTGTAGCACCACTGCATAGGCAGGTCTCTGTTATAGGTCATGGGGTTTGTAAGTGTGTCAAATTGATGATTATTTTTCTCATCTAGTAGCAAACAAAGTATATTCATGCACCTTCAACACTAGTCAGTAGGTGTGAAGTTTCTAAATGGGCACTGTCTTAGTCAGAGTTTCTATTCCTGAACAAACATCATGACCAAGAAGCAAGTTGGTGAGGAAAGGGTTTATTCAGCTTATACTTTCCATATTGCTGTTAATCAACAAAGGTTGTCAGGACTGAAACAAAAGCAGATCAGAAAGCAGGAGCAGATGCAGAAGCCATGGAGGGATGTTCTTTACTGGCTTGCTTTCACTGGCTTGCTCAGCCTGCTCTCTTATAGAACTGAAGACTACCAGCCCAGAGATGGTTCCACCCACAAGGGGTCTTTCTCCCTTGATCACTAATTGAGGAAATGCCTTACAGCTGGATCTCATGGAGGCATTTCCTCAACTGAAGCTCCTTTCTCTGTGATAACTCCAGCTGTGTCAAGTTGGCACAAAACTAGCCAGTACAGGCACAAGCTCAATTTTTCCTGTTCTATGATATAAATATTTTTTCTTCAACAACAGGGTATTACAAAAAAAAAAAAAAGAGAGAGAGAGAAAGAGACAAAACCTGCATGATCATTTCATTAGGTACCAAAAAATGGGCCCTTGACAACATCCAACATCCCTTCATGAAAAGATTCATGGAAAGTTAGGGATGTAAAAGACATACCTCAATTATAATAAAGGCAATTACTAGCATACTCACAACCAACATTATTCTACACATGGAGAAATATAAAGCATTTCCATTAATATTAGGAGCAATACAAGGATGTCCACTCTCTCCATAAATATTCAAATAGTACTTGAAATGTTAGCTGGAACAATTTGACAGTTGAAAGTGATAAGAGATTCAAATAGGAAAGAAAGAATTTAAAGCTTTCTTATGTACATATAATGTGATTTTATACATAAAGACCCAGAAGACCCTACCAGGAAACCATTACAGTTGTTAAATACCTTCAGCAAAGTAGCAGGATACAAAATTAATAAATAGCCCTTGTAAATGTTTTCATTTCCTAAACTCCTTAATATAGCATAGTTTATAAGTATTTACATGAGATACACAGGAGGTCAAATACTGAGTGAAATCAAAATGAATAACTGAGAGTCACCATATGTGATACATGGAGTGTCATTGATCTGTGTAAAACCAATAAGCTACATGTTCAGGTTATAGATGTAATTAGTGATTGAAAAGATCTCCACAGTTTGGAAACATAATCAGACCTTCATACTTGAGCAGAAGTATGCCATAGAGTGCCAAACTAACATTCACATACAAATGATTCTATTTTGAAAATTTATCATTTTAGTAACGCTTTTATATAACACTCAAGCTATGTTAATAAAACCTTATATTAATATGAAAATTGAACTTCATGGAATTAAGGTTTGGAACTCCATTGGCAGAAAGTTGAGTATCTTGCCTTTTGTTTACTTTTGCTAATTACTTTTATTATATCTAGGGTAACTTGTACATCTGTAGTTCTAAAAAGAGATTTATTGGAAAATATTTGCATTACTAATGCAAGTAAAAAAGTACTGTAAGCATCCTAAAAACAGTAGCATGAGACTCAGAGTATCTGTTTTGCTCCCTTGTTAGCACTAGCTACTTCATCACAAATGTATTGCTAAATATTATGAATTATGAATTTGTCTACATTTTCCTTCTGGAGCAAATAACCTCAATGTATGCACTAAGAGGATCTCATAAATCACTAACTGTAGCAACTGCCTATTTTCTACTTTCTAATCAACACTATCTAACTACCCTGTCTCATTTTTTTTTAAACTACAATGTTAAAGAATCATTATTATTTTTAATTAGTTGCCCATTGCAAAAAAATAACTGTTTTCCTACCATTCACCTTGATAATGACAAGCCCTTTCCAAGAAAAAAAAAAAATTTTACTGATCAAACCATACTTTGTATAACACTAAAATGACTGAGTTTCTATGTATAAAATCCAAATGTGAGTCACAGCTTTATTTCTTTTAAATAATAGTCTTGTTGAAAAAGTGGGCCATGGGACATATCAGTGCTCCTCTGCTGGTGTCTACTCCAAGCTTTTGCCTTTAATTCTTACTTTGGGATCTCTTGATGAAAAACTATAATCTATTAGATGAATTATACCTTTTCTCCCTAGGTTTTTTTTTTTTATTGTATTGTCACAGCAACAGAAAGAAAACAAGATCAAAGTCCTTGAACTACCTAAGTCTTATTGCTCCTTAAAGATACAGTCCTTTAAAGCTAAGTGGCTTCACTATCACCCAATAACCCAGCAGTCAATGTTCACTTAAGTACTGTAAGACTTCCTTTTACCAGTTAGAAATGTAAATTAAGAAAATCTCTAATAAAAAATTGAAAAAAAAAACAAAAGAATTCTTCTTACAGTTACAAAGTACTTGCCAATGGAACTGGATTTGGAAAGTAGGATCCATCATGGAAGGAGGTCCTGACAGCAGGAGTGTGAGGCAGTTGGTCACTATACACAGCCACAGACAGGAATCCGGCCGAGATGAATGCTGGTGGTTGGGTGATTGGATAACTTCTCTTTTTATATCGAGTCCCATATTGGCACATAGGATTCATTCTTCAGACAAATATTTCTGGATATAAACCTCCTCTCTCTCTCTCTCTCTCTCTCTCTCTCTCTCTCTCTCTCTCTCTGTGTGTGTGTGTGTGTGTGTGTGTGTGTGTGTGTATGAGAGAGAGAGAGAGAGAGAGAGAGAGATGAGGGAGAGGAGGAGACACAAGGAAAGAAGGAAAGAGAGACAGAGACAGGGGAGAGGGAGAGAAAGAGGGAGAGAAAGAGGGAGAGGGGGAGACAGAACAGGAGAGACAGAGAGGGGGGAGATGGGGAGAGAGGAGGAAGACAGAAAGACAGAATATTAGAGACAGGGGAGAGAGAGAGAGAGAGAGAGAGAACAAATCTGTCAAACAGACAGTGAAGAGTAACATTCAGTTTCTTATTTTAACCTAGGCTAATGTAGCTTCCTCAGTACCATGGTCATAAGTGCAAGACTTTGAGATCCATACTGGGCTAGTTCCCCAGGACATTTGCTGAAACTCCTACAGCTCATGTGCACATAGTCCATAAGCTTCATGATAAACTTTTTACCAGAAAAAAAGTGACTATACTCTATATTTCATTTGTTTTACTATGTGAAATGATTCTTAGAAATTTTACATATATTATCAATACTCATAAAAATGAAGCTGTAAAGTGTGTATGTGTGTGTGTGTGTGTGTGTGTGTGTGTGTGTGTGTGTGTATGTATGTATGTGTGTTTATGCATTAATTTCTGTTGTCGATTTGATACTAGATATACCTGGGAAGAGAAACTTAGACGAAAAATTGCTTTCATCATATTAGCTTATGAGCATATCTGTAAAATATTTCTTGACTTTCAGTTGATATAGTAGGTCCCAGCCCACTATGGGTGGTGCCATTCTTAGGTTGCAGGGCTGTATATGAAAGGTAGATAAGCAAACCAGGAGAAGGAAAGAGAGAAGTATTCCCTCATATTTTCTCCTTCAAGCTCCAGATTTGTGGTCCAACCTTCATTTTTCTATATGATAAACAAAAACCTGCTAGCCAAATAAACCCTCTCCCATACAGGTTGTGGGTGTTTTGGCACTTAATCACGGCAAAAGAGAAGTAAACTAGAAATAAGCAGATATACAGACAGATAGATTAATAGATATATAATTTCCATTAAGCAGACCAAATATTCAGTATAGCTTATCAATTTGTGTAAGGTTCTGTGTTGGGTAAGGATTCTGACCATCTAGTAACTATACTCAAAAGAAGTTTATCACTTTATATTTCCTTTACTGATGACGGGTCATGCCATAAGTCTACCACTGAGAAAGGGAGAAAAACTAACTATAGATGAGACAGAATTATTTCATGCATTTGTAAAGTACCTAACCAATGGTATATACTGCCTCCTATTGTAGTATAGAAAATTACTAGAAACATAGATCTTAAACTCATTTAGCTGTATTGTATGAAGTATTTATAAATCAGACCTGTGATTTATAAATCAGACCTGGGCTTGATTCAGTATGCAACAATGTGCTGCCTTCCCTTAGGAGACATGACATATAATCTCATTCCTGGATTTTCCAGCTTCCATGCATAGGTCTCCTTCTCCCTTAGAGTTCTCAAGGGAGTAACACCCAATAAAGTGTCTCTCTGTGATGCTTGTCTTTTGATGCTGATTCTCTCTTATAACAACAGTTCATTCCACTTGGTCCCTTCACTGTCAAGTGTTATGCCTCCCTCTCAGAGGATAAAACCTCTTCCTTGTATTAGTAAGAGGCTTTGCTATGCAAATGCCCTTGGTCCCTGGTCTGGAAGATGCAGGCATACATGTTATCAAGGAGGAGCATTATTCTGTCTGCTGCAGGGCTACTAGGCCAACTCCTTCCTGCAACTCACTTTTCTCCTTTGCCAAGGAATGTTCTGTGAACAAAGGGTTTTGTAGTGAAGAATGGAAGCAAAAAGTGAGGGAGAGACAAATTCTAACAGGGAAGATTTTTTATTCTGAAATAAAATCAGTCAGCCTGAAATACACTGGCTAGGGTATTATAAGATGAAATAGAAAAAGGATGGGCTAAAGAGAGTGTTTCCAACTGGTTTGTATCATTGAGTGGTTTACATATTAATGAACATTCACATTATGTCATTGAAAGTTAGGGCTATCATTCATGCTTAACATGATTCCAATAGCTTCCCACTGTCAAGGATCAGGCTACCATACATAATTCTTAGACAAGATTATCTGCAGAAGATGTCTAAAGCTTAGTTTCTATAGCTAGGAGCTAAAGACCCATTCGTGTGTGAGACTGGGAACTATAAAGTGAAGTACTCAGAGTGCACTGGAAGAATGCAGTCAGGGGGTAAAAATGGAAATACAGTCACAGGAGCATCAATATGGCTACAGGCATTTAGTGGGTTCGAACCGTCCCTGCTGCAGGTGAGCAATACACAAAGTTTGGGCTATTATTCAGGTTTCATTGACAGAGGTAGTGGACTGACTGCTGGACACTGATGTCCAGTCTTGTAAATACAAATTATTTATGTAACATAATTGCTGTGCAATAGGCCAATGCAGCCACAACACAAAATGGATTCCTTTAGACTCCATAAGATGACTAGCTGATACAAACTAATATCCCTCTAACTCACCCAATGAAGACACTGAAAAAATGCTTTGAAATTTAGAATGTTTTAGAAAACGTATTGTGTTTCATAATAATATGGCACATAATGTTTGTGCAGTAGGGTATTTATAAATTTATGTTTTGTTTTGTTTTGTTTTGTTTTGTTTGCTTCCAAGACAGGGTTTCTCTGAGTAGCTCTGGCTGTCTTGGAACTCATTTTGTAGACCAGACTGGCCTCGAATGCACCTGCCTCTGCATCCTCAGGGCTGAGATTAAAGGCATGTACCATCACTGCCTGGCCATACATTACTTTTATCATTTTATGTCCTTTCAGTTTTCACCAAATCTCATGCTCACACTGTCAAAGAGTCAGATAATTTTTTCTTAGAACTTAAGCAACCTTATGTTAAATGGATCAAGTAAATATATACTACATAATGAATACCATAAAGATAAGAATTGAAAGCTCAAAATAGTTTCAGAACTTTCTCCAAGTAATAGAGACAGTGATGTTACTTTTGTCCTTATGTTGTGTATAAAGAAATACTTGATAGATTATGCAGAGCACCACAATCAAATCCACATTTGTCTTTGAATCTCTTTGCTTTAAAACAATATAAATGGGTGACCAGAATAACTCAGGGTAAAGGTTGAGCAGTTTTGGAGACCTAACTTCAACCTGGGCCCCATGTGCAGTGGAATGTTTAGGAATGTTTTATTACTCTACTAACTCGAATAAGACAACAAAAATGCTTAGTTAGAAAATCCAATTCTTTTCTCATCTCTAGAGTAATTTTACAGCAGGAAAACCACCTATTAATTTTTTAAAAGTAACATCACCTGTCTCATTTGTGTTCTTGAAAGGTTTTCCTTTTTACAAGCTCTGTGAAAACAAATCTTCAAAGGATTTGTGTTTAGAAAGAATCTAATAGTTTCATCATTTTCTTTTGAGGATCTTCTAAGTCCTACAGGATTCAGAGTTCACATTGTTCAAAATTATACAATAGTGTGTTATATGCCTGTTACTCCCTCTCCAGTTCACGGGATTTTTGTATATATTTCTTATGTTAAATCTTAAGAAAAATCAATTTCCTTTGCCCCTTCACAAGAGAGACAGTTATGATGAGACAGGGAGTCGTTGTTTTAAGGTGGGCACTAACTGGTGGTTCCAGTATTCTCTACTGATTACTTAAATTTAAATAATCATATGTATGGGTTTCGTTAAATTAGAGTCAAGAGAACAAAGCCAAGCATATGAATCTGAAGAAGGTCCTGGTTGAGATGGGGATATATTAGGTGCGAGTGGATAAGGACCAGTGGGGGGGGAAACTACATTAGATAAATTAATAATAATAAAAAAGAACAAACCTATTCTTTCTGTAATTCTTGTTAATATTTACAGTAGAATTAAGATGTTTACTTTGCTTTTCTCTTTCAGGATATATACGTATACACTATAGAAATCATACCTCACACAGTGGAGGTACCACACTATACTGAAGACACATACACACAGACACACACATTGCGAGTATTCACACATATACCATGTCTGCATGCCCTGTGTGTACACACCATACATGCCACACACCACAAACTTTCAGCTCCTTGCACACAAATGTACCACACCCAATCTGTCAGTGCAGACCTTTCCTTCTGTAGCTCCATATCTCAGCACCCTCCGCACATCTTCCACTGTTCTCCCCAACAACGTTGGGCATTTTTTTCTTACTTTCTCTTGTCTTAAGCTGTTAAGTTCTTGCTCTCTGTGGAGGACATTTTACAGCTGTCACAAATTCTTTAAGATCTTGTCTCTCTCATCTTGCCAAGAAACAACAAAATGTTCCACAGACACTAGCGGAGAAAACTCATTCTTCATACTCCTTCCAGACAAGGGGCAAAAGTGAACAATAGACAAAAATCAACAGTTTTTCTCTCAAGGGAGCTCTGCAGAGAAAGGGAAGTTTAAGATTGTATTAACAGGCAGATAAAATAAATTTGTTAGTGTCTATGTTAAGCATGGAAAACCCCTCAGGAGGACATTATGCTAAAGGCTGAAGGTTGCTATTAAAAACAAACAGGGTGAAAAGTCACCTGCAGATATTCTAATGGAAGAGCAAACAAGGCCTGAAGATTCACAAAGGCTAAGTGCCAAGGTGATTTTAATGATCCTGACAATATTCAGTACAGTTGACCCGGTTGGGACTTTATTAAGGTTGAAGTTGTTAGTTACAAGTGAAGATCCAGACCAAAGCCTTAAAAAATCTTGGTCTTGCAAACTTTATGTGCCCCAGAGCAGGGGAACGCCAGGGCCAAGAAGGGGGAGTGGGTGGGTAGGGGAGCAGGGCTGGGGGAGGGTATAGGGGACTTTGGGATAGCATTTGAAATGTAAATTAAGAAAATATCTAATAAAAAATTGAAAAAAAAAGAATGGTCTCCTGATTTTTAAAAAATTTTTTTTCAATCTTTTATTAGATATTTTCTTAATTTACATTTCAAATGCTATCCCGAAAGTTCCCTCCCCCCTCCTCCTGCCCTGCTCCCCTGCCCACCCACTCCCACTTCTTGGCCCTGGCATTCCCCTGTATTGGGGCATATAAAGTTTGCAAGACCAAGGGGCCTCTCCTCCCAATGATGGCTGACTAGGCCATCTTCTACATATGGAGCTAAAGTCACGAGTTCTGGGGGTTCTGGTTAGTTTATATTGTTGTTCCTCTTCTAGGGTTGCAGACCCCTTCAGCTCCTGGGGTTCTATCTCTAGCTTCTCCATTGTGGGCCCTGTGTTCCATCATATAGATGACTGTGAGCATCCACTTCTGTATGAGACAGCTATATCAGGGTCCCGTCAGTAAACACTTGCTGTCCTATGCAATAGTGTCTGAGTTTAGTGACTGATTATGGGATGAATCCCCCCACCCCCGGTGGGGAAGTCTCTGTATGGTCCATCCTTTCATCTTAGCTCTAAACTTTGTCTCTGTAACTCCTTTCATGGGTATTTTGTTTCCTCTTCACAGGAGAAATGAAGTATCCACGCACTCATCTTCTTTCTTGATTTTCTTGTGTTTTGCAAATTGTATCTTGGGTATTCTAAGTTTCTGGGCTAATATCCATTTATCAGTGAGTGCATATCCAATGACTTCTTTTGTGATTGCGTTACCTCACTAAGAATTATATCCTCCAGATACATCCATTTGCCCAGGAATTTCATAAATTCATTTTTTGCAAATAGGTCTTAGGTGTCATGTAACATCATACCAAAACACTCCTTACAGAAACTGTCTTAGTTACATATGTGCATTGCATATGTGCATTGCATATGTAATTTTCTGACCATTTGTTTATAATCCTTGCAGCATCTCTCCATCCTTGAATTTTAACTATAAGCAGCTTTCATGTGGAATCCTTCTGTCCAGAAATCTTTATGTGTTGTTTTGCCAAAATGAGACATATATTTTTTCTACCATTTTAGACTAAAAGCTTAGCAGCTTTCTGATTAATGCAGAATGATTATCCTCTCTAGTATATGTACTTAAAATTAATATTTAACTTACTTTACTTCTTTAGAAAAAACTTTTGAAAGGAAAGAAAAACCATAGCTGTAGAAGCAACTTGATCTCATGAACTGGAGTTACTCAAAGGAAAAAAAGTGTAGAGGTAATTTAGCTAAAATTTGTGTGGCAGTGATTTATTCTATTTGTGATCTCTGTCAAAGATGCTGAAATCACACTAGGCACCCTAAATTGGTAACAAATTTTTTTTGTAGATTTATGAATCTTTTTCCATGTCTATAGCTAGACCTATAATTTTCCACACAAGCTGCATCAATGTGGTTATCTACTCTGTTTCCTAAGACATGGAAGACTATGCTCTCTCTATAAATACTTAAGCTAGTCATTTGTGATATTCAAGTGCTTCTTACTTGTTTCATTCCCTCCCATTCCTGAATATGAAAGACTGGGAGCAATAACTGGCAGGTTAGAGCAAAACAGAAAGGAACGCAGGCATTGAGGTCAGGTGTCTGTGTCTTTACTAGATGAAGACATGAAGTACTGTCCAATTAGGAGCTTTGCCACTATTGTAGAGTATGTCTATACCTCAGGGATCTAATTTCCCACATGGTACTACTAATGGTGTCTGTCTTGGTACTTGGCTATGAATGAGGTCATTTGCAAGAACTTCTTTCACTACAGTGAGCATTCATGGGATTATATTTTTAGTAAAGGATATTTTTATGTTACCCTGGCTGATCTGACTCTGTAGCCCACAGTAGTTCTGTTTTGGACTCATACAGACCTACTTGGCTCTGTCTCCAAAGTGTTGGAACTGAAGCAGCCCATTACCATGCCTGCCTTGCGTTAAGACCTTCTGATTCTTAGGTTTGGAGGAATGTAAGCAGAGGATCTTAGTCTTGGAAAAAAATGGCTATAGATTCCATGCTCTATCTCACATTGGAAAAAAGATCCAAAGACAGGCAGAAAGACAGTAAGAAAATGACAGTGGAAACCTTGATGGACAGTTATTTACATAATTGATGTATTTTTCTCAAATTTTATTAAAAAGACAAAAGTTATGTAGTGCCAATAGTAATTATTAATTTTATGTTGATGGAGACTCATTCTCACATGTTGGTGAACTGATCTTCTGTTTGTCCTTTGAGGTACTGGGTGTAAAACTAACATTAGAACACTAGTCAGAATTAAGGTAGAGTACTCTTGCATAAGAGTAGGTCTCACCCTTATCAGATTAAGCACAGAAGAAAAAATGACCTCATAATTGGACTAAATCCCTACTTGGCTGCTGAGCTAGGACATTGGTCTGTTCTTTATCTTGGATGTGAACATTATCTTCTGCTGATTCTTGAGTCTCCTATTTTACAACAAGAACTTTTTGTTGTTGTTGTTGTTGTTGTTGTTGTTGGCTTCTTTGTTGTTGTTTTGTTTTGTTTTGTTTTAGTTTCATGAGGCTGGATTTCTCCATATAGCCCTGGCTGTCCTGGAACAAACTCTGTAAACCAGGGTGGCTTTGAATTCACAGAGATACTTTCACCTGTCTCTGACTCCCAAGTGTTGGCATTAAAGGTGTCACCACTGCCTGGCTCAATAACTTGTATCACTGTGCTCTCTCTCTGGCATTCCAACTAGGTAAAGCACAGCTGTTGTTCCTCAGGAGCCATTCACCTATTTTTAAAGACCTTATGACTAACAGGAACTTGCCACACAGATTAAGTTGGCTGGTCAGTATTCCTTGGGCAATGAACCTGTCTTGATCTTCCCCCTTCTAGGATTCCTAGCATGTACCTGGCTTTATAATATGGAATCTAGGGATTTAACCAAGATAGTCTCATGTTTGCATGGGAAGCAGTTTACAAACTGATTTATAGCCTCATCCTTTCCTGAAGAATATCACTCATGATCCACAAAGGGAATGCCAACAAAAATGCAAGAATATGGTCTAGTGAGTTGGTTACCTAAATTAACATATACAAAATTAATTCTCCGCATTTGGTTTCTGTATTTCCAAATTTCTTTACAGGTTCGTATTTCTTAGTTATGTGAAATGATTGAGATGCTCCTGGCACTGTCTTAATCAGGGATAGAAAGAGAGAAGGGGCATAGTAGAACTCTTGCATGAGTAGGCAAGATGCTTCTCAGCTGAGATCAAGCAAGGTAACAATCAGACTTTGTCCTTTAGCGATCACAGTACAAGAGTGCCCCTGGTATGCCTAAATGGACCATATTTTTCATATTTTGTGCATTTTGGATGTGATTTTATAGTTTATTATGTTCCAAATATGAGAGTGTGTCATCTTGGGTATCTAGACAGGCAGAGTAGATTGTGCCTTATGAAAAAAGATCATATGCTGTGTAAGTATATTTTAGGTATGCAACACAGTTCATCCTGAGTTCAGTGTCAGTATATTGGCATATACGATCATACGGTACATCTATCTACAGAGAAATAAGATACCATAAGATTCTACGCTGATCAAATAATAAAAATGGTGAACAGTGATGTGCAGAAAAACCTGCTCAGTATTCACTAGTTCATTGTTTTCAATACTGTTACAGTTGAAGTACTGCTTAAAAACAAATGATGATTCTACAACCCATGACTTACATAATATGAACTTCCTGCAATAAAATAACAGTGTTTGTATATTTGAGAGTAGAAGTAGACTCAAGCCTATTTTCAGGCACAAAGGTTCAGGAAGACCCAGAGAAATGAAAAGGCTTGTTTGATGGTAATTCAGGCAGTAAGAGACCAAGGTAGAATTCATGAACTCCCAGGTGTGTGGTCAGCCTAAGAGTCATCAAATTCACAGTGGTGGGATTCTGAATGGGCTTTCCTGTGAGTTTGTCAGAGAACCAAAACACCAAGGCAACCAGGAGAGCTCTGCCTATGGTTGAAACTAGTAGAGAAGGAAGCTGTACACAGTCCAGGACAGAATGATGAAGGCCACACATACACACACACTAAAACGAAAAATACAATCACCAGTGTAGTGGTGGTTTAAAATGGACTCAAACTGATGCCAGCTGGGAATAGGGAACATTGATTGAGAAATTGCCTCTATCTGATTAGCCTCTGGGCATATCTGTGAGCCATTTCCCTAAGAGCCACCCCCTTGTGTGCAGTTCTATCTCTGGGCAGATGGGCTTGGGATGTATAATGAAAGTAGATAAGAAAGCCAGTTAGAGTGTTCCTCTGTGGTCCCTGCTTCAGTTCCTGGGTCCAGGCTCCTGTGTTAAGTCCCTGTTCTGGCTTTGCATGGATGGAAGTGTAACTCATATTAACTCTTCTTTCCCGAGATAGTTTCTGTCAGTCTCCTATCACATAATATTACTACAAAAGCTAGGCTTAATGATTGTATATTAAAAATATATGCAGATATTCTGCATTTATTCCCATTATATTTTGGATGACATTGTAAAACATATTTTGTTAGTTATTAATTTAAAGTACTCACCAAAGTTATGAGTAAAAAAATCGGCCAAATGCATATTTTGTGAGTGTGTTAATTACATATTTTCTGCAAACAAAACAGAGACATTTTCAATGTGTCACAAATTATTTGAGATTATTTGGTTCTAAGTATTTATGATTTTTCTCTTACTACTCTGTTAAATGAGTGGGTAATTCTGTGAGATACTAATCTTTATTTTCTGCTTCATATGGACTATCATAAGGTCAACATAGATCCTTATTGATCTTTTTGTAGGAAACTGTAGCAACACAAGAATGTGCTGATAATGGAAGTATGATAAAATAATGCAGAGATGTAAAAGACAAGAAAGGGTTATTATTGAATGTTAAATCGAAGGATTGAATGAGGCCTGAAAGGTGTGTGTGTCTGCTGAGTGTATATAGATAAAATGCACAATAGCTTGCTGTAGATCAGAAAAGTACAACAAAACTTTGTTTGCACAGGGAGGAGGTAGAAGGGATTACTAACCAGGGAGAGAAATCTGAAAATGACATAATGGTTATTTTTAAAATCTATGTAACTATGTTCTCTATTCTACAACCAACACCAGGTTATCTTTCAATAGTAAATTGTGTATTTCTGGGATTCTAGTTATTTAACTTGCTTATCTGATGTACATTTAAACACATTTTCCCACTTTATAGGTTGTATTTTCATGATATCTATAAATTATTTGCTATCAGAAACATCTAAAGTGAGAACAGGCATATTTATTTTTACTTTTCCTATCTGTAAAGAAAAAAAAAAAACCAGCAACAACAAAACAAGTAAACACACACACACACACACACACACACACACACACACCAGATACAAAACACAACGTGCCTTACATCAGGACACAATCATGAAAGCTTCACTGAAACAGAGGAAAGCAAGGCGTGCATCCATCCATTCTTACCCAACTGATTTTAGATAAAGTCAACAAAAACCCACACTGAGGAGGGGACAATCTTTTCAATTAATGGTTCTGAGATTCCACATACAGAAGAATGAAATTAGATTTATCTATTGTCTCTTACAGATATTAAGTCTAAGTGAAAGAAAGTTAATATGATTCAAAAACATGCATTTATATAGTAAAACTTGGGTAGTACAGTGAATGTGGTGTAATACTGGCCTGACTTTGTTTGTGTTGCCTTACATGACTCAAGATAAGTAGGCATACAAATGGCAAATAGTTACACTGAAATGCTTAGCCTCGCTAATGATAAAGAAGATGCCTCAATTTTACCATAATGCCTCCCTTTAGTAAGAATATTATTTATAAAATAACAGTATTGATACAGAGAAAATGGGCTCTTCTATGCTATTTGTAGGATTGAAAATTTGTCCCAACATTGATGCAAATCAGCACGGAAGAAACTACTCGAAAAATTAGAAA
This sequence comes from Mus minutoides, assembly GCA_902729485.2. NCBI lineage: Eukaryota > Metazoa > Chordata > Mammalia > Rodentia > Muridae > Mus > Mus minutoides. The sequence goes on from LR749523.1 coordinate 1,895,013, forward strand.
TAGAACTATCACATAATGCATCCTCCTCCTTACTATGGAACTGAAGTCAGCAAGACTCAATTTGACAAAGAAGGTGATTGTGCCAGGTCTATGTAACACATTTTACAAGATAGAGGATCAATGTGTCCAACAATAGATGGGCGAGTGCAATGATGCAATGGGAAAATGGAATACTAATCAACCATAAAACAGAATTGTTTTCCATTCACATATATATGAGCTAGCTTGATGGATACATGTGAAGAGAGATAGGGCAGCTAAATAGCAACACATGTTCTTGCTCACACATAGAGACCGAAGAGACAAGTTCCAGGTAAGAATAGTCGTTACAAGAGTGTGAGAAGTGAGGTTGACAAACCTGATAAAGTCATACTTAGATATGAATATACTCTTGTAGTCAGTGGCACAATAAGAAGATTGTTAACAATGATATATCTTTCTATTTGGAATTTGTAATGTTCGCCACATTTAGAGAATGTGTTTAAAGTGACAGACATGCTAATTCATTTAACCTGTTCATTACACATCATTGAAACATCACATTGTATAATATTGCAATTATAATCAATAGATAATACAAATTATATAGGAAAGGAGAAATATAATGAAAATACTTTATGAAAAGGAATAAAAACCAAGGGATTTAGTAGAACATTTATCATATACTGTGCTATAATCTAAAGGAGTTGGGGAGGGAGGACAGAGTCAGTGAAATCTTGCTGAGAGAGACTCCTTCAGTTTTGTTACCTATAGTCATCTACAAACAATGTATCTCTTAAAGCAGTGGTTCTCGACCTGTGGGCTTTGAACCCTTTGGGAGTGGAAGGGCCTTTTCACAGGAGTTACATATCCTCAATATCAGATATTAATGATTCCTAGCAGTAACATAATTACAGTTATAAAGTAACAACAATAATGTTATGGTTGGGAAATTTTATGTTCCACCACAATGTGAGGAACTGTACTAAAAGATCACAGCATTAAGGAAGCTGACAACTTGGTGATATAAGACACAGGAGTTAGAAGAAAGAACTCAGATACACCCATGGAGATGAAGAAATCTAACTGAGCTAAACATTTGCTATAGGAAATTGTCTTGAATTTAGTAATTTTTATCTCCCAAACAGTGACAAATATCATATATCTATATGTCCATAGAATCTATTGACAAAAAGGGAAATCAAAGAAATCTACTCTCTTTAAAGAACATTTTCTTTGGGAACCTACCTCCCATCATAAGAATTCAGTAAAAATGACAGAGACCATACCTGGAGAATTAAATTTGATTGATGGATAAAAATTAATGAAACTCAATGTTGTCTAAGAAATCTAAGCAAGATTGTACTGTAAGATCTTTCCCCTTAATGTGAATTCACTTCTCATTAGCACTGTCATTTCTGTATAGTGATACTCAGAGTCACATCAAGGACTTCAAGGACAAACTCAGAATGTGTGAGTTCAAAGGAGTCTAAAGCAAGGGAAAAGAGAGACTAGATCTGTAAAACATTTTATCAATGGGGACATAACTCAGTGAGAAAATACCCATGCCCTTATTCATTTATATTGGATCGCTACTACTTTTACAGGAATGTATCAAACAGGAATGGTCAATGGATGCATTGGAATAAGATGGATTTGTCAGACATCTATAAAAACAGCCTAATAAATTATTGGCTTATTTGTATGTAGCTTGGTAATATTTTCTGATAATTGCCTTGTACCTGGTGATCATTTTATATTTTAAACCTCTTAGAGACTTAACTCTGCTATTTACAGGTAAACATGTAATACCTACCACATCCAGAAGTTCAAGAGGATGTGCTTATTCTTTTAATGAACATATGGAGTTTCAAGAACTCAATGAAGACTTATTTGTAAGGGTGAGGTGGTATGGTAGTTGATAATGGTAATTATTTTCCAAGTCAAAGAACATTCATCCAAATTCACTGTGCTAGTTTCACACTACACCTAATGATACCAGAGGGTTTTATATTTGATTTTCTATTTACCATGCATGGTTAGTACAGATTAAAATGTGTATACATTATCCTCTGATTGGTTGGCATGTTCTCTTCACAGTTTATTGCTAGCATATGACTACTACAGGGGTGGACTGTGATCCAGCAGAGCAGGAGCTTTACAGATGGATCATTCTTATTGGAGAATAGCACTCCTGGTTGACTGCCGTCACACATGCAGTGGAATGGCTCTTTCTGACAAGGACTGTCAATCTCCACGTGGAATGGCTCTTTCTGACAAGGACTGTCAAGCTCCACCCAGAAGCTTCTTTACTGCACTTTATTGTAGCTGCGCTTCCTAGAGATTAAAATCGACAATGCACGTAAATCTGTCCGCATTGGGGCTGAAAAAGAATAAATAGGCTGTTAATGTATTATGACTACCCATTCATTGCTTTAGGATTCAGTGTCCCCACAGGAAATGTCACACATTACAAGAACAGCCCTTTCTCTCAGTGCCTGCACTATTCAGGCAAAAGTCTGTTACTGTGTGTTAAAGGAACAGGCATACAAGCAGTCACATGCCAGGGAGAAACGATGGAAGATTTTAGTATTTTGTTCTGGTGATAATGAATCCCCACTAGTATTTTTAAAATGGTCTTTGTCTCCAGCTTGGAAAATATATATGAATTGACATCAGCTGTATGAAGGTTTAAAAAATCATTACTTCTCATCATTATTTACATGTTTTAGTTGAAGGAATTTCCTTTTGGTCCTTTAATATAACTAACAGGATTCAAGTTTCAATTAAACTTTTCTTTTGTCTTCCATCTTTGTCTCTTTTATATGCACAGTTTTATAGGATACTGTGTCTTTTAAAATGTGTGTTGATTGCTTAACATTTATTTATATATTGGGATGGCACACAGATGTGAGTCTTCCTACACTGAAATCTAACTAGTTCTCTAGTGGCTTGTAACCTTCCCAATGCTGTGACCCTTTAATGTTGTGGTGACTCCCAACCATAAAACTACTTTCATTGCTACATGACTATAATTTTGCTACTGTTCTGAATCATAATGTAAAAACTGACATGTAAGATATCTAATATCTAACCCCAGGGAAAAGGTCATTTGAGCCCTATAGGGGTCACAAATCACAGATTAGGAACCACTTGTTTAATGGAATAAGAATGTGTGTGTTCTCAACTTATGATGTACTTTTGATGGTAGTTCAGGGCCCAGTAGCTGGTCATTATAACAGTAATTGTAAAATGTGAGTAATTTTATCAGTCAGCAGACAATTGTCAATATCTAGGATAATTTTATGGTTATTAAAACTGGAGGAAAGTAATAACTGATATCTAGGAGGTATAAAAATGCACATTTCTATATACTTAGGAATGTATGTGAGTGCACAACAAATAATTATGCTGCACAAAATGTTAGCAGTGACAGAGTTGAGAAGTTTTGGCATGAGACTCTGCAAACACTTTTTTTTTCCTTTCTTCACATATTGAGCGCATGTAAAAGTAAACTAGAAACTAGTTGCTCTTTAAATAAAGTGATCTGGAAAATCTGTTTATTGTTCTAACTAAAAATAATTTTTGTGTCCTGTACAATGGTTTCATAGATCTTACTTTCTAGACAGATATTTTTGGTAAAACAGCCATTAAATCAGCATCTAGAACAAGCACCTCGAGCCTCCTGGGTGATTTCAAGATGAAAGCAGCATGGATTCAGCTGGTTAGTGGACTGGAAACTGTTAGCTGTGATAAAATGAGAGTGAACAAAGGCTAAAAGAAAAGTGTAAAATCATTCCCTCCACTTTTGCCTTTAGGTGACCCATAAGACTTATAAATCATATATATCAACAAGTCAAAGCCTCCAACCTCATATATAGCTTGATATTAGGATCAGGTTATACATATACATATGCTCACATTTTTACATTTATATAATAAAAGGCTTCAACATTATTTTGTTCTGGTTTCTTGAAGGTAAAATTATTGTGAGCAACTGTCACCATAGTGTGTGACAAAACACGGAACACAGCACAGGTCTTGTTTCTGTGCCATAAATATAAATAACAATAAAACAAAACAAAAACAAAAGAACCAACCTTACTATTTCTCTTTTCGACAAGATTGTAAATACTGTCTTATGTACATACGGGACAATGGCAAGATGTTTTGATTTACATATACATTGGTATGCTTACATGGAAACCAGTTTGCCAGTTCTTGAGTGTTCACTGGAAGGAGCCTGTTATGTAGAAATTTTGAAGCCTAGTTGAGCTGCAAATCACTTCATGCCATTGGCCCTTTACCATACCATTTGTCCATCAAACATGTGCCCTTTCTCTAATCTAAGACTAACACGATCCTTATATCATTAATATCTATGTGACCATGAGTGTGCATTTACAGAATCTAAGCTAAAATTAAATTAGCAAATGTCCCTGAGACGTCTATAATTGTAGTGTGCCTGAACAGCCAAGACAGTCTTAACGGCTAGAGCCCATTCCTACCTACAAAGACAGGAACATCTTGCATGTAATTGCTTCTGTCTTCTAAGATAACTGCTACTGTTTGGCAGCTCAGCAGGACTCCCAGTAGAAGCAGCCTTGCTCTCACTACATCTGCTCCAGAGAAATCAAGAAATAATTACCTTTTTATTTGGAGACTTGATTGATGGAGCAGCCTTCCCTGTGGCTATGGAGAGATAAACTGGGCCAGAGAGAATAACCTGGGTTTTATTCAGACTTGATTACTCTCCTGTTGCAAGGGTAATTTGAGTTCAGGGCACAGAGTATCACAGCTGATTAAAGAGAAGACTCTGGGCACATTGACTCTCAGATATCTTGATTACAGAAATTGTGGGCTCTCGTTCCATGCTTGTGAATTTGTGGAGAACATGACAGCCTGCATTTCCAAGACATTTTCTGCTTTCTATGAATATAGAAGAAAGAAAATGGACTAGTCAGAGGCAAAGTCACAGAATAAAATTACAAGCGAGGCAAATATTATTCTCTAAGGAAGTTGCAATTACCCCAATATTATGGATCAAATGAAAATTTTCAAAGTGCTAATTTTGTTGAATAAAGTCTTTCTCTCAGAGATGTTAGCTGTTTGGCTACCTCAGCTGTCAATGGAGAATTAGCACTAACCTTTCCTTATAAGGATAATAAACACTTCACTCATGAGCTCTTATTAACTAGGCTCTGGTTTTTTTTTGTTTGTTTTGTTTTGTTTAAATATACTCAAATATAAATCAAAAAGTGAGAATGTGAGTTTTTCAAACTTTATTGGATAAGAGGAGAAGCAGAAGTGAGGGGGGCTTTAGGTGGAGGAGCATTGTGATTTTCCCAAATGTAAGGCTGATGTGGACACTGGTCCAATCAGACCACTGGGGTCTATGTATCTACTCAATGTTGAATAAGGAATAATAGTGTGATGTATACAAATACACTTTCTCTGCTAAACACACACACACACACAAATATATATGTTTATATATATGATATATATCATATTTATATAATGCTGATGATAGCAACACTCGATTGAATTTAGTATTTTCGATAAACATACGACTAAAATTAAATTGTTTTCAAATCAGATCAATCTCATCCCATGGTAACTGACTTCACTAATTAGAAATACTCAGTACAGAAAACACCTGCCATCTTCTCTTTCATGGTTTATCAAACTCGGATTGATTATCCATATATTAACTATGCAATCCTATTAGGACATTCCATGAGTTATAAAAATGAATATTTACACATTGTTTTATAAACTTTGTATAAATTTCTCCTCTCTCTCTCCCCCCTCTCTCTCTCACACACACACATAAACACACACACATGCACACACACACACACACACACACACACACACACACACAAACACATAGACACAGAATTCTAATAGAAAATAATCTAATTTTATTCTATTTTATGTCCTTTGGTAGAAAGATGATATGAGTTTAGAATATTGTGTGAACATTTAAAATTGTAAAGAATAAAATCACAGTATAACATGTAAAGTTTATAGTAACGCTAACTACAAATATATTGCATCTCCCAAAATTTTTAGCTATACAATATTACATGTGATAAGCTTTAATATCCATAAATACCAATATATATAAAATATTAAAGTCAAAGACACTTATAAGCGTGCTAAATAATGTTTATGGTTATTAGGTAGTGGCATATGCATATATTAGAATATCTTTAATCTTTTATGTTATACCATACCTTAAAGATTATATTATAGTGTGTTTACTACCAATTATTTCAATGCCATAGAATAATCTTCATAATTAGATTGTGGATTATGTTTCTTTCTTTTCTCTTATTAATTGAGAGCCAACTGTTCAGGGGATGGCTGAGTACATAATTTGTCAGTAATTATGAAAAATAGTTGGCTGCTCTTCACAATTCAAATGATGCCTAGCATGCAAACCAGAAATCCCATTATAGTGTAGATACACAAATGAAACAAAATCAACGTGACAGAGAGATATCTGTGTATTTATGCAATTTGCCCATTCAATAAATTCACAATGACCAAGGCCCTGAATAAATAAACCTGTTCATTGACAGGTGAAGTACCAGAATGTGTACACAATAGAATACTATTAATACCTTAAGAATGAATGTAATTTTGCCATATTCAGGAACATAGGTGGAATTGGAAGGTAGAACGCTATGTAAGCTACGTCAGACATGGAAATACAAGACCAGTGTCTACTTATATGTGGAAAATAACATGTAAATCTCATAGAAGCAGAAAGGAAAATAGTTGGTTAGTGGGGTATAAAGGATTCAGAATTGGAAAGAAATAGAAACAAATGTTATGCGCAGAGATATGATTTAATAGGAAGGATAGCATCTAATGTACTATATCATAGCTCATGACTGACATGTTTCAAACAGCTATTAGATGGGATTTTGAATGACCTCAACACAAACAAGTGATACATATTTAATATTGTGAAGATGTCAGTTACATTGCTCTAATCGTTTGGCAACCTCTGTACCTACATAGGCACACCACACTCTTACTTACACATTTAGGGCTTATAAGCAGTTTGCTTTGTCTAGTGTGTACTTACAGTTCACATATAAGAGAGGTGAAAAATAAAAACAGGTAAGACCACTGAAGCCCTGTGGGTCTCCGGGTTTCAAACTCTTGTTTCTTCATAGCTTTCTTGCTAATGAGGATGCAAGGTGTAGCTAGAAACATTACTTGGTCAGTAATGATGGAATCATTTGTAAAGTGAGAGGAGCTAATGGTGATAACAAGAGAGTCACATCCAATATGATTAGTATTCCTAGACTGGCACAAAGAAGATGATGTGTGCTAGAAATAATTATTGTCATTATTATTAACTATTAAAAAAAAACGCTTCACTTACTTCAGCTTAGAGAGGTCTATTGCCCTTCCCAGCTGTTCTACCTATATTGTGTGTAATTCTGACATAATGAAGCAGCTTCAGAGTCTAAGTGCCAATGGATGACCTGTTTGCAGAGTCTAAGTGCCAATGGATGACCTGTTTGCAGTTTTATGAAGAAATATATAATCAAAGGACAACAACAGAGTGGTCTGTACTTGACCCATGCAAGGTGTGTGGGGAAGAGAACTTCTATTTTCATTTCCCTATTTTCCTTGATCCTTTGAGTGGTCCCTGCTGCAGAGTAGATTCTGAGCGTGCTGCTCATTAAAAAGGTCACCACTGGTACAACTGTTCAGACAGTAGGAATGAAACTGAAAATGGCATTGTGTTTTCAAATTGACTGTAATGTAATGTAATGTAATGTAATGTAATATAATTAAGAAAAATAGAAAATAGATCTACAGTGCTGTTAGCTGCAATGCTGAGGAAGCATTGTTCACGGTATGGTCACCTAAGCAAGGTATGAGCAAGGTGATACGTGATATGTGTAGATGTATTAACATGGAAGTGGGAGACTATGGGATCCCACTGCTGAACAAAATATGGTCGGGAGCTAACAGTTAGTGAGAGGGAGAGAATTATTCTTTTACAGGGATGAACCCCTTAATTGCTTATCTGGTTCCAAACACTCACCTTTAAAATCATATAGATACAGGAAATACACAATGGACTGAGAAGTTTGTAAGTTTGTAAGTGTACTAAATATATGCTTCTATCAAAATACTAAATTATATACATATATATATATATATATATATATATATATATATATATATATGTATATAATTTATAAATTTGAAAAAGATTAGCAGGGACTTGCGAGGATTTGGAGAGATAAAGAAAAGTGGGGATATTTTAAATTTATAATTTAATTAAATTAAAACATACAGAAACAAAGGATTTTTTTACTTGAACATCAAGATTGGGAAGGGATTTTTTTTTTTTTGTAGATTCAAAAGTTGGCTCTTAGAAAATAATGAACAGGTATAGCTGAGTGCATTATATACATATCAGTGTGCAGGACAGGAGGTGGGCACTGAATGTTAAATCATTCTGTGGACACAGTTGACAAGTATATTTATGTGAAGTGAATATGTTATTAGACCTGCAGTTATCAAACTGAAAGTGCTAAGAAAGGTTACTCCAATTAAAACTCTTCTAAAGATGAGAGGGAGGTCATTGATGAGGCGCTTGCTCTAATCAGCCCATTAACTTAGATTAATTAATCTACAAAGTAGCCTCAGATAATACTAAAAATATAAACTCTGAGGAGCCATCCTCCCTCTTACTTAGTAACTAACAAACTGAATTTTAAATGTAAAATCTTCAGAGATATGTTTATTTTAATCAAATAGTCCTATTTATTTTTATTTCATGCATATGAGTGTTTTGCCTATATGTGCATATGTGAACTGCATGTGTACAGTGCCTGAGACCAGAGGAGAGTGGTCCGGGGTAAGCCCTGGAGCAGAGGTTACTTAGGGCTGCAATCCACCATGTGGGTGCTGGGAATCAAACCTCAGTCCTCTGAAAAGCAGCCAGTGCTTTTAACCACTGAGACAATCCTTCAGTTCCTATACTATATTTCTATACATTTTTTATATTTCTAAAATAAAACCTCAAATTAACAAAATATAAAACATATTTTAAGTTCAGAATATTTATATACTATAGACCATTTCTGTATTTTGATTTATTAAGTAGAATATTTATTTTTTTGCTTACAGAATCAACAACAGATTAATATATGCTTATTGTCTTTCTACCATCTCACCACATGCTCAAAAAATTATATCTACAGATACTAAATATGTGATTACAATATAATATGTAAAGAGCTTAAAGACATACAAAACACAAACCAAGAGAGGATAACAGGTTTGAGAAATACTTTTGTCTCCTCTCATAACAGAAAAACAAAACAATTGAAAGTGGCAAACATTAAGGAAAGTATGTATTAAATCATAACCTCTGAGGGAAATGAAAATTAAAAGAGGACCACATCAGATGCTGGCAAGGATGTGGAGAAAGAGGAACACTTCTCCATTGCTGGTGGGACTGCAAGCTTGTACAACCACTCTGGAAATCAGTCTGGTGGTTCCTCAGAAAATTGGACATAGTACTACTGGGAGATCCAGCAATACCTCTCTTGGGCATATACACAGAAGATATTCCCACTGGTAATAAGGACACATGCTCCACTATGTTCATAGCAGCCTATTTATAATGGCCAGAAGATAGAAATAACCCTTAACCAGAAATAACCCAGATGTCCCTTAACAGAGGGATGAATACAGAAAATGTGGTAGCTGCAATACCACTCCTGGGCATATACTCAGAAGATGTTCCGACTGGTAATAAGGACACATGCTCCACTATGTTCATAGCGGCCCTATTTGTAATAGCCAGAAGATGGAAAGAACCCAGATACAGAAATGTGGATACAGAAAATGTGGTACATTTACACAATGGAGTACTACTCATCTATTAAAAACAATGAATTACGAAATTCTTGGGCAAATGGATGTATCTGGAGGATATCATCCTTAGTGAGGTAACCCAATCACAAAGTAAGTCGCTTGATATATACTCACTGATAAGTGGATATTAGCCAAAAACTTAGAATACCCAAGATACAACTTGAAAAATACAAGAAAATCAAAAAGAAGGAAGACCAAAGTGTGGACACTTCATTCCTCCTTAGAATAGGGAACAAAATACCCAATGGAAGGAGTTACAGAGACAAAGTTTGGAGCTAAGTAGAAAGGATGGACTATCCAGAGACTTCCCCACCCGGGGATCCATCCCATAATCAGTCACCAAACCCAGACACTATTGCATATGCCAGAATATTTTGCTGAAAGGACCCTGATATAGCTATCTCGAGTGAGGCTATGCCAGTGCCTGGCAAATACAAAAGAGGATGCTCACAGTCATCTATTGGAGGGAACACAGGGCCTAAAATGGAGGAGCTAGAGAAAGTACCCAAGGAGCTGAAGGGGTCTGAAATCCTATAGGTAGAACAACAATATGAACTAACCAGTACCCCCAGAGCTCCTGTCTCTAGCTGCATATGTAGCAGAAGGTGGACTAGTCGGCCATCATTGGGAAGAGAGGCCCCTTGGTCTTGCAAACTTTATATGCCCCAGTACAGGGGAACACCAGGGCCAAGAAGTGGGAGTGGATGGGTAGGGGGAGGGTATAGGGGAATTTTGGGATAGCACTTGAAATGTAAATGAAGAAAATATGTAGTAAAAAAAACAAGAGGGAAATAAAAATAAAACAAATGTCAAATAGAATTGAATCATATTTTGAAGGCTACAGAATTTTAATTATTTTATAAATTAAAATATAATTGTGTAACTTTCTCCCTTCTCTTCTTCCCTCAGGACTCCTTCATTTCTTCTGACTCTGTCTCAGATTCATAGCCTCTTATACTTTGATTATTATTGTTACACACACACACACACACACACACACACACACACACACACAGAGCATGGGGAAGTTCAACAGGGACAATGACTGTATTGAATAACCAATTGTGGGCTTATTCCTCTCAGTGGCTAATGATTGTCTACAGTTCTGTGTCTAGTCACAGAACCCCTGGAGATTTCCCCCTCCACTTTAGCATGCCTATTGGTGTTGTCATTGTTCATGTCTTGTATAAGGTGACATGTTGTTGAGGCATGTATGCAGCTTCCTGATATATATATATATATATATATATATATATATATATATATATATATATATATATATATATATATATATTACTAATTTAAACACTAAGCCTGTTTGCAAAGTAGAACATTTTTCAAATTTTCTCCCTGTAGCACCAATATTTTTTTTTAAAAATGTCCTTTCCTTTTGTATTACAAAACATAGTCTTCTTTTCCTTCAGTTTTTGAATGCATCCCTGCAATATACTTCCAAACAGAAGTGATAGGCACTTGCTTTTGTAATGGGACAGATAAGATTTAAAGACTAACCACAGAAATAAATCCTGCAGGTGGTAAGCAATGGTCCGTGCACGAAACAAGCATCCCAATTTTCAAAAGACTATCAATAAAACGAGAAGGACTGTTGAACTGATCTGTTGCTCCCCAAATGTTAATTAAAATTGTAATATTGCTGTAGGGCAGCCAAACATTCTGCAGCTCATAGACAGCTGCGGTGCAGCCTCATATTGAACTGTAGCATGATAATATATTGCTGGGATATTGTCACAGAAATCACTGAACTATTCTAGTATATTTCAAATTACACAAATAAAGGGGTCATTGGCTTATTTTAAACTTTATTTACTATTGTTAGTGTGTTTGTGTGTATATGTGTCATAGAGATAGGTAAGGAGAGATATAGAGATAGAAACAGACAGACAGACAGACAGACAGACAGACAGACAGACAATGGCAAAGAGAGGGGCCATGAACAATAACACATATGTTTAGGACAACTTTCTGCAGTATGTTCCCTCCTTCTAACTTTATGTGAATCCTGAAGATCAAAGTAGTGCCATTAAATTTGCATTGTAAATGTACATTTACTTGCTGAGCTATCTTGATGACCATAGACAGATCTTTCTTTTTACATTGGTTTCTATTGCTGCAATGACCACCATGACCCAAAGTAACTTGGCTGAGGTGAGTTTATTTTAGCTGAAAGTTCTCAGGTCACAGTCTGATACTGAGGGATATCAGTGCAGAAATTCAAGGCAGAAACATAGGGCAGGAACTGAAAGCATAATGGTGGAAGAACACTCCTTACTGTCTTGCTCCTGATGGCTTGCTCAGTCTCCTATCTTATACCATTCAGGACCACCTACAAAGGGTTGGCACCACTCACCATGGCTGGGCCCTATCAATCATTAATTGAATTTTGACTATATGCAAATCTAAAGGAAGCATTTTTTCACATGACATTCTCTCCAGGTAACTCTAGCCCTTATGAAATTGAAAATACAAACAGAAAAACAAATCAAAAACCAACCAAGCAGCCCAAAAACAAAGCACAGAGAAGGGGGTGGGGTGGGAAGGGACGGGGTAGGGGCAGGAAAAGAGGGAGGGAGAGAGAGAGAGAGAGAAAGAGAGAGAGAGAACAGGACACAATATCTTCTTTTCTTTAATCCATGTACACATTCTCTCTTTTCCGTATTCTGTCTACCTTGAGTGGTCTCAGGGTAGTGTGGACCTTATGAATATATTGTGACCTAGGCTGTAACCTCTCTTCAAATATCTGTGCACATATGCCATTCTTCTTTCCTTGATGAAACATTAACAGTGCTAAAGTTAATAACTCTATTTTTAACTTCAATTCATAATTATTTCACTTTTGGTTCTCAATAGAATTATTAATTCAATACACTTCTTCATGAAAACTTGTCTGTAATCTAAGCAATATATTTATTTTTAACTAATAAATTATAGATTGCATGAGTTTAACTCTAAAGCATAGGAAATCTTTTTGCACTAAGCTTATGTTCTCTAATGGTGACATTTTACAAAACTACAATATCCTAAACTGTGTATGGATGTCAGTAAACTGTGTTGAACTAATTCAGGATCACCAATTTACTTGTAGATAGTATGTGCATACAAAACTTTGCATTTTGTAATATGAGAGACATGAATCCTCTGGAACATCAAAAACAGCAAGCACTAATTCTGCCATATTTCTTTGTGCTCTTTGACACACACTCACCTGTTACCAGCTCCTCACTATCCCAGACTTCACATATAAATCGTCTTTCCTTTCAAAAATCTCACAAAAAAATATAACAGGCAATGTGTTACATTTTGAAATTTTTTTTCACTTAGAATTATTGTCTAGATATGCATCTAATTTGCTGCTTATTCCATTTGTTCTGAGTTCCATGGTATATTTTAACATAGCCTTTAATCTATTGAGTCATGTGAGATACTTCTGTGTTTTGAAAATTATAAATGAATAGTTGATGAATGTTTTCATTTATAAAGAGAATATTTCCTCTTTGGAGAATAATTCACAAGCAGACAGTTGCTGGGAAGACATTTTATCACAGATATCTTCAGTGTTCCCTAGTTGTTGGGCTCTTTTCTTACTCTTTCAAGATGTTGCACTTAAGACTGTGATTTGATTGTGTAAAGCATATAAAATATAAGGCAATATTTGTGTCTTTCTTCTGACTGATCTCTAGCCATATGTCTCAACACCATTTTTTTAAAAGCCTATTATCACATGATTCTTGCATGTCAAAGTTACATTGTAGATGTACAACTGGGTCTAGAAACACAGAAATTTATCCTCATTTCAACCAGTTGTGTAGCACTGTAGTAGCCTCTATCTGAATACCTTTAGGTATTTAGGTAATATTGGAAAAGGGAAGATGTAAGATTGGGAGGACCACAGTGCCCATTGCAAAAACATAGCATCTTTTATATACAACAGGAAAGCTACATTCATGAAATGATATGATTGCTTGAATAAGATCTGCATAATGACAACACCAGTAGAATGTCAGTGTAGGTAGAGGAAATGTCACAAAGCCCTGCCCTCAGAGGAAGTGGTATAGCAATCAATGAATGTTGAGAAAGGGTCAAATCATAATAGGGGAATTCATGAATTTGAGAAGGGGTAGTGAGCAAATATGGAAGAAGATGCAGAGGGAGAGGGAAGGACTAGAAATGATGTAAATACAGTACTAGTGTATGAAGTATTCAGATATGTAAAAAAAATTAAGGACAGACCATTATTCATCACTTTAGTAATTTTTGCTTTTTCAAAAACAAAAATGTATTTAGAATATACTCCTGGTATGTTTCTGAAATCTCTATCTTGAATTTTTGGCTCTCATGTATATCTTAAATGTTAAAATCATAGTATCTCTATTAGTTATTCATAGTCAGCCTAGAATTTAGCTGCACCATGCCCTCCCACTTTGCTATTTCTTTTTGAGTAAATTGATGCTAGTTTATTTATCTTGTATATCTGTATAACTTTCAGAATAATGTCTACCTCTCTTTGAATATTGCTTGCTTGATATGAATTATGCTAAACCTTTATATGATTTGGTGGACTATAGATATCATTACTTTGTTGCATTATTGCATTATCTGACTTATTAGGGTGGTATCTGTCTACTTATTTAGGTATTTTTATGAGATTTATTATAAAAGTCCCATACAGTTTGAGTAGATTTCTATCAAAAATGTCATTCATACATTATAAGTGCTATTGTGTTTTCATATTTAGGAACACCAACTTGTGTTTTCCAGGTTTTGCAGTTTGTTTCAGTGAAGGGCTGCACTATCTAAAGCTGAGAAATGTTTTCTCCTTTTCCATCTTCATTTCAGTTTGCATAAATTTATGTTAATTCCTCTGTAAGCATATAACAGTATTTTCTTATGATATCTGATCGGCCTGGAAATTCATTTTACAGTATTTAATTAAAGATCAATTTCCGTGATTAAAAGAAGGTTGTTAAGACTTTGTTTCATCTTGGTGGTTTTGGCAGCTTTGGGTTTTAAAAAGTCATTTAAATTATTTCTTTTAAGTTAAGGAATTCCTCAGCATAAATTTGTGCTCCTGTATTTTTAGTGACTGAGATCTAGAATAATTTATTTTTCTGAGTGATGTGTGTCTTTGTCTTTCTCATTGAGCTTGATTTTGTTATGTGCTTTTAAATTATACTGTTTTTTAAAAAAACAAAAAGAAATAGATTGTAGGAGCTGAAGCTGTGGCTTGATGGTTCAGAGTGCTTCCTTGTCAGCAGAACTCACACCAGGAAGTTTACAACAGCCTGGTACTCCAACTTCAAAGGATTTGAAGCCCTCTTCTGGTTTTTTAGGGGACCTGCACTTATATGTGTACACACACACACACACACACACACACACAAACACACACACACACACAATCTCACACACAGACACAATCTCACACACAGACACAAGAGATAGAGAAGTCAGACAGATTTATAAATGAAATCAAAATATGTACAAATTTAAAGGTAGAAATTCAATTCACATCCATCAATTTTCCCTAATCTTACCTTACTCTCCATTCTATTGGTTTTATTCTCATTTAATTCATTTTAATTTAAAAATATTTCTGCCTCATTCTGGGCTCTGTTGCTCTGAGGTTTCTAATCTTTTATGTGCCACTTAGTCTATTGGTGTGAAACCTTCCATCATTTCTGGGTGAGTCACTGCCTCGGCTAGCTTGCCTCTGAATTTCTTGATAAAGATCCCTTTGTCTCATCATTAATTTATTCTTGAACATTAATGAAAACAGGTACCATAGTTCTGTATTATTCCAGCACTGAAAACATACAAGCAAGCAAACAAGCAAACAAACAAATAATAAACCCAGGATTGGTAAAACAATCTTTTATAATAAAACAACTTCTGGAGAAATCACCATCTATGATTTCAAGGTGTACCACAGAACAATAAATAAAAAAAAATATGGTATTGCCATAAAAACAGACAGGTTGATCAATGAAATAGCATCAATAATACTGAAATACACACACACACACAAACACACACACACACACACACACACACACACACACACACACACACACCTATGGACACTTGATTTTTGAGAAATAAGTTAAAACCATTTAATCAGGGGAAAAAAAGCATCTCAATAAATAGTGCTGGTCTAACTGGTTATCTGCATGTAGAAGAATGCAACTAGAACCATATTTACAACTCTGCACAAAACTTAAGAGTATCAAAGACCTCAATGTAAAACTAAATCTAATGGAAGAAAAAGCAGGAGATAACCTTGAATACATTGGTACAGGAGAGAACTTCCTGAAAAGAATACCTATAGCTCAGGCATTCAGATCCACAATTAATAAACAGGACTTCATGAAACCTAAAAGCATTTGCAAGGCTAAGGACACCCTCAATAGGATAAACAACAGACTCCAGAATGGGAAAAGATCTTCACTAACCCTATATTTGACAGAGGGCTATTATCCAAACTATATAAATACCTCAAAAAATTAAACACTAACAAATCAAGAAAAAATGGAGTACAGAGCTAAACAGAAAATTCTCAACAGAAGCATCTCTAATGGCCGAGAGACATTTAACAATATGTTCAAAGATCTTGCCCATCAGGGAAATGCTAATCAAAACAAATCTGAGATATCATCTTACACCCATCAGAATAGCTAAGAACAAAGCCTCAAGTGACAGTACATGCTGGCTAGCTTGGATGTGGAGCAAGGGGAACAATTCTCCAATACTGGTGACAGTACAAACTTGTATAACCACTCTGGAAATCAATCTGACAAATTAGCAGAAAACTGGAAATAGTTTTACCTCAAGACTCAACTATACCACTGCTGGCTATATACACAAAGGATTGATCCTCTGTCTGACAAGGACACTTGCTCTTCTATGTTCATAACAGCTTTATTCATAACAGCCAGAAAGTAGAAATAATCTAAATGTCCCTCAACTAAAGAATGAATACAGAAAATGTGGTAAACCTACACAATGAGATACTATTCAGCTATTAAAAGCAAGGACATCATGAAATTTCCAGGCAAATGGATGGAACTAGAAAATATCATCCTGAGTAAAGTAACCCAAACCCAAAAAGGACACACATGGTGTCTACTTTCTGATAAGTGGATACAAGCCATAAAGTACAGGATAACCATATTATAATTCACAGATCCAATGAAACAAAGTAAGAATGAGGGTCCAAGGGAGAATACATGAATCTCATTCAGAACAGGAGACAAAATAGTCATCTCAATGAAGGTGGATGGAGGGAAGGTGTGAGGAGGGGAACGGAGATGAGGATCAGGTCTGGGAAAAGTGGGTATTAGAGAAGTTTGGGAATGATAATTGATGGCTGCATCTCTGGGAGTTGCTGGAGACTTGGAATGGGAGAGGTCCTGGAAGTTGATAGATGTGACCCTAGCTGAAGCTGCTATTAGTGGGGGATATGGAGACTGAAGTGGATGCCTATGGTAGCCAGGTGGGACTTCCAGTGGAGAGAGGTGGACATCAATACACCCACAAAACCTTCAACCCAAAATGTGTCCTGCCTACAAGATGAGTAGGGATAGAGAGGGAGCAGAATTTCAAGGAATAGTCAATGTCTAGCCCAACTTGAAACACATCTCATGCAAGATAGCCAATCCCTGATACTCTGAGTGATACTCTGCCATGCTTGTAGATAGAAGCCTAGCATCACTGTCTCCTTATAGGCTTCATTGAGCAGAGATGGAAACAGATAGAGACCCACAGGGAAACATCACGTGGTACACAGTGAGTCTTGTGGAATGAGGAATAGAAGTGAGCAAGCTGGAGGGATAAAGGACACCACAGAAGACCTACAGAGCCAAATAACCTGGGCCATAGGTGCTCACAGAGACTGAACCATCAACCAGAGAACACACAGGAGCTAGACCTAGGGCTCCTACAAATTTGTAGAAAAACTGTAGCTTGGTCTTCATGTGGGTCCCTTAACAAATGAAATGGAGGCTATCTCTGACTCATTTGCCTGCCATTGGATCTTATTCTTCTAACTGGATTATCTAATTGGTCCTCAGTGGGAGAGTATGCACTTAGACTTACAGTGAATGCATATTTCAAGATGTGGTGGTATGGGATGGGGGTGGGGGAAATCCCCCTTCTCTGAAGGGGTAATAGTGGAGAAGAATTTGTAATGGTGGGATGGGAGGAGAGAAGTATGGGGGTACCATTGGGATCTAAGGTGAGTAAATAAATATATTTGAAAGAAAATTTCAAGAATTTCTTATGTCTTTCTTGAGCTCCACACAATGGGTCTTAAGACATGATGTCTTCTCTCATCATTGGTTAGAATTACTCTACCAGATTAACCCTCTAAGTTGAACAATCAATTCAAATTACAAACTTTTGGTGATTTTGTAACAGTTCTTTAGTTTTCAACAACACTGTGAGGGTCTCCTAATGTTATAAATCCATTCTCTCAACACTATCTGCTCTTCTTTCATGTATTTTTGAATCTTCATTGGCCTTTGAACTTCTAGAATTTCAGTTACTTGGGGCTCTGATCATTTAACTGTATCCTTCATATCTTGCTTTGAATCTTTGGTTCCAGCTAGTGCTCACAGGAACTTGATTTCACATTATGGTTTATTAGTAATTTTGTAGGCTGTAATGGCAAAGCATGGTTAATTTTCAGCACCATTTACATGGTATTTTGCCATACTTGGTGAATCTGGTGTTGTTTGGGTCATTGATCACTGGTCATGACTTGTGGGGGAAGTAGGAGATGTTTCTTTATTATGGAGTTGTTGGATAACTGGCTGGTGACACTTCCAAGTTGTGCAAGAATAGAAAGGAGACTGTAAGCCTACTGAAGTCAAGGAGACTTCTGGGGCCCTCTAATTGTTTGCCACCGCTGGCTTTCCATGCAGCATCAGCCTAAGTAATAGGAGAAAATAGGAGACCCAATCCAGGCAGCAGAAGTTCTTCTTCTGTCAGGCTTATCTATGATAGTAGGGAAACTATTGTTAAATATAGAAAATTAAAGAACCACCTGCACTATCCTCTCTCCTCTGATGCCACAGATAGGAAAGTGTTTGTGTGGCTAGAACTTCCTCTGCTTCACAGAAAAACATCAGCCTTCTGAGGCCATTTTTTTCTCCACAAAGCCTGGGCTTCTGCACCCTGGATCTTTGATTTTATTATTGCATATTTTTTCTTTTATTTGTCTTCATTATTCCTAGCATGTTTGGTTACTCTAATTCAGCAGGAGCAAAGATAAATTGTTTTATCCTTCTTATCCAAACCGCATCTTATCTAGTATTTTGTTCTGTTTCTTTTCTATCAGTGAATATTTTCCACATCTTTGTATTTTTGTGGTATCTGCAATCTCAGAAGCTTAAAGAAGATGGAATTCTGTTTCATCTTTATGTGAGATAGCTCTTTGTATATAGTGTACACAGAAGTAATGCCCTATGTAACCTAAATGATCTAATTATTCAGTTCATTTGTTTTGCAAGATAGCACGTGATCCAAGATTTTGATTTAGATAGACTAGAAAAAGAATTAAAAGAAAGAAAAAAGAAAGTATGCTTTTTAAAATACCAGGCATAAAAGAAAGTGTTTTTCTGCCCCCTCAAAATTGTCTAAAATTTCAGAACTTGTCTGTCAAATCCATAGTTTCTTTTTTTTTAGATATTTTCATCATTTACATTTCAAATGCTATCCCAAAAGTCCCCCATACCCCCCCACTCTGCTCCCCTACCCACTCACTCCCACTTCTTGGCCCTGGAATTCCCCTGTACTGGGGCATATAAAGTTTGCAAGACCAAGCAGCCTCTTTTTCCAATGATGGCCCACTAGGCCATCTTCTGCTACTTATGCAGCTAGAAACACAAGCTCTGAGGGTACTGATTGGTTCATATTGTTGTTCCATCCATAGGGTTGCAGACCCCTTCACCTCCTTGGGTAATTTCTCTAGCTACTCCATTGGAGGCCCTGTGTTCCATCCTATAGATGACTGTGAGCATCCACTTCTATATTTGCCAGGCACTAGCATAGCTGCACAGGAGACAGCTATATCAGGGTCCTTTCAACAAAATCATGCATCCTTAATCATCAGGGAAATACAAATCAAAACAACCCTAAAATTCCACCTTACACTAGCCAAAATGGCTAGGATCAAAAATTCAGGTGACAGCAGATGCTGGTGAGGATATGGAGAAAGAGGAACACTCCTCCATTGCTGGTGGGATTGCAAGCTTGTACAACCACTCTGGAAATCAGTCTGGTGGTTCCTCAGAAAATTGGACATAGTACTACTGGGAGATCCAGCATTACCTCTCTTGGGCATATACACAGAAGATATTCCCACTGGTAATAAGGACACATGCTCCACTATGTTCATAGCAGCCCTATTTATAATAGCCAGAAGCTGGAAAGAACCCAGATGTCCCTCAGCAGAGGAATGTATACAGAGAATGTGGTATATTTACAAAATGGAGTACTAGTCAGCTATTAAAAACAATGAATTTATGAAACTCTTGGGCAAATGGATGTATTTGGAGGATATCATACTAAGTGCGGTAACCCAATCATAAAAGAGTAACCTGATATGCACCCACAGATAAATGGATATTAGCCCAGAACCCTAGAATACCCAAGATACAATTTGCAAAAGACAAGAAAATCAAGAAGGAAGATCAACGTGTTGATACTTCATTCCTCCCTAGAACCAGGAATGAAATAACCCATGGAAGGAGTTGCAGAGACAAAGTTTGGAGCTAAGATGAAAGGATAGACCATCCAGAGACTGCCCCACTCGGGGAATCCATCCCATAATCAGCCACCAAATATAGACACTATTGCATAAATCTGTAGTTTCTTAACTGGAGCAAAATTGTGATTGTGTTCTGTGATATGATGTCCAAGCCTATATTGGCATGAATATCATGTCCTAAATGAGATTACACTGCTAACATACCCTAAGAGAGAGTTCTTATAATTTTAATGAATGCTTACAAGTATAGCCGTGCTTTAGAATCTTAGGATATTTGCAAGAAGTATCACTCAAAAATTAATTGTCTCACAGTGTTAATCAATGTGAAAGTGCTGGTGCCTACTTTAAATATTTCCATAAAGATATCAGTCTTTCAATATGGTAGAGTGGACTGTAGGCAAGTAACGCTCTGAAGTACTATGCATTCTGCATTCAGTCCCCACAGCTTCACCATGCACAGCTTCCTCATCTATAAGTTTTACAACCATGTGCTCAGCCACCCTGACATTCAACATATCACATATCGGCAGAGAAGCTATGGGAAACACTCTGTTATTAATGTTCCTATATGGTTAAACTTGCATACAGTGTTTCTACCTGTGCTTGGTGAGCACATGTGAACTCACCTCTTGTTATTAATATCTGAAAAATAAACCCTACAACTGTTTACAAAATATTTCTAGTGACTTGATATTATAAAAATATAGAAATGATATAAAATATATAAGAGAAAGTCCAATGAGTAAAAAGAATGTACTATTGTATATGAAAGACCACAGGATCTTTTTGTTAAGAGGGTTATGGAGATATTTAAAAGACCACAGTGATTGCCAATGGCCTATGTGAATCTGGGAAAGTACATTTACCTCAGGGGTCATTGGTGTCTTCGTTTGGGATATGCAATTCTTGAAGCTGTTAAAAGGTATAATGGAGATAATCTGCTGGTATCTATTAAGGAAACACCTGGCACCTAGCTCCACACAATGCTTGTCTGCATGTCTCTATTATTATTTTTTTTATTAGGGTGCTTTTAGGTCACTGTGCCTGTATGTATCTGTTTTTA
The DNA here is from genome assembly GCA_902729485.2 of Mus minutoides. Classification (NCBI taxonomy): domain Eukaryota; kingdom Metazoa; phylum Chordata; class Mammalia; order Rodentia; family Muridae; genus Mus; species Mus minutoides. The sequence continues at coordinate 1,916,762 of LR749523.1, forward strand.
TAATTTATGATCAAATTTCTAGTGACCTTGCTTCAACAACTGGAGATGGAACAAAAACTTAAAGTATGTCTTCTAAGCATTCATCATAATTGCTATTCTTAGCAAGTAATTGCTGCATTATGTAAGTGGTCTAGCACAGAGGTACTGCACAGAAAGTCTACTGACTTGAGAAAGACTTGCCCAGGCAATGATGAGAGACTGCAGTGAGATTTCTCACTAGATTCAATGAGAAATTTTTCTTGAGAAATAATGTGCTCATAAAATCAAGCTGGCATGAATACCAAAGAGTGAACATTTTGGTTCAGTAACCTGAGAAATACATTATATACCTAAATGAGAGAACAAGGACTGAAATAGTCACTAAATTAATTTGGCTCTTGCATGGTAGGAAGAATGTAAGTAGACCTCACAAGCCAAGAGCTCTGAGAGAAAATCGAAACCTTTCATAATCTGACATCTCAAGTAAATAAATAGTGAGACACGTCACCTCCTGGCTTACATGTTTCCAAACAGCCACGTGGGAGGTCAGGTGCATTATTTTTATGTGTGGGGTTTGACACTGTTGGCTTTGTTGTGTTTCTCTTTGAGGCAGTCTCCCTACACATCCCAGACTAACTGTGCATTCACAATCCTCCCACCTTCTTGTCTTCTGAAGAAGGATTATGGGGAATCATGCTCTGCTTCATCTCATTCAGGAATTTTGTTTCTTCAGCTTTGTTGCAATTTAAGCATAATTCATTGCTGTTGACAATATGAATATATAAATTTTTAGTAAGTCTGTAACATTATATCCAAGAATGGTATTAAAATAAATATTATATTTATGAGACAAAAAATCATGGTGGAGTAGTTTGGAATATTTTAAATTTAAAGAATATTATCTCTTATAATTATCACATGTTATATCACAAGATGGGTATAATTAGCCGGGCGTGGTGGCGCACGCCTTTAATCCCAGCACTCGGGAGGCAGAGGCAGGCAGATTTCTGAGTTTGAGGCCAGCCTGGTCTACCAAGTGAGTTCCAGGACAGCCAGGACTATACAGAGAAACCCTGTCTCGAAAAACAAAAAAAAAACAAAAAAACAACAACAACAAAAAGATGGGTATAATTTTAGCTTGGAAAATGAATTTTAGTTGAGGAAATGATGGCCAAATGGTTAAGAGAAATGGCTTCTTTCCAAGAATGCCAGTCTGTATTTCCTCCTCGATTCTCAGCAGCCACATGGTGGCTAACAACCCTCTATAACTCTAGTTCCAAGAGAACTGATGCCCTCTTCTTGCCTCTGTATACACATGATATGCAAAAATAAACATGTGAGAAAAATACCCATATACTTACAGTTTCTTTTTAAATTGTAAAGAAAGAAAGAAAGTCACTGTGAATAATTTATATATCGAAGCTAGAAAACACTTGATGTGTTAAGCAGGGCCACCTAATTTGCATCCAAACTGCTGAAATGCAATGTATCTTCAAGAAAAGTCTTGAAAACCTTATATTTCCTAGTACAAGGGAAAGCCAGGGCCAAGAAGTGGGAGTGTGTGGGTAGGGGAGCAGGGCTGGGGGAGGGTAAAGGGAACTTTCAGGATAGCATTTGAAATGTAAATAAATAAAATATCTAATAAAAAATAAAAATCTATTTTCTAAAAAAATAAAAGTATATTTAAAATGATTTATTTCCTATTTGATGATGTCATGTGCAATGAAATTTGTTATTAATTAAATCAAAATTCAAAGGATTTATGCAAGTAAGCTTAATTATTCATTATCACATTCAGTAGATGAGAATAATATGGGAAAGGGAATTTAAAAATTAGCAAAGATCACAGAATCCATATCCTGGGCTGTTGATTTGGAGCCCCGGCTCTTGTACATCACACTATACTTTTCCCCTTTCTGTTTTGTAAAATTTACTACCAATTAATCATAAGTATTAACAGTTAACTATTAATTATTATCCACTAATAGAGTTTGAAAAGTGCTCTGTAAAGCATACATGAAATAAGTAAAATTCTCCACAATTGAAAGGGAGGCTTTTAAAGAAGGAAGTAGAGACTGTGAGTATATTCTCTTTGATTTTCTTTCTTTGTTTTTTATTGAAAACTGTACTAGAAATACCCTCATGTAATTATTTATAACAATTAAAATCTAGAAAAAGCAAAGTAACTCATGTCATTGGTTATAGATCCTCTCTTTTACTTACACATTTAAGCAAAATAATTATGTTCTTCATTCCAGTATTCCTTAAATTCCGACAGCTAAAGGTGGTTGTTTCTAATATATGTTCACAGTGATATCCAAGAAATACTAATACCTAACTTGTATAATATTCTTATTAAACACAGCAATCATCAAATATGTGATATCTATATTCTCCGATTAGTCAGAAACAGGGGCTATATATCAGGCTCTACATCTTTATACCATATCTACATCATGTCAGTATACCCTATCTACATCATATATCAATTCTCCATAATATCCTAAAAGACTAAAACTATTTCAGTTGAACTAATATTAAATGGATGTGACTTTGAGGCATTACCGTCACAAAGTGATTGATGGAGTAGATTTAGTGAGGACAATGAGTACTATGATTGACTGTGTGTCACTGTCCCTTACAATGAATATCTCTATGTTGAGCACTCATCTTAGAGCTACTGTTGTTCTTGCTAAACAGAAAGTTTCCTGAACTCCAAGATTCTCTATTAGTCGGGTGTCAAGAGTTATAAATGGATTCATCTCTGAAAGCTATTCTATTCATGCTCAATGTCAAGAACCTGTGCTGAGTATTTGGTAATGTAACTTAAACTACTATCCCATGGTTGATTAATTAGAGATAAAAGTCACAGTTATCTCAACCTCCATTTTAGCCTGTACTCAGCAGTGAATGGTGGCTTTGAAACTAGGACTGACCATAATTGTATTCGTTCATAATCGATAGAAGATTTTAACTTCATGTATTACTACTTTGTGTTGAAATAATCTTAGTCTTACAAAAATACAACAAAATAGTAACCTTATGACATTATCAGCCTCTACATTATAAGGTTATCAAAATTAAGAAAATCAAAACTGGATTCACACATTTCCCCAGTTTTCCCCTTAATGTTGCTTCCTTCATTGTGTCTATTACATAACAATGGCCCCTACTTGAGTTTCAGGACTGAAAGAATTTTGGCAAGCATTGTTGTTTGACACTGTGTGTGCTCCTTAATGGAATTTGCATGACATTTCTATACTGAGTCCATGATTTATTAGGAAGAAACCCATAGACATAAAGTGGCCATCTCAAGGTATGATGTCAGGGGTACATGATGATATATTTTATTAGTCATGACAATGATCATTTTATTTACATAGAGTCTGGCAAATTTCTCTGGGACACAACTACACTTTACTATTATAAGAAAAGTATCCAGTTTCATTTTATTCTGAGATAAACTTACTATATAGCCTAGACTGACATTGACATCTGAATTCCTTTTTTCTAACTTCTCAAGTGTTGGAACTACATGGCTTGACAACCATGGAACCTCAGATGAATGCTGCCTGATAAGGATATCAATGGCAGCACAGCCATCTGAGAACAATGAGGTGGTTCTTTCATGAACTTCAGTCTTGCCACTTAACTTACCATTGTGCTAAGTATCTCTACTCTTTTCACATGATTGTTTCACAGGATTGTTTCACAATCTTGCATATGGGTATTTGTTACAATTTTAAGTCTTTTGAGCTAGATACAAACAAAGTGTCCTTCAGAAATAATGATAAAGATAAATAGCAAGACAGTCACATGATAAAAGTGTTCTCACTTCTAAGCAGGGGATACTGAGATGGCTCAGGAGATAAAGGAGCTTGCTATCAATTCTAGTGAATGAAGTTCAATCCCTGGAACCTAGATGACAGGAGTAAAGAGTCAACTCTTGAAGGTAGCCATCTGAAATATTTGTGTTTGTGCATGCACACATGAACAAAATCTGTAATTAAAAATTTTAAAAAGAAATGAGATAACTTAGCCATGAAAACAGAAAAGTTAAAGTCATAGAAATAAGTGATATAGCCAGTATAAAAGGCTAGAAATTATGTTACTCTCACATAATTATGAAAAATAATATTAATAAAAGGTAAAAAGTGACGGCTCTAACTTTTTAAAATCTATATATAATAAAAGGAAAATAAATAAATAAATGAATATTCATCAGTTTAATTGTTAAAATCATTTCCCAAAAAGATACTTATTGACTTCCTGCTATGTGCTGTATGTGTTGAATTTAACAGTTTTACTTCTAGATGGAGGTGGAGGGAGCCATGTTCTGAATAACAATGGAAGAGGACTTAAAATAAAACTTGCAACTAAAGGGAGACAATAATAGATAAAGTGTTGACTAGGGCATCATCGGTATGTACTTGTATCTGGCTTGTAGAGATAAAGATGGATCCATAAAAAAATGGTTATATGGAAGTGTTTATTCCTAGTCAGTATAGACACACGGCATTATGAATATTGTTTTTGTGATAAACACCTTGACCAAAAACAATGTGGATAGGAAGCAGCTTAGCTTAGCTTAAGATTCTTTTATCATACTCTACTATGGCAGGAATTCAGAGCAGTAATGTAGATGCACCAGAGAGCATAGACCATGACACCAGAGAGCATAGACCATGACACCAGAGAGCATAGACCATGACACCAGAGAGCATAGACCATGACACCAGAGAGCATAGACCATGACACCAGAGAGCATAGACCATGACACCAGAGAGCATAGACCATGATGCTTTACTGATTTCTTTGCTACAGATTGATCATCCTGCTTTCTTCTATAACCAAGAACTATTCACCAAGATGTGGCACTGCCCACAGTGAACTAGGTACCGTCATATCAACTATTAATCAAGAACATTCCTGAAACACTCATCTATGGCCGATCTAATGGATGCGTTTTCTCAATTGAGACGCCTCTCCGCAGATTACTCTAGCACTGTGGTTCTCATCTGCCAATGAGATTACATACCACAGCTTGAGAAACACTGCTCTAAGCAGTCAAGTAATTAATAAAATGAAACAGGAAAATGTGTAATGTGGAAAAGGGAGTAGAACATATTTATTAGGAAAAAAATTCACAGAAACATACATATTTAACATTAATAACAATATGACAATATATGTTACTATCATTCAATATACATTAACTCTAATCAATACACTTTATTACATTAATGAAGATAATGAGGAAACTGGAAGATCATGGGATACTCTCAGTTTCCACTAATGAATACATTTATATATCTAATGCAGTCTAAAAACAAATACATGTAGTAAATTAATGTTAATCATATTATAACATTATATATTCAAGTATAAAATACATTGGTGTTTTATGCAATGGTTTTGATGTATTCATATCAAAATTGAGCATAACTTGAGTTTATGTAATTTTATTTTCTGTTCTAGAAAATGTATAGGCTTACAATTCTTTGTGTGTCCTGAAATTAAGGTGCAAACCTAATATTTCAGAAAATTGTTTGACAAGTAGTTGCGAGTTTTCAACAAGAAAATTTACATTGATATTTTATAGGACTTTTAGTGTAAATTCTTTGTAACTAGCAAATATGAAGCAAATATGAAATGAAATCCTTATAGCTTTGTGTCAGTCTGAAGTATTTTCTCATTTATGTTTTAAGTAATTGACCTTTACCAAAAATGTAAATGGCACACTTCTATACAGAGTAAGAGAGGCAGAACCATGCATACGAACTTTCTGTATAATATAATAAGCACAGAAAACATAGGGTGCAGAAAATTTGAGTAGACACACAGACTGCATGTTGTTGAGTTCTGAGGTTTGTTTCATGAGAACATTTTCTGTGAATGTCTGTACATACTTCAGTCCATAACTGGATACAACATGGTCTGCTAATATGGATAGTTGATATAAGATTCAACCATAATGTAAAATTTCTTCAAGATAATTTCATGTAAGGCATGATGAACAATAAAAGATCAAGATTATTGTTTTAGTTAGAATTTTACTGCTGGGAATAGACACCATGACCAAGTCTAATAATCTTATAAATGGCAACATTTAATTGGGGCTGGCTTACAGGTTCAGAGGTTCAGTCCATTATCCTCAAGGCAGGAACATGGCAGAATCCAGGCAGGCATGGTGCAGGAAGAGCAGAGAGTTACACATCTTCATCTGAAGGTTGCTAACAGAATACTGGCTTCTAGGCAGCTGGGATGAGGGTCTTAAAGCCGACACTCACAAGACCACATTTACTCCAACAAGGCCACACCTCCCAACAGTGCCACTCCCTGGGTCAAACATATACAAACCATCACAAGTGTAATGGTTATAAAAATAACAGGGTCTGCACAAATTGGTTAGTGGTTAAGAGCACTGACTGCTCTTCCAGAGGTCCTGAGTTCAATTCCCAGCAACCATATGATGGCTCATTAACATCTGTAATGTGATCCGATGTCCTCTTCTGGTGTGTCTGAAGAGAGAATCAGTGTACTCACCCATACTAAATAAAAAAATAAATAAATAAATAAATAAATAGGTAGGTAGGTAGATAAAGATAGATAGATAGATAGATAGATAGATAGATAGATAGATAGATAGATAATCTTTTTTTAAAAATAGATTAATAATATAATGAGGATGAGTCTTAGACGTGATTGCCAGAGCGTGGTAGGGAGAAGAGTTATAGGCACAATTCACAACATGTACTCAAGTCAGAATCTGCACATCTTTAGCACAACACCCAGAAATGCTGAGGACCTTAGGATCAGGCAACAGCTATGACTTGTCTGTCTATAACAACTTTATCGTCAGTAGGCATAGTCATTTAGTTTAGGCTAAACAGGTTCTGATCAGTCAATCTGCATGCTCAAAATAGTAAGGAAACAGGATATTTGTCTTTGTATTCAGTTTTAACTTTTTGCTACATTTGTTGACCTACCTATCTAACTTTTTAAAAATTTTTATGTTTTGCCTTCCAGTAGTCTTTTGCCTTCCAATGGTCTCTGAACTTCTTATAGATGGTAACTGTGACTTTTCTTTGTCCTAACCCACTTCCATGGTTCTGGCCCAAGATTACATTAGTTGATCATTTGCTCTGTAGGATGCATTGGAAAGAATTCTTCTGAGAACTCTGATCAGTTCCATCACCAATGCCCTGACTGAGTTGATCGTTTTCTTGGTGTTTAGTTTTTCTGAGTTTTTCATACCTTTTAGACACCAAACATTAATTCTATGCCATATGTGTAGCCAGCGAAGACAATTTCCCCATTATGTAGGCTGTCTCTTTGTTGTGTGGCAAAACTTTTCCTGGGGAACTACAACATAAGGGGAACCTGTAACAGGACATACCCCCCAAAACCCACTGGTGTTTTGTTGATATATTTGGGATAAATATTAAGCACATACTTGTTGTAAATGCTAATACTTTAACTCTTCTAATTATTTAAGGAAAAAAATACAAATGGTAACAACACAAGTCTCAAAGGCTATGACTCACATGTAGAACTGAAAAAGAGACAGGAATTGTAATGAAATTTGGTCCTTTGACCTCAGATTCATGAATACTGCCTCATTCTATCAGGACATGATAGTATGATGTAAAAATTCTGGTCTCAGAATATTTATACACATGCCCTTGACTAGAATAGGACATGGTAGTTAGTCAGTAAATGGGAAAAGTGATAAGTATAAGATTAATTCATTCTCTTACTCCAACTCCCATCTTTAAGGGCATGTCATAATTGATATACTCTTTTCAATTTTTTGTATAATTTCCTGTTATTTGTGTCAACCCTTGTGCCAAAGAGTTTGTTTTAATAGTGATTGTAACACACTTCAATCTTCATTAAAACTTTTGTCATAGCACTAACTAATCATCTTTGCATTGTATTTCTGTTTGAAATTGCTACATAATTATTATTTTGCTCTTTGAAACAGCAAAAATAATACATAATATGCTATATGAAGATTTTCAAAAGAATACAACATTGTAGACTATTGGATTTCATAAAAATATTCATAGCCCCCCAAAATACTGATTTACATTAAATGATTAAGTGTCTCCTAAAATCAAGGTTAAAATATCTCAATAAAATAAGTTGATATTAGAGAGAAGCCGAAGGAGGATTTTCATTTAAAAGTTTAAGCTGATTCAGAAATATGTATTGTGTGTGTGTGGGGGGGGTAAATATATATTTTTCAAGAATATATATCAACAATTAATTGAATTTAAAAAGAGGCCAAGGAGTTACAGAGACAAAGACTATAGCTAAGATGAAAGAATGGACCATCCAGAGACTACACCACTCGGGATTCCATCCCATAATCAGCCACCAAACCCAGACACTATTTCATATGCCAGCAAGATTTTGCTGAAAGGACCGTGATATAACTATCTCAAGTGAGGCTATGCCAGTGCCTGGCAAATACAGAAGGGGATGCTCATAGTCATCTATAGGATAGAACACAGGGCCTCCAATGTAGGAGCTAGAGAAATTACCCAAGGAAGTGAAGGGGTATACAACCCTTTAGATGGAACAACAATATGAACTAACCACTAGCCTCAGAGCTCGAGTCTCTAGATGCATATGAGGCAGAAGATGGCCTAGTCAGCCCTCATGGGGAAGAGAGGCCCCTTGGTCTTACAAACTTTATTTGCCCCGGTACAGGGAAATGCCAGGGCCAAGACGTGGAAATGGGTGGGTAGGGGAGTAGGGCGTGGGGAGGGTACAGAGAACTTTTGGGATAGCACTTGAAATATAAATCAAGAAAATATCTAATAATAAAAAGAAGAGGCCATAAATTAAAAGGGAGCAAGGGGGTACATTGGAGGGTTTGTTGGAAGAATAAAAGAAATATATAATTAGATTATGTCTGAAAAAATTAAAGAGGTGACTAAAACTATAAAACAATTATCTAACCAATCTGTCCTCTAAGCAGTAATGATTAGGAGAAGAAGGTGCAGCTTTGGACCTGTGACAAATGATGCTTATACCTCATACTTGAACTTTGCAATGAGTACAAGGGTTCTCTTAAAATAAGACAGAAAACTATAATTGTATGCTCACTGTTTTTATACTCATCATAAGAATGGTTGTTTCCATCCTCATCAAAATTCTAACTCAATTCTTCACTGAGTTAGAAAGGGCAATTTGCAAATTCATCTGGAATAATAAAAAACCTAGGATAGCAAAAACTATTCTCATAATAAAAGAACCTCTGGTGGAATCACCATGCCTGACCTCAAGCTGTACTACAGAGCAATTGTGATAAAAACTGCATGGTAATGGTACAGAGACAGACAGGTATATCAATGGAATAAAATTGAAGATCCAGAAAAGGACCCACACATATATGACCACTTGGTCTTTGACAAGGGAACTAAAACCATCCAGTGGAAAAAAGACAGCATTTTCAACAAATTGTGCTGTTACAACTGGCAGTTATCATGTAGAAGAGTGTGGATTCATCCATTTTTATCTCCTTGTACAAAGCTCAAGTTTAAGTGTATAAAAGAACTCTGCATACAATCAAAGACACTGAAATTTATAGAGGAGAAAGTAGGGAAAAGCCTCAAAGATATGGGCACTGTGGAAAAATTCCTAAACAGAACAGTAATGGCTTTGTGCTGTAAGATAAAGAATTGACAAATGGAAGCCGGGCATGGTGGCGCACTCCTTTAATCCCAGCACTCAGGAGGCAGAGGCAGGCAGATTTCTGAGTTTGAGGCCAGCCTGGTCTACAGAGTGAGTTCCAGGACAGCCAGGGCTATACAGAGAAACCCTGTCTCAAAAAAAAAAAAAAAATTGACAAATTGGACCTCATGAAATTGCAAAGCTTCTGTAAGGCTAAAGACACTGTCAATAAGACAAAAAGGCCACCAACAGATTGGGAAAGGATTTTTACCAATCCTAAATCTGATAGGGGACTAATATCCAATATATATGAAGAGCTCAAGAAACTGGACTCTGGAAATTCAAATAACCCCATTAAAAATGTAGTATAGTGCTAAACAACGAATTCTCAAGTGAGGAATACCAAAGGGTTGAGAAGCACCTGAAAAAACATTCAACATCCTTAATCATCAAGGAAATGCAAATCAAAACATTCTTGAGTTTCCACCTCACTCCAGTCAGAATAACTAAGATAAAAAATTCAGGTGACAGCAGATGCTGGCAAGGGTGTGGAGAAAGAGGAACACTCCTCCATTGCTGGTGGAATTGCAAGCTTGTACAACCACTCTGGAAATCAGTCTGGCGGTTCCTCAGAAAATTGGACATAGTACTACTGGCAGATCCAGCTATACCTCTCCTGGTCATATACCCAAAAGATTTTCCAAATGGTAATAAGGACACATGCTCCACTATGTTCATAGCAGCCCTATTTGTAATAGCTAGAAGCTGGAAAGAACCCAGATGTCCCTCAACAGAGGAATGGAAACAGAAAATGTTGTACATTTACACAATGGAGTACTATTCATCTATTAAAAACAATGAATTTATGAAATTCTTGGGCAAATGCATATATATGGAGGATATCATCTTTAGTGAGGTATACCAATAACAAAAGAACTCCCTTTATATGTACTCACTGATAAGTGGATATTAGCCCAGAAACTTAAAATACCCAAGATACAATTTGCAAAACACAAGAAAATCAAGAAGAAGGAAGACCAAAGTGTGGCTACTTCATTCCTCCTTAGAATAGGGAACAAAACACCCATGGAAGGAGTTACAAAGGCAAACTTTGGAGCTAAGACGAAAGGATGGACCATCTCGAGACTACCCCACCTGGGGATCCATCCCATAATCAGCCACCAAACCCAGACACTATTGCCTATACCAGCAAGATTTTGCTGAAAGGACCCTGATTTAGCTTTCTCGAGTAAGGTTATGCCAGTGCCTGGCAAACACACACATGGATGCTCACAATCATCTATAGGATGGAACACAGGGCCCCCAGTGGAGGAGCCAGAGAAAGTACCCAAGGAGCTCAAGGGGTCTGCAACCCTATAGGTAGAACTACAACCACCAGTACCCCCAGAGCTCATGTCTCTAGCTGCATATGTAGCAGAAGATGGCCTAGTAGGCCATCATTTGGAAGAGAGACCCCTTGGTCTTACAGACTTTATATGCCCCAATACAGGGGAATGCCAGGGCCAAGAAGTGGGAGTGGGTGGTTAGGGGAGCAGGGCAGAGGGAGGGTTTAGGGAACTTTTGCGATAGCATTTGAAATGTAATTAAAGAAAATATCTTTTAAAAAAAGAATATTGTCAAAATTCATATAATAATAGCAATTTCTGTTAAAATTAATTTGTTATAATTTGCCTTGAATTACTAAGGCATTTGAAAACATAGAATAAAATTAACAATAGTATGGTAGAAAAAGGTTGTGGATATAACAGAATATAAAACTTATATATCAAAGTCTATGTCTACACAAAGATGCCCATGGGTTTAAATGGAACTGTTCAGATCAAATATGCATTTTGAGATCAAATGGACATAACCATGAGTGTGTTTTTCCATCACTGTTTGGGAAATATATTTAGTGGTCATCTTAAAAAAAATAAAAGAAGAAGAATTGTTGTTTCCAATATGAATAAAACAGTCACCTTTTCCACAACCATGTTGCTGAAATGGAAGAGGAAAGTATAACCAACAAACTTGATGCAGTTAGCATTCATCTTTCGAGGATTGCCTCAAATGTCACCTCATTGTAAAGTCTGTCCACAATTAACATTCCAAAGTATCCATATCCCACATGTTTGAACAATGTTTCATATAGAGTAAGAAAATAACTGTTAGATGTTATTTATTATCTGAACCTACTTACTAAAATTATATTCATGAATATCTTTGATGTTTTACTCACTATAATTTTTCTAAGAGATAACGGAGGTGACCCACAATTAGATAATATATCACTTCCTTTACTCCCAACACGCATCACAGAAGCAGAGGCAATTTTGATGTACTTAGAAACGTACAAGCCAGATAGAAATACATAGGCATTGTTTAAACTATATGACTTTCTTTTCATAAAAAGAAAGGATTAACTTTTAGGAATTTGGAAGCATCTTCCTGTATCCACTCTTGATACTACTCCTAAGTATTTCCTTGTCCAGGATTTTTATCCTGTTTAAATTTCTTCTTTGCTTTGTCTAGTGCATCCTGTATCGTTCACCATCATGGATAGAGTCCTGAGAAAATTATATCTTCAAATGAGCCAGAACAAACCCAAGTCATCAAATATAATTTCAGTAACGAACCTCACTGCTTTACAATTGAATACTTCCCCAAATGGTTACAATTTATTAATGTCAGATTAAAGGACTCTCTTCATTTTTCCAACTCAGTTAAGAGACAGTTAATGAACGGTGCTGCCTTGTCCAGACTTCTAATGACTATTTGGAGAATATGCAGACCCAGCTGTGGAATGGCTCAACTAATGCCTTTGGATTATTGACAAACTTTCTCTCTGTGCACAATATGACTCTCTATATAACCTTTTCGCTAATGAGATAGCAATTATATCATTAAGACTTAAATGGCAAGAAACATCATCAGCTATAAGTACCAACACATCAGTTGATAGGCAAACTCTTAATTTTGTCAAATTCCTTTCTTTGGCTGTTGTCAAGGGCAAATATTTCCACAATGAATAAATAAAATTGATAGCTTTAATGGTCATTGACAATGATGAAAACTGGCTGAAGAAGATTTCAAACAAACAAAAAAAAAAAAAATCAAAACCAAACAAATCATTTGCTTTGATATCACCAGTCCTCATTAGAAAACTTAGTGGTTTATACCACATTGGATAAAATCACTTCAGCACTGAAAAATATTTTATTGTATATTTGTTATTATCAAGAATCCTTAAAATGATGTGAAGATGTATTAAAAGTTTTAAACTGTGATTGATTATTATTTATACATGCACATGTGTTAAAGCTTGCAGGTGGGGCATCTAGTTGAGTCATTGAAACAGTCAGGAGAAGATTAAAGGAGAGACATCATCTGTAGGGATGTTTTAAAAAGGAATAGAAGGAAAACCCAGTCACTTCTTTCTGATTTACTTTTCAGCAAATGGGAACACACTAGTGTCTTCATGCTTTCATTTCTCTGATTTGAGAGCAAAGCCACTGTCTTTATGAATTAAAAAATGGGTTAGATTGGTCTGGCTCCATATCTAATACTTCTCTTTCTTAAAGGTGACTTTTCATTGTCATCAATGTAATACTTACATGAAAGGTTATAGAGGGTTCTACAAAGCCAATAATGAAGAACTGCAGTGCCCCGAACTAGTTCTACTTTCTAACAGCTTACATTGTTTAAAATAATACACACGTAAATTCATCTAGTTCATTGACTTGAGGTACTATCTAAGGAAAACATATTTTTAGAGAAAGATGAACTCTTCTCTACTGTCTTTTCTCATTGTTATAGTTTGAGAGAATAATACTGACAATAATATTGGAATGTCTTCAACTAGACATTTGACTAGAGACTACACAGTCAATATACTTTGTCCTTTTACAACTTTCATAAAATCCTTTAAAAGCCAATATTATTTTTGTGTCCATATAAGACAAATTGGATCAGAGATCTTATGTTATCTCTAAAATGATAGTAATTAGAAGAATTAAAATTAAAATTCAGACTTCCCCTTCAATAATTATTTTTCTAATATGCAGACTTCATTCTCCCTAGAATATTAGTGTCATTTTTTCATTCAGCATGTAACCATTGATGTTTATTTATATTATTATCAATTCTCAATAACCAACATTTTTGGATGTAAAATTACCCTCAAGGGTACCACAGTTTATTGAAATTATGTACTTATCTAATGAATTGGATTTTTGTTTCAATTAAATTGTTCTTTTGAACATTTCTAAGATAAATATATTTATTCATAATATGTAGACATTTAAAATTGTATTCCTGTACATCCACCAGTTAATCTTAGGATGCTATTACTGGGTTTCTTTTAAATTAATCTGTAAAATATGAATAATAGACAGTTACATGGATCAATATTATATGGAAATAATACTAAAGTCTTGGTTTCTACTTAATTACACAATTAATGGAAAGTAGAAACTAGTTTATTCTCAGGAACTGCCATCACTTAAGTGGAATTTAGAGAATGTTTTCTTTAGGATTGGACAATATAGGAAGCAGGCAAAAGCTTTCACCTAGCAGAAGCATTACCTTTGCCCTCAATTGCTGTATCAAACAAACAAATAAACAAAACCCTAAGTGGTACTGGGGGAAAATGTCTCCCTAGTAATGATATGTAACTGCCTATATATATACACACACACACACACACACACATATATATATATATATATATATATATATATATATATATATATATATATATTGTATTAATAGAGTAATAATGTGTGAATATTATATATCACATGATTCAGTAGACTTCACGAATACCAGGTAGATTTTTTAATGAACAATGCTACCATTTATAGTCTTGGATATTTGGGATCCATTTTCACTCAGAGATTCAGCAATGTATATTTAAGAAAGTGTGTGATGCATTCTCCAGTCACATGAGGAACTTTCCCAAATCTTGAGTAATAACCTGCAAGATTGTACTGAGTTTTACTTTCAGTTTTAGCCACCCAATCTGTTTTTCATGTATACATAAAATAAAATGATCTGTTGAAATTCCAAAGCTATACTTTCCACATGTTCAGAACATCACAATACTAGGAATATCTTGTGAAAGAATAAATAAATAAATAAATAAATAAATAAATAAATAAATAAATAGCAACGAAATACTATTGAAATGATGCCAACGTCAAATTTCTAGGAGGAAACTTAAGACCTTACAAAATGCTTCTAAGGCTCTATAGTTGGGTAGAACACACTGAAGGCCCTGACCTTAAATTTATGCTGTGCACTGAGAACTACTCAATATTCTACTGAAACTGAGCTTTTTTAGAGTTAAAAAGAACATTATAACAAGGTCATATGGTAGATTTTTCTTTAGCTTTCTGATAATTCTCCACACTAATTTCCAGAGTGGTAGTACCACTTTGCAATCCCACCAACACTGAGTGCAAGTTCCGTTTTCTCACATTCTCCACAATTTGTTATAGGCTGTTTTGCTTCTCTTTGTCATTCAGAATATGTCACATGAAATCTCAATGATGTTCTCACTCTCTCTCTCTCTCTCTCTCTCTCTCTCTCTCTCTCTCTCTCTCCTCTCTCTCTTTCTCTCTCTCTCTTTCACACACACACACATGTATATACATATACATACACATACACATACAAATAAACATACATACACATACACATATACATATACATATACATATACATGTACACTGCTCAGGTTTTAGGTCCATCCATTTTTTTTTCTTTTTTGAATGATTCATTTTGATTTTAAACTCATTTTATTTTAATGTCTTTATATATTCTGGATATCATTCCTCTGTCATATATTTAACTGGCAAAGATTCTTTTCCATTCTATGGGCTCCCTCTTCACCTGAATGCTTCTTTAAGAGTGCATAAACTTTTCAATATTATAAAGTGCCCTTTGTCTACTCTTGGCCTCATTTTTCCACGTGGGAAAATGGAGCTGTTCTGCACCTATATCTTGTACAGACAGTACTGTCTCTGCTTTCTTCTGATAATCTCAGTGTTTCAGTGTTTCAGGTTTAGGTCTTTGATCCATGTGGAGTTAGTTTTTGTTCAATTAAAACATACATCATAAATATACATTTGATACTTCATAAAGTCTTAAAATAGGAGTAATTTATTGGATAAATTGTTTTCACATATGTGTTTGACATGTCAAAAAAGTAAGACACCTTATTAGGTCCTAACTCTCTTTTTCAAAAGTCACAATCTCGCCTTCCTGGCCTGCTTTCTCTACCTCCCATTCCTTTAAATAACTTCCCTTAACTCTAACATTCAGTTTACTTCCTTAGTTTAACCTCACCTATCTATTGCAAATATTGTGGGGTGCTTCCTACTTCTTGATGATATCAAATCTCTCAAGAGAATGCATTAGGGGGAGGGGATTTTCAGGATAGAAGTTGAAATGTAAATTAAGAAAATACCTAATAAAAAAAAAAAAAGCAATGTCATCGTTATTGGACACACCACAACAATGCATTTGAGAACCAATGTTTTGCTCCTTCCTTTGACAGAGAATTTGTCTTTTGTTGTAATTTGCCATATTCTGTGTTTATTCTAGGGTACTTTATTCAGAGAGAGCTATTTGTTTAACACCGTTGACTATGTTAGCCATGGGCAACTTATTGACAATTGACATCCGAATTACAGGGAGTAATCAATTAACTTGCATTAGCATGGAGACACACAGTGTTCTCTTGTCAATTCTCAAACCTAAAAGTATCAGTGGCAAGTAGAAGTCTATGTATCATCCAATTGCCAGGGTATGCAAATTTGGAAGCACATGCAGGAAACAAAAGAAATTTCTTCTAGAGTCAACAAAGGTACATAATAAAGTGAATACTCTGGCCACGAATCACAAAGTGTTTTTAGTTACCTCTTATGTGTCACATATGGAACAGTTCCATTGATGCTCACAGGAGCATCTCAGGTAAGAGACAAAGGGGTTTTATTGCTCATGGCAGCAGAACAAGCCTCGCATATGCAATAGTAACCTAACTCCCTGAAGCTCCCTTCAGTGCTGCTGCTGCTGCTGCTGCTGCTACCCATTGTAGAGCCTGTGTACTAGTGACTCTGGGTACTGGGTGAGTAAGCCTGTCTTCTGATTGAGAAGCTGCCCAGGCCTAGCTTCATGGTAGAAATCTGTAGAGAATCAGGATGTGTACACTGCTCTTAAAGATACAATCATGATTTTGTTTATTCAAGCATATAGATAAGCCACAAAGAGTGTGAATACTAACTGTGTCATAGAGAGAGAGGCTGAAAGGTTTTCCCAGTCTTGATTTCATTCCATCTGTGGTTAGGGAGAAGGGCAGCCCATAGTCTAAATATTTTTCTAAATGTTAATCAACTACAATATCTGTAAGGTAAAACCATCCCATATAAGATTTTCCTTAATCTGTAAAATAATATATATGTTATTTTCTTCATTATGAAATGTTTTAATCTCAAAATGTTCATAAAGAAACATGAAAAATTATGAGCAAGTCTTTTCTTTTAATTTAAAAAGAAATAGAACAAAGTACTTGGCTGGTAGTAGGAAACATTAACAAATCTGCTGTCACAATTTAACATTCCTCTGTGAGATGATCCCTGTTTATCTGAGCTATAGAAAGATTGTGTGGGCATGGGCATTATCTAGTGTGTTCATTGAAAAGCCTTATTACCACACTACCCTTAAATACTCTGTGTATAATGTTCTCTAAGATTTATCAGAAGGTGTAAAGGCAATCCTAATTGCCTTTAATGCCACAGGCATATTTCCTGATTTGAGATCTGGTAACAGACTTCATCTTTACTTTTTAATGTGTGTGGATTATTTGGTCCACCATTAGTGCTGTTTGTTAAGGATGGTCTGACATGTTGGCTTGGGGGACAAGTGAATGATGCATAATCCTGATGACCCATCTCAGAATCCCACATAAAAATGGAAAGAGAAAAGTGACTTGACAGAGTTGTCCTCTGAGCTATACACACACACTTCATTGCATGTGCACTCACATTAACCACACATGCATGAGCATGCACACACACACACACACACAAACACACATCTCAGTATCTTCACACACACACACACACACACACACACACAAACACACATCTCAGTATCTTCTTCACACACACACACACACACATCTCAGTATCTTCACACACACACACACACACACACACACATACACTAAGCAATAAATATAAATCGGGAAAAATCTGTTTTCAGAAAAATTACAAAAGTTCTGTACTTCTGAAGTAAAATAAAAACTATGTTCCAATAATGAGGAAGAAACAATCTTCCCCTGTGGGGAATTACTAAAAATCTTACAGGCAACGATGCTCGGGGTTCGAAGCACCTTGGAGAGTGTGGCCGGGAGTCTATTAATTTCAGCAGTAAAAGAACCAGCTCTAAAAGAGCAGGCATGGCTTGTTCAAGTTAATAGACCTCACCAAAAATAAAACAAACGTGACCTCCATTCACTCCATGGCTTGTGAGTTCATTCAATAAGTATTTACTTGCGCTGTCTGTGTAACTGGAAAAGTTCTCTGCCCTGCGGAGACAGAAAAATGCAGAAAAATGAAGGGGTGAGTGTATTACAAATTGCCATGCATTTTATAGAGGAAAACTCTAGCTCAACATTGGACAATGCACCTATAATCCCAGTCCACTCACGTGGGCAATGAAGGAGGAATGACAACCCAAGGCCAGACTGGGTTATGGATGGTGACTTTGGGTCCAGAGCAAATGAAATTAAGATTTTTTTCCTCCTATAATTTTAATTAGTTACTTACTTACTTTACAACCTGATCGCAGCCGTCTCCTCCCAGTGCCCACCTTATATAGCTTCTCCCCCTTCCGACCTCCCCTGGCAAACAAATCACTTCAGGACCGGGCAACACCTCTTCCACTGAGGCAAGACAAGGTGGTTCAGTTAGGGGAACAGGGACCACCATCAGGGGAAACCCCTGCTCCAGTTGTTGGATGATCCACAGGAAGACCAAGCTGTACAGTTGCTACATGTGTGTGAAGTTGGGGTGCGGGAAGGTCCATGTCTACTGCTTAGTTGGTGTTTCAGCCTCTGAAAGGCCCCAAGGTACCTCTTTAGTTTACTCTGTTGGTCTTCTTGTAGAATATCACCTTCAGGTCCTTCAATCCTTCCTCAATTCTTCCACAAGACTCTAGAAGCTCTATTTAATCCTTGACAGTGGGTCTCTTTATCTGTTTGCATTGGCTGTTGGGAAGACAGTAAGCATAGCAGAGTATCATTAAAAGTGTTGGGAATTGGTTCTTTCCCATGGGATAGGTTTCAATTTGGGCCAGTCATTGGCCATCATTCCCTCAGACTCTACTCAATCTTTATCCCTGCACATCATATAGTCTCTCTCTCTCTCTCTCTCTCTCTCTCTCTCTCTCTCTCTCTCTCTCTCTCTCTCTCTCCCTCTCCCTCTCCCTCTCCCTCTCTTTTCTTCCCTCCCTCCCTCCTCTCTCTCTCTGTTTGTGTGTGTGTGTGTGTGTGTGTGTGTGTGTGTATGTATGTATGTATGTATGTTTATGTATGTGTGTAGGTATGTAGGCATGTCCACCATGGTGTATGACTGAAGGTCAGAAGACAAGAAAACTTAAGGGAGTTGACTGTCCATTTCCATCATATAGGTTCTGGGATCAAATTTGGGTCATCATGCTAGACATCAAACTCCTTTACCTGCTTAGCCTTCTCACCAGCCCTACTGAGTGATGTAATTTTTTAAAAGGATGAAAATCACATAAAAGTTTAAATATACAGCTATTTTTATACACACACACATATATATGTTTACATATATAAGTGAGTGTATGTACCTCTGTCTTTCTTCTTGTTCCTTGGTATTTTTTATTATATATACACATAAAATTTGTGTGTGTGTGTGTGTGTGTGTGTGTGTGTGTGTGTGTGTGTATTTTTCACAAAACTCAATAACACAAAATTAATCTCTGTAATATAAAAATGATTAAAGCAGTCTTAGCAATTACAGTGCTTATATTCTGGTTCTAATGGTAAGAACCCTTGCTTTTTTTTCTTCCAACAATGTATAATTAAGATATATATTTACATTTTCATGTTAGTAGATTCATGAGACATATTAAGAGAGATTCATCATCTTACAAATTGCACATTTTATATATCTTTTGTATCTCTTTGTTTTTGACTACACTACAATAATTAAGAAAAATTTCCAAGCTTAATGTTTAATAAGTATCAATATGACAGCTGATTAGAAACAGCAGCATTAAGTATGGATCTGCATGGCTCGTGGGTGCATGTGTATGAGAGAGTAGAAATGAACACACCACCTATAAAGAAAGAAATGTCAACATTCCTTGTGGCCATTTTTACAATGTTTGATTATCTAATACAGCAGAAACTGAACTGTGATTTGTTTTCCTAATTCTCTCTTACATGCTTTTAATGTTCTAGAAACCAATTAAATTCTCAAGTCATATGCTCAAACCTTTGAAATGGACTTCATCCTGTTCCTGTCATGCTTGCTTGTCAATATCTCCAAATGGCACCCTGAGAGCCTACAGATAACTCTGCAAAGCCGTTACTATTTGTATAATAAATATTAGTATAAATTTGGTAATTAAGTAATTTAATTTATTTTGCAGCCTTGAGTGCTATTGCCTAGCAAATAGCAGTCCATTATAGCCTTTATATTTCTACAAGAGTAGCCAAAGGCCAGTGAGAATAGTCAGTGGGTTAAGAGAACTAATGTTCAGCCTGATGACTGGAGTTCAATCCATGTAAACTTATGGCGGAAGGAGAGAAATGGAATGTACACATTATCCTCTAACATTCACAGGTATACACACACACACACACACACACACACACATACACACACACACACACACACTGAATAAATTATAATAAAATTAAAGACAAGATAAAATAAAGTAGCCAAAATGGGACATAGAACTTATTGTAACTTAGTAGTTTAGAATAAAAGAAAAATTACAATTTCTCGACTAAACAGAAAGAAAATTGCTAGAGGAAAAATACATTGCACAGATATTGATGCATCTAATTCTATCTTAATTGAGAGGGGAACAGGCATACTACAGGCAGAAGCCCAAATGGCTTGTGTGAGTTTCAGAGCAAATGAGCAGTAAGTGATTTTCTGACTTTGCTCCTGCCACTGGGAAGCAGCTGACTGACGTCTCCTTCATCTTACACTGCACATTACAGTGGCCACTGTCAGGATCTCCAAGGAACGAACAAATTGCCTTCTGTTTATATCCCCATCAATCAGACAGAGTAATAGGCTATTTCCTCAAACCTTAGAAATGTGTCCAGCTCAATCGGAGCCCCAGTAGTTGGAAGGTCTCCAAAGTCAGAATGAAGGAGGTAGGATTCAAAGATCAGAGTTCATAAAATAAAATGTGCCCATTTGAAGTTTTTAATTATGTTCTCCTTCCTGCTACTGGAAAAGTGCAGTCCTTTGACAGAACAGTGTGGAACCCATCAGAAAGCAGATAAAGCATCCTAGTTTTACTCCATTTGAGTAACAGCTGCATAACATCCAAAATATTCCTCTCTCTTTCTCCCCCCAACCTCGATTAATACATCTAATAATAATAACAACAAAAATTCTAGTTTCTGTATATCACCTTGTCTCTACATATCAATCTCATTATTAGTGTTTGCCAGTTTCCAGTTCAAGGTTGTAATAAATGTCCTAAAATTCTGTGTATCTGAACATTCATTAAAAAAAAAAAAAAAAACCCACAATTTATTCTGGGCACAATCATTGAACCATAGCATCTGTTTGTGAGAAACTTCGACTTTCTTTAGGACCTAACATTGGTGATATGACTCATGGAGTCATCCCAAAATCCCTGAGATGGAATGGGCTTGCCACGTGCTTTATGCATCCTAGGATCACCTCTGTACTCACACAATAGCATGAACCATATTGTGTTCATTTTCATCCTTAGCATATGGTCTGATAAAGTTTTAATAAAGTATTGCTGAATTGACTAATTATTAGATAAAGCTCAGTCACATGTAAGTAAGATGTTAAAGTGAGGCTAAGTCTTAGCAAACAGAGCTAGTTAAATGTGGATACTGTAGAACAGTTTATTTTCCTCTCTCTCTCTCTCTCTCTCTCTCTCTCTCTCTCTCTCTCTCTCTCTCTCTCTCTNAACAATAATAGTGTAAGCTTAAAAAAAGATAGTATGTCTGAGACTTTAAATAATTGTGATTTCAGCTCAGATCCTTATTATGTGAACTTTGGAGTATCTCAGACATTAATAATAATTAGGGATGCAAAAAAGACAAGCATGCAATCATTTATTATCAATTATGGGTTATCTTTTTTTAATTTCTGTACTTTCAATATCTCCAAATTGCCCTGCTCTGATATCTAATTTCACAGAAATTGCTATGACATTTTATCTTATACCATGATGGATCTCAGTTTTATGACTATAGACAGAGAATAAAGCTAAAATTATAACATGTTTAGTTCAGAGAGCTTACTTGACTTTCATTTGTGATTCCAAGGCCAAGTGGCAAATAATATCTCATTCTATAATTTAGAAGGCTGTTCCTTGGATGTGATAGAACTCTTGGCTTTTCTCAGAGGAGAATAAGAAGATGGCACAGAATTAAGCAGGCCGATCAGTGTCGAGTCATACCCACTAGCTCTCTTCTGTAAGCATTAAGAAATAGGGACTGTTTGCATACACATTTATGAAGACTGAGATCATTAAGAATTTCAGCAATGATCTATGCTCAGGGGTTCAGCATTCTGTCTGAATTACCTTATCCCATAAAGCTTTGGTTGAATGATGGCATGATTAGCATTACAGTCTTTCTGGACATTGGATCCATTGAAGTCTCACATAGATTCTTCTAAATCTCTAGTTCCTCATGATGACTTCATTCTGCAGCAGAATCTCCTCTTTGGCTTTCATGTAAGTTTTCCTGATTATTCGAAAGGTTCACAATCTTTCTGAGGTTCAGCTAATACTTGCATACTTGCATATCAATCCTGATCTTTAAAGATGTTATTTTTTGCTTGTTTTTATATTTGTCTCTTAATAACTTCACTGTTATTAAAGGCTTCAGGGATCAGATTTTGCTACAGCACTTTTTAGTTTAATAGTCTTTCTGTTTGTGTGAAAGCCTAATCTTTGTTTTCTCTCTCAATGTTACTGTCTCGAAATTACATACCTGGCTTTTTCCCTAAAGTACATGGAACTGTTTTTATTTAGTTATTGAAATTTCTGTGAATCCAAGTTCCAAGGATTATATCTCTTTTCAATTTAAGAAGTTCTCAGCTTTTGTCATTCAATTGTGGATACCTGCTTTTTCTAGCTATTGTTTAAAAAACATCTATCTATCTATCTATCTATCTATCTATCTATCTATCTATCTATCTATCTACTTATTTTTTAAATGCACAGTTCTGTTTGCATGTGTGTCTGTGCACTGGCTTCATGCTTAGTGTCCACAGAGGGCAACACATCTCTGTAACTGGAGTTAGAGGCAGTTGTGAACATGCATGTAGGTCCATGGACATTGAACCTTCCTCCTCTGCAAAGCAGTAAGTGCTGTTAACTAAGGAGCTATCTGTCCAGCTTCTTTTCTATTATTTAACAGTTGAAGGGAAAAAATGTTTTTGTTGTTGTGTTGGTTTGTTTTTTATCCTCTGTTTTTTACAGGTCTCAGAGCCTGATGACAGGAATTCTCTATTTTCTCTACTTCCTTCCCAGGAAATATTACTAACAACGTGAAATAAAACCATTATGTAGCCATTATGCAGCCATAGACAAAGTTTTTAACTGAGGCATAATAGAAAAAAATTTAAAATATAGTCAAGTTGTACAAGGTGATAATATGAGATATAGATTGTTCAATGATTACCATATTCAAGCAACTAAATACATCACTTCATATTCACTTGATATAGTTATTTTTGTGTGTATATAATATTTAAGTATTACCAATAACATTTGAAATCTATTCTTTTATCAAATTTGAAGTATGTAACACAGTATTATTAAGTTTAGTGATGCATTCCTGAAATCACATCATTTAGGAGGTAAATGGAGAAGATCCTTAGTTCAAGGCCAGCTTCAGATGCATAGCAAGTTCAAGGCTAGCCCGACCATCTTGAAAACAAAACACATATATACAGGAAAGAACAAACTGCACCACATTCTCAATTCTGAATATTACATTTCTGGAGATTATTTATCTTTTATTGAATACTTACTCTCTTGGCGAGCATCTCCATTCTCTATTTTTGTATGCTGGGCTAGGCCATTTTATTCTGTATTTTTCCGAACTGCTAGTTTAGAATGTATATGTAGAGCAAACCACACAGTGTTTGACTCTTTGTGTACGGCTGATTTCAGTTAACAAGCATCCTCTGGGCCGACACATATTGTTACAAACCACATCATCCTCTGGATGAATTAAGTTTAATAACCAATGGAAACACATTTTCTTTATGGGTTTGTCAGCTGACAAACATTTAGTTTGCATCTGTGCTTTGGTGGCTGTGAATAATTCTATGATGAACATGTAACTACAGATGTCACTTAGAGATATTGATGTTAATTTGTACAGTCCTGGCAGGGTGCTGTCAATGCTAAAGCCAAATTCAGTTGTATAACCTATGATGAATAGAGCAGTTTTCAAAGCCTGGAGAGAGTGCAGAGGCCTCTTCTACAAACAATCTCACTTATTTATGTCTTTTTTAAATATCATCAGTGAGTAACCTATCTAGCAAATATTTTTTCTAGGCTCTAATACTTTTGGAACCCCAGTTGAAGTAAAAAATATGACTTATTTTCATGATTGATTTCTATTTCATTAAAAAAAACTAAACATTTTTCTTTTTTATACATTTCCATAACATTTATTTTAAAACTATTTGAAATTCTGTTTCTATGATGTACAACCATGTTAGGATGTTCTTCTGCAAGTGTTGGACCACATATCTCCAGCAAACACACAAAGATGTCTGTCACTGACACTACATCTATTTTTCTGATCAATGCTTGTACTCTCTCCAAGTTAGCTACTGTACACCATTCATCTTATTTCTTCATTTGTTTTACGAAGATATATTATAAAGCAAAAAATAGAAATGCCTCATTTCCTTCAGTCTCATATTTTACTTAACTGTTGTAAGACTATTAGTTATGCATTTTGAAAACTGAATAATGAAGATAATAATGAAACCTGTGTCAGGCTAACATCAGCTTTTTTAAATAGATATTTTCTTCATTTACATTTCAAATGCTTTCCCAAAATTCCCCTATACCCTTCCCTCACCCTGCTCCCCAAACCACCCACTCCTGCTTCCTAGCCCTGGCATTCTCCTGTACTGGGGTATTTCACAAGACCAAGGGCCTCTCCTCCCAATGATGGCTGACTAGGCCATGTTCTGCTACATATGTAGTTAGAGACATGAGCTCTGGGGGTACTGATTAGTTCATATTGTTGTCCACCTAAAGGGTTGCAGACCCCTTCAGCTCCTTGGGTACTTTCTCTAGCTCCTCCATTGGGGACTCTGTGTCTATCCAATGGATGACTGTGAGCATCCACTTCTGTATTTTCCAGACACTGGCATAGCCTCACAAAAGACAGCTATATCAGGGTCCTGTCAGCAAAATCTTTCTGGCATATGCAGTAGTGTCTGGGTTTGGTGGCTGTTTATGGGATAGATCCATGGATGAGGAAGTCTCTGGATGGTCCATACTTATGACTCACCTCCAAACTTTGTCTCTCTAACTCCTTCCTTGGGTATGTTGTTCCCCATTCTAAGGAGGATTAAAGTATCCACACTTTGGTCTTTCTTCTTCTTGAGTTTCATGTGTTTTGCAAATTGTATCTTGGGTATTTTAATTTTCTGGGCTAATATCCACTTATCAGTAAGTACATGTCATGGGAGTTCATTTGTGACTGGGTGACCTCACTAAGGATGCTATTTTCTAGTTCCATCCATTTGCCTAAGAATTTTATAAATTTATTGTTTTTAATAGCTGAGTAGTACTCCATTGTGTAAATGTACCACATTTTGGGAGTCAATTCCTCTGCTTAGGAACATCTGGGTTCTTTCCAACTTCTGGGTATTATAAATAAGGCTGCTATGGACATAGTGGAGCATGTGTCCTTTAATGTTCAACCTTGTAGAAGAGCCATATACGGGTCCTCTGTATAACGACCTAGAAGGTCATCATGATACAGGTTAAAAGACTCCTTTGTGGTTTGATTAAAAATCTCACCAACATGGTCGAACGTTAGGGTGGTCATTACCTTCTCACAAGGAGAAAGAGGTGTAGGAGTGGTTGTAGCCGACAGTGGACTTAAAAACATCTAAGCCATTCTGACTGGTATGAGGTGGAATCTCTGGGTTGTTTTGATTAGCATTTCCCTGATGA
This sequence comes from Mus minutoides, assembly GCA_902729485.2. Lineage (NCBI taxonomy): Eukaryota > Metazoa > Chordata > Mammalia > Rodentia > Muridae > Mus > Mus minutoides. Next base: position 1,942,901 of record LR749523.1, read on the forward strand.
TTAAGGATGTTAAACATTTTTTCAGGTGCTTTTTAGACATTCAGAACTCAGTTGAGGATTCTTTGTTTAGCTCTCCACCCATTTTTTAATGGGGTTACTTGATTTTCTGGAGTCCAACTTCTTGAGCTCTTTGTATATATTGGATATTAATCCCCTATCAAATTTAGGATTGGTAAAAATCCTTTCCCAATCTGTTGGTGGCCTTTTTGTCTTATTGACAGTGTCTTTTGCCTTACAGAAGCTTTACAATTTCAGGAGCTCCCATTTGTCAATTCTCGATCTTACAGCACAAAGCCATTACTGTTCTGTTTAGGAATTTTTCTGCAGTTCCCATATCTTCGAGGCTTTTCCCTACTTTCTCCTCTATAAATTTCAGTGTCTTTGATTGTATGTGGAGTTCTTTTATACATTAAACTTGAGCTTTGTACAAGGAGATAAGAATGGATCAATCCACACTCTTCTACATGATAACTGCCAGTGGTTTTTTTGTTTGTTTGTTTTTAGGGTTTTTTTTTTGTTTTTTTTTTTTTTTTTTTTTTTTTTTTTTTTTTTTTTTTTTTTTTTTTTTTTTTTTTTTTTTTTTTTTTTTTTTTTTTTTTTTTTTTTTTTGTTTTTTGTTTTGTTTTGTTTTGTTTTGTTTTGTTTTGTTTTGTTTTGTTTTGTTTTGTTTTTTGAGATAGGGTTTCTCTGTATAGTCCTGGCTGTCCTGGAACTCACTTCATAGACCAGGCTGCCCTCGAACACAGAAATTTGCCTACCTCTGCCTCCCCAGTGCTGGGATTAAAGGCATACGCCACCACGCCCAGCTCAATAACTGCCAGTTGTAACAGGGCAATTTATGAACTAACCAGAACTCCCAGAACTCCTGTCTCTAGCTCCATATGTAGCAGAAGATGGCCTAGACGGCCATCATTGGGAGGAGAGGCCCCTTGGTATTGCAATCTTTTTTTTTTTTTCAACTTTTATTAGACATTTTCTTCATTTACATTTCAAGTGTTATCCAGAAAGTTCCCTGTATCCTCCCCCCTCCCGGCCCTGCTCCCCTACCCACCCGCTCCCACCCCTTGGCCCCAGCGTTCCCCTGTATTGGGGCATATAAAGTCTGCATAACCAAGGGGCCTCTCTTCCCACTGATGGCCAACTAGGCCACCCTCTTCTATATATGCAGCTNTTGTCATACAAATCTTTCACTTCCTTCGTAAGAGTCACACCAAGATATTTTATACTGTTAGTGACTATTGTGAAGGGTGATGTTTCCCTGATCTCTTTCTCAGCCAGTTCATCCTTTGTATAGAGAAAGGCCATTGATTTGTTTGAGTTGATTCTATATCCAGCTACTGCACTAAAGCTGTTTATCAGGTTTAGGAGTCCAATTAGTTTTATTAGATATTTTCTTAATTTACATTTCAAATGTTATCCCGAAAGATCCCCCTGCCCTGTTCCCCTGCCCACCCATTCCCACTTCTTGGTCCTGGCGTTCCCCTGTATTGGGGTATGTAAAGATTACAATACCAAGGGGCCTCTCCACCCAATGATGGCCGAGTAGGCCATTTTTTGCTACATGTAGAACTAGAGAAACATGTTCTGGGGGTTCTGGTTAGTTCATATTGTTGTTACTCTTCTAGGGTTGCAGACCCCTTCAGCTCCTAGGGTTCTCTCTCTAGCTTCTCCATTGTGGGCCCTGTGTTCCATCATATAGATGATTATGAGCATCCACTTCTGTATGAGACAGCTATATCAGGTTCCCTTAAGTAGGCACTAGCTGTCCTATGCAATAGTGTCTGAGTTTAATGACTGATTATGGGATGGATCCCCCCTGGTGGGGTAGTCTCTGTATGGTCCATCGTTTTGTCTTAGCTCTAAACTTTGTCTCTGTAATTCCTTTCATGGGTATTGTGTTTCCTATTCACAGGAGGTCTGAAGTATCCACGTGCTGATCTTCCTTCTTGGTTTTCTTGTGTTTGGAAAATTGTATTTTGGGTATTCTAAGTTTCTCGGGTAATATCTATTTATCAGAGAGCACATATTCAATGACTTCTTTTGTGATTGGGTTACCTCACTAAGGATTATATCCTCCAGATACATCCATTTGCCCAAGATATTCATGAATTTATTTTTTAATAGCTGAATAGTACTCCATTGTGTAAATGTACCACATTTTCTGTATCCATTCCTCTGTTGAGGGACATTTGGGTTCTTTCCAGCTTCTGGCTAGTATAAATAAGGCTGCTATGAACATAGTGTCCTTTTTACCAGTTGGAACATCGTCTGGGTATATGCCCAGGAGAGGTATTGCAGGATCTTTTGGTAGTACTATTTCCAACTTTCTGAGAAAACGCCAGACTGACTTCCAGAATGGTTGTACTAGCTTGCAATTCCACCAGCAATGGAGGAGTGTTCCTCTTTCTCCACATCCTCTCCAGCATCTGCTGTGACCTGAATTTTTTATCTTAGCCATTCTGACTGGTGTGAGGTGGAATCTCAGTTTGTTTGATTTGCATTTCCCTGATGATTAAGGATATTGAACTTTTTTTTTTTCAGATGTTTCTCAGCCATTCAGAATTCCTCAGTTGAGAATTCTTTGTATAGCTCTGTACCCCCTTTTTTAATGGGGTTATTCATTTTTCTGGAGTCCAGCTGTTTTAGCTCTTTATAGATGTTGGATATTATTTCCCTATCAGATTTAGGATTGGTAAAAATCCTTTCCCATTCTGTTGGTGGCCTTTTTGTCTTGCTGACTGTGTCTTTTGCCTTACAGAAGCTTTGCAATTTTATATGGTCCCATTTGTCAATTCTTTTTCTTGCCGCACAGGACATTGCTGTTCTGTTTAGGAATCTTTCCCTTTTGCCCATATCTTCGAGGGTTTTCCCCACTTTCTCCTCTATAAATTTCAGTGTCTCTGGTTTTATTTGGAGGTCTTTAATCCATTTAGACTTAAGCTTTGTACAAGGAAATAAGAATGGATCAATTCGAATTCTTTTACATGCTAACAGCCAGTTGTGCCAGCACCATTTGTTGAAAATGCTGTCCTTTTTCCACTGGATGGTTTTAGCTCCCTTGTCAAAGATCAGGTGACCATAGGTGTGCGGATTCATTTCTGGGTCTTCAATTCTATTCCATTGATCTATCTGTCTGTTGCTGTACCAGTACCAGTACCATGCAGTTTTTTTTTTATCACAATTGCTCTGTAGTACAGCTTAATGTCAGGCATGGTGATTCCCCCAGAGGTTCTTTTATTGTTGAGAATAGCTTTTGCTATCCTAGGTTTTTTATTATTCCAGATGAATTTGCAAATTGCCCTTTCTATCTCAGTGAAGAATTGTGTTGCAATTTTGATGGGGATTGTGTTGAATAGGTAGATTGCTTTTGGCAGGATAGCCATTTTGATTATATTAGTCCTGTCAATCCATGAGCATGGGAGATCTTTCCATCTTCTGAGATCTTCTTCAATTTCTTTCTTCAGAAACTTGAAGTTCTTGTCATAAAGATCTTTCACTTCCTTAATTAGAGTCACACCAAGGTATTTTATAGTATTTGTGACTATTGTGAAGGGTGTTGTTTCCCTAATTTCTTTCAAAGGCCTTTTATCCTTTGTGTAGAGAAAGGCCATTGATTTGTTTGAGTTGATTCTATATCCAGCTATTGCACTGAAGGTGTTTATCAGGTTTAGGAGTTCTCTGGTCGAATTTTTGGGATCCCGAATATATACTAACATATCATCTGCAAAAAGTGACATCTTAACTTCTTCCTTTCCAATTTGTATCCCCTTGATCCCCTTTTGTTGTCTAGTTGCTCTGGCTAGGACTTCAAGTACTATATTGAATAGGTAGGGAGAAAGTGGGCAGCCTTGTCTAGTCCCTGATTTTAATGGGATTGCTTCCAGCTTCTTTCCATTTCATTTGATGTTGGCTACTGGTTTGCTGTATATTGCTTTTATTATGTTTAGGTGTGGGCCTTGAATTCCTGATCTTTCCAAGGCTTTTATCATGAAAGGGTGTTGGATTTTGTCAAATGCTTTCTCAGCACCTAACGAGATCATCATGTGGTTTTTGTCTTTGAGTTTGTTTATATAGTGGATTACGTTGATGGATTTCAGTATATTAAACCATCCCTGCATTCCTGGGATGAAGCCTACTTGGTTATGATGGATGATCGTTTTGATGTTTTCTTGGATGAGGTTTGCAAGGATTTTATTGAGTATTTTAGCATTGATATTCATGAGGGAAATTGGTCTGAAGTTCTCTTTCTTTGTTGGATCTTTGTGTGGTTTAGGTATCAGAGTAATTGTGGCTTCATAGAATGAGTTGGGTAGAATATCTTCTGACTCTATTTTGTGGAATAGTTTGAGGAGAGTTGGAATTAGGTCTTCTTTGAAGGTCTGATAGAACTCTGCACTAAACCCATCTGGTCCTGTGCTTTGATTGGTTGGAAGACTATTGATGACTGCTTCCATTTCTTTAGGGGAAATGGGCCTGTTTAGATCATTAATCTGATCCTGGTTTAACTTTGGTACCTGGTATCATTCTAGGAAATTGTCCATTTCCTCCAGAATTTCTAGCTTTGTTGAGTATAGCTTTTGAAGTAGGATCTGATGATATTTTGGATTTCCTCAGGATCTCTTGTTAGGTCTCCTTTTACATTTCTGATTTTGTTAATTAAGATACTGTCCCTGTGCCCTCTAGTGAGTCTGGTTTATCTATCTTGTTGATTTTCTCAAAGAACCAGCTCCTGGTTTGGTTGATTCTTTGAATAGTTCTTTTTGTTTCTACTTGGTTAATTTGGCCCTGAGTTTGATAATTTCATGCTGTCTGTTCCTCTTGGGTGAATTTGCTTCCTTTAGTTCTAGAGCTTCTAGGTGTGCTGTCAAGTTACTAGTAAATGCTCTCTCTAGTTTCTTTTTGGAGGCACTCAGGGCGATGGGTTTTCCTCTTAGGATTGCCTTCATTGTGTCCCATAAGTTTGGGTATGTTGTGGCTTCATTTTCATTAAACTCTAGAAAGTCTTTAATTTCTTTCTTTATTTCATCCTAGACTAAGGAATCATTGAGTAGAGTGTTGTTCAGTTTCCATGAGAATGTTTGCTTTCTATTATTTATGTTGTTATTGAAGATCAGCCTTAGTCCATGGTGGTCAAATAGGATGCATGGGATAATTTCAATATTTTTGTATCTGTGGAGGCCTGTTTTGTGACCAATTATATGGTCAATTTTGGAAGAGGTACCGTGTAGCGCTGAGATGAAAGTATATCCTTTTGTTTTAGGATAAAATGTTCTGTAGATATCTGTTAAATCCATTTGTTTCATGACTTCTGTTAGTGTCCATGTGTTTCTGTTTAGTTTCTGTTTCCAGGACCTGTCCATTGGTGAGAGTGGGGAGTTGAATCTCCCACCATGATTGTATGAGATGTAATGTGTGCTTTGAGCTTTACTACAGTTTCTTAATGAATGTGGCTGCCCTTGTATTCGGAGCATAGATATTCAGAATTGAAAGTTCATATTGGTTGATTTTACCTTTGATTTGTATGAAGTGCCCCTCCTTGTCTTTTTTTATAACTTTGGGTTGAAAGTCAATTTTATCCTATATTAGAATGGCTACTCCAGCTTTTTTCTTCAGACCATTTGCTTGGAAAACTGTTTTCCAGCCTTTCACCCTAAGGTAGCATCTGTCTTTTTCCCTAAGGTGCTTTTCCTGTAAGCAGCGAAATGTTGGGTCCTGTTTGTGTAGCCAGTCTATTAGTCTATGTCTTTTTATTGGGGAATTGAGTCCATTGATGTCAAGAGAAATTAAAGAAAAGTAGTTGTTGCTTCCTGTTATTTTTGTTGTTAAAGTTGGGATTCTGTTCTTGAGGCTGTCTTCTTTTAGGATTGTTAAAGAATTCCTTTTTATTTTTTCTAGGGTGTAGTTACCATCCTTGTTTTTGGTGGTTTCCTTTTATTATCCTTTGAAGGGCTGGGTTCATGGAAAGATATTGTGTGAATTTGGTTTTATCATGGAATACTTTGATTTCTTCATCTATGTTAATTGAGAGTTTTGCTGGATATAGTAACCTGGCTTGGCATTTGTGTTCTCTTAGGGTCTGTATAACCTCTGTCCAGGATCTTCTGGCTTTCATCGTCTCAGGTGAGAAGTCTGGTGTAATTCTAATAGACCTGCCTTTATATGTTACTTGACCTTTTTCCCTTACTGCTTTTAATATTCTATCTTTATTGAGTGCATTTGTTGTTTTGATAATTATGTGTTGGGAGGAATTTCTTTTCTGGTCCATTCTATTTGGAGTTCTGTAGGCTTCTTGTATATTCATGGGCATCTCTTTTTTTAGGTTTAGGAAGTTTTCTTTTATTATTTTGTTGAAGATATTTGCTGGCCCTTTAAGTTGAAAATCTTCTTTTTCATCTACTCCTATTATCTGTAGGTTTGGTCTTCTCATTGTGTCCTGGATTTCCTGGATGTTTTGAGTTAGGATCTTTTTGCATTTTGCATTTTCTTTGATTGTTGTGCCCATGTTCTATATGGAATCTTCTGCACCTGAGATTCTCTCTTCCATCTCTTGTATTCTGTTGCTGATGCTCACATCCATGGTCCTGATTTCTTTCCTAGTGTTTCTATCTCCAAAGTTGTCTCACTTTGGGTTTTCTTTATTATTTCTATTTCCCTTTTTAGGTCCTGGATGGTTTTGTTCAATTCCATTACCTGTTTGGTTGTGTTTTCCTGTAGTTCTTTAAAGGACTTTAGTGTTTCCTCTTTAAGGACTTTTACCTCTTTAGCATTGTTCTCCTGCATTTCTTTAAGTGAGTTATTCATGTCCTTCTTAATATCCTTCTTCATGTCCTCTATGAGCACCAAGATATATGATTTTAAATCCGAGTCTTGTTTTCGGGTGTGTTGGGGTATCCAGGACTGGCTGAAGTGGGAGTGCTGGGTTCTGAAGAAGGTGATTGGTCTTGGTTTCTGTTATTAAGATTCTTATGTCTGCCTTTTGCCATCTCATAATCTCTGGAGTTGGTTGTTATAGTTGTCTCTGGTTGGATCTTGTTCCTCCTGTGATTCTGTTGGCCTCTTTCAGCAGACCTGGAAGTCCAACTCTCTCCTGAATCTCAGTGGTCAGAGTAGTCTCAGCAGGCGAGCTCTCTTCTTGCACGGAAGGTGCAAGTAGTTTTGGTGCTCAGATCTGCCTCTTAGGTGAAGTTGAAGACACTATATAGGGCCTGTCCTAAAAGATGTGTTGCCTCTGTGGTCTGCACACTCACCTGCACAGACTGGTCTCTGTGGGACCCTTTGTTGTCCCTGAGCTGACCTGAACAGACTGGTTTCTGAGTGACCTGGGTGCAATATGGCTCTCTCACCAGTTCAGGCAGGGAAGGCCCTCCCCCAGGTGGAGGGAAAACTCTCCTTAGGTGGGGAAGGATCCTGGATGTCTAGAGCCCCAAGCTGTTTCTGTCACAAAAGGTGCACTGTTCAGCTGTTTGCTCACTCACCCTTTGCAGTCCGTGAGCTGACCTGCGCTGACAGGGTCTGGGCGACCCTTTGCGTCCTGGAACTGACCTGTGCAGACCAGCTCTGAGCGACCTGGGTGCAATACAGGTATTGCAATCCTTATATACTCCAATACAGGGGAACGCCAGGGCCAAGAAGTGGAAGTGGGTGGGCAAGGGAGCAGGGTGGGGGAGGGGGAAGGGAACTTTCGGAATAGCATTTGAAATGTAAATTAAGAAAATATCTAATAAAAAAAATTGAAAAAAAAAAAAAAGAAAATGCTGTCTTTTTTTCCACTGGACGGTTTTATTTTCCTTGTCAAAGATCAAGTGGCCATAGATGTGTGGGTTCATTTCTGGGTCTTCAATTCTATTCCATTGATCTACCTGTTTGTTCTGTTCAGGAATTTGCCCTCAGTTCTCATATCTTCAAGGCTTTTCCCTACTTTCTCCTCTATAAGTTTCGGTGTCTCTGATTTTATGTGGAGTTCCTTGATTCACTTAGACTTGAGGTTTGTACAAGGAGATAAGAATGGATCAATTTGCATTCTTCTACATGATAACCACCACTTGTGCCAGCACCATTTGTTGAAAATGCTGTCTTTTTTCCACTGGATGGTTTTAGCTTCTTTTCCAAAGTTCAAGTGATTAGAGGTGTGTGGATTCATTTCTGGGTCTTCAATTCTATTCCAGTGATCTACCTGTCTGTTGCTGCACAAGTACCATGCAGTTTTGTGTGTTTGTTTGTTTGTTTGTTTGTATTATCACAATTGCTCTGTAGTACAGTTTGAGGTCAAGCATGGAGATTCCCCCAGAGGTTCTTTTATTGTTTGAGAATAGTTTTTGCTATCCTATGTTTTTTGTCATTCCAGATGAATTTGCAAATTTCCCTTTCTGACTCAGTGAAGAATTGAGTTAGAATTTTGATGGAGATTTCATTGAATCTGTAGATTGCTTACAGCAAGTTAGCCATTTTACTGTATTAATTAATTACTGACAATCCAAAAGCAGGGGAGATTTTTCCATCTTCTGATATCTTTGATTTTTTTCTTCAAAGACTTGAATTTCCTATAATACAGATCTTTTACTTCCTTAGTTATAGTCACACCAAGTTATTTTATATTATTTGTGACTATTGTGAAGGGTGTTGTTTCCCTAACTTCTTCCTCAGCCTGTTTATCCTTTGTGTAGAGAAAGGCCATTGATTTGTTTGAGTTAATTTTATAACCAGCTACTGCACTGAAGCTGTTTATCAGGTTTAAGAGTTCTTTGGTAGAATTTTTGGGGTCCCGAATATTTACTATCATATCAACTGCAAATAGTGATATTTTGATTTCTTCCTTTCAGATTTGTAGCCCATTGATCTCCTTTTGTTGTCTAATTGCTTTGGCTAAGACTTCAAGTACTATATTGAATAGGTAGGAAGAAAGTGGGCAGCCTTGCTTAGTCCCTGATTTTAGTGGAATTGCTTCAAGTTTCTCTCCATTTGGTTTGATGTTGGTTACTGGTTTGCTGTATATTGCTTTTATTATGTTTATATACGGGCCATGAATTCCTGATCTTTCCAAGACTTTTATCATAAGTGGGTGTTGGATTTTGCCAAATGCCATCTCAGTATCTAACAAGATGATCATGTGGCTTTTGTCTTTGAGTTTGTTCATATAGTGGATTGCATTGATGGATTTCCACATATTGAACCATCCTTGCATCCAAGGGATGAAGCCTGCTTGATCATGATGGAAGATCATTTTGATGTATTCTTGGATTTGGTAAGGGAGAATTTTGTTGAGTATGTTTGCATCGATATTCATAAGGGAAATTGGTCTGAAGTTCTCTTTCGTTTTTGGGTCTTTATGTGGTTTAGTTATTAGAGTAATTGTGACTTCATAGAACGAATTGGGTGGAGAACTTTCTGTTTCTACTTTGTGAAATAGTTTGAGGAGAATTGGATTAAGTCTTCTTTGAAGGTCTGATAGAACTCTGCACTAAACCCATCTGGTCCTGGGCTTTTTCTGGTTGGGAGACTATTAATGACTGCTTCTATTTCTTTAGGGGATATGGGACTATTTAGAGCATTGATCTGATCCTGATTTAATTTTGGTACCTGGTATCTGTTTAGAAAACTGTCCATTTCATCCAGCCTTTCCAGTTTTGTTAAGCCCTTTTTAGTAGGATCTGATGATGTTTTGGATTTCCTCAGGTTCTGTTGTTTTGTCTCCTTTTTCTTTTCTGATTTTGTTAATTAAGATAGTGTTCCTGTGCCCTCTAGTTAGTCCAGCTAAGGGTTTATCTATCTTGTTGATTTTCTCAAATAACCAGCTCCTGGTTTCCTTGATTCTTCACATAGTTCTTTTTGTTTTCACTTGGTTGATTTCAGACCTAAATTCATTTCCCACTCTTTACTCCTCTTAGGTGAATTTTCTTCCTTTTGTTCTAGAGCTTTTAGGTATGCTGTCAAGCTGCTAGTGTGAGCTCTCTCTGGTTTCTTTTTGGAGACACTCAGAGCCATGAGTTTTCCTCTTGGGAATGCTTTCATTGTGTCCCATATGTTTGGGAATGTTGTGGCTTCATTTTCATTAAACTCTAAAAAGTCTTTATTTCTTTATTTCTTCCTTGACCAAGTTATCCTTGAGTAGAGTGTTGTTCAGCTTCAGCATGAATGTTATCTTCCTATTATTTATGCTGTTACTGAAGTTCAGCGTTAGTCCTTGGTGATCTGATAGAATGCATGGGATAATTTCAATATTTTTGTATCTGTTAAGGCCTGTTTGGTGACCAATTATATGGTCAGTTTTGGAGAAGGTACCATGAGGTACTAAGAAGAAAGTGTATCCTTTGCTTTAGGACTAAATGTTTTGTAGATATCTCTTAAATCCATTTATTTATTAACTTTTGTTAGTTTCAATGTGTCTCTGTTTAGTTTCTGTTTCCACTATCTGTCCATTGATGATAGGGGAGTGTTCAAGTCTCCCATTATTATTGTGTTAGGTGCAATGTGTGGTTTGAGCTTTACTAGAGTTTCCTTAATGAATGTGGATACCCTTGCATTTGGAGCATAGATATTCAAAATTGAAAGTTTGTCTTGGAAGATTTTACCTTTGATGAGTATAAAGTGCCCCTCCTTGTCTTTTTTGATAACTTTGGATTGGAAGTCAATTTTATTCAATATTAGAACGGCTATTCCAGCTTGTTTCTTTGGACTGTCTGTTTAGAAAATTGTTTTCCAGCCTTTAACTCTGAGGTAGTGTCTGTCTTTTTCTGTGGGTTTCCTGTATACAACAAAATGTTGGGTCCTGTTTATGTAGCCAGTCTATTAGTCTATGTCTTTTTATTGGGGAATTGAGTCCATTGATAATAAGAGAAATTAAAGAAAAGTAATTGTTCCTTCCTGTCATTTTTGTTGTTAGAGTTAGGATTCTGTTCTTGCGGCTATCTTCATTTAGGTTTGTTGAAGGATTACTTTTGTGCTTTTTTCTGGGGCATAATTTCCCTTCTTGTGTTGGAGTTTTCCCTTTATTATTCTTTCAAGGGCTAGATTCATGGAAAGATTTTGTGGAAATTTGATTTTGTCATTGAAAACTTTGGTTTCTCCATCTATAGTAATTGAGATTTTTGTTGGGTATAGTAGCCTGGTCTGGCATTTGTGCTCTTTTAGGGTCTGTTTAGCATCTGTCCAGGATCTTCTGGCTTTCATAGTCTCTGGTGAGAAGTCTGGTATAATTCTAATAGGTCTGCCTTTATATGATACTTGACCTTTTTCCCTCACTACTTTTAATATTCTATTTTTATTTAGTGTACTTGTTGTTCTGACTATTATGTGTTGGGAGAAAAAAAGTTTTTTTGGTCCAGTCTATTTGGAGTTCTGTAGTTTTTCTTGTATGTTCATAGGCATCTCTTTCTTTAGGTTTGGGAAGTTTTCTTCTATAAATTTGTTGAAGATATTTCCTGGACCTTTAAGTTGAAAATCTTCATTCTCATCTATACCTATAATCCTTAGGTTTGGTCTTCTCATTGTGTCCTGGATTTCCTGGTTGTTTTGAATTAGGATCTTTTCGCATTTTGCATTTCCTTTGATTGTTGTGTCCATGTTTTTTATGGAATCTTCTGCACCTTAGATTTTCTCTTCCATCTCTTGTATTCTGTTGTTGATTCTCGCATATATGCTTCTTGGTTTTTTTTTCCCTAGGATTTCTATCTCCAGAGTTGTCTACCTTTGGGTTTTATATGTTGTTTCTACTTCCATTTTTAGATGTTAGATGATTTGGTTCAATCCCATCACCTGTTTGGTTGTGTTTTCCTGTAATTCTTTAAGGGATTTTTATGCTTCTTCTTTAAGGTCTTCTAACTGTTTAGCCATGTTCTCCTTTCTTTAAGTGAAATGTTAATGCCCTCCTTAAAATCCTCTATCAATATCATGAGACATGATTTTAAATCTGGATCTTACTTTTCGGGTGTGTTCGGGTATCCAGGACTGAGTGTGGTCTGAGTACTCCATTCTGATGATGCCAAGTGGTCTTGGTTTCTGTTAGTAAGATTCTTATGTTTGCCTTTTGCCATCTAGTAATTTCTGATGTTAGATGTTCTAGCTGTCTCTGTCTAGGGCTTGTTCCTCCTGTGATTCTGTTAGCCTCTGTCAGCACTCCTGGGAGTCCAACTCTCTCCTGAGTCCCAGTGGTCAGAGCACTCTCTGCAGGCAAGCTTTTCTGTTGTAGGGATGGTGCACAGAGGTCTGCAGCTCAGATCTTTCTTCTGTCTGAAGATGAAGGGAAGGTGCCCTGACCAAGAAGCTCGCTCTTCTGTTGCTTTTGTGGCCTGTGTGCTCTTCTGTGCAGACTAGTCTCTGAGAGACCCGGGATACCAGGTGGTGCTCTCACCTGAGTCCTGGGGTCAGAGCCCTCCCTAGAGACTGACTCTTGTCTGGCAGAGAAGGTGCCCAGAGGTTTGGGTATCAGCTCTTCCTCCTGGCTGAGGATAAAGGCCTGAAGGGACCCTGTTCAAGGAGCTCTGTTGCTTCTGCAGCCTGCAAGCTCTACTACTGAGACTGGGCTATGAGAGACCCAGGATACAAGATGGTGCTCTCACCTGAGTCCTGGGGTCAGAACCCACTTTGGAGGTCGATTATCCTCACTGATCCTAAGATCCTGGGTGTGCTAGGGCACCTGTGGAGTGGTGAGTCCTCTGGGGACCATGGGACCATGAGCCAAGTTTGTGCCCAAGATGGCCTGAGGCTGATGCCAACCAGAAATAACACCAGCCACTGATCTGGTAGGTTTCCTTTGTCCCTGTTCCTGCTCACACAGGCCACTCCCTGTTGTTTTGTGTGGGGGGTCCACTGCCTGCGGTAAATCCCTACATTTGCAGACTGGGTTTCCCTGGAGGAAATAGTCCAGTACTGAAACAAGATTGGGGGTGGGGAAAGAAAATTATCATTATCGCCAAGACTACATGGCTGCTGCTCAAAGGGACTGTTTAATGAAAAACAAGAACTGGGGGTGGGGTGGGGGGGAAGGGGTGGGGGGGGAAGGCCCCGCCCCCCAGTCGGTTCAGCACAGGCATCTGGCGTTTGGCGGGAAGCCTGAAGCATTGTGGGATGTCCCTCATACGCTGAGCTGGGCGGGGCCGTCGGTGAGCTGGGCGGAGCTGGGGTCCTGGGAGACACTCAGAAACAGACCACAGGGCACTGGGCTATTGCTTAGCCTAATTAACAAGACAATGGATGCCACACCGAGGGTGGCCCTTCAAGGCTGGTCTCTGCATCAGCAATGCTGATGGGGGAAGGGACACCACAGTTTTGGAACAGATGTTGTATTCCACTCACCAGTGATTTCAAGAACCTGGGTGTGCATGGGCACCGGCTGTGTGGAGAGTCCTCTGGGGACTGTCCAAGGAGTTTGTGCCCAAGCTGGTGTGGGGCTGGTGCCAACCAGAATGAACCCCAGCCTCTATAGGGTGGGTTTCCTGTGCCCCTCTCTTATCCTGCTGGCCCAAGCACCTCTGGGTTGTTTTGGAACAGATGTTGCATTCCACTCACCACTGATACCAAGATCCTGGGTGTGCATGGGCACCTGTGGCATTGAGAGTCCTCCAGGGACTGTCCTCGGAGTTCGCACCCAATCTGGAGCCGGACTGGTGCCAACCAGTAACATCAGCTTTTTATATCCTCTTTGTACACCATGTATTCATGCTTGTTCAAAGTGTATGTGGTAAGGTCACTGATTTAATTATGATTCTTCCACCTAATATGTACCTCTTTCATCAGAATATATTTTCCTGACAACATCTTGTATACTAAACAATAAAGTGTCTATAAGAATTCTCTTTCCCTTCAATTCTTGCCACTTACTATCTGAATAAGTTG